>CM038468.1:52560201-53055201 GCA_021464415.1 Lonicera japonica | reverse complement strand
TGAATATTTCTCTTGTTTGTGCAATTGTGGAAAGTTTTTTCCTTTCTATTTTTATAAAAATTTAGGACATTATCCCCCTAGTGAAACTTATTTTTTGAAGCAATTGGGCTTCATGCGCACTTTTTAAAAGATTAAAAATATTTTGAAATAAGTTCGACCCGTAGAGATTTTTTTATTATGTGATTGTGAATGAGGTTGTAAATGCACCATCAGTTTTGATACTAATTGTTGGGCCCATAAGGCATCCATTGTTGGTTGGGTCCGTTCATATGTAGTGGCAGTGGTGAATGGGTTGAGCCCACCGGTTCACGTATATAGTAACGATATTATCTCTAACTTAAATACATTTGGTCCATGTGTGAGGTTTTTTCTTAAAAAATATTGTTATTATGCGGTAATACTTTTCGTCCGGTAAACTTCGGTTGAGTTATACATTTTTTGAATATAAGACAATAATTTAAAACAACAATTCTTAATAGCATATGTTTTATCTCGTGATGTGTTACATTTATTCGTTAATATATTACATTTTATCCCGTGATTTCTAAGATTTTTTTTTATCAGTGAAAACGCCAGACAAAATTCAAATTGCCAGAGTAGGATTGGTTCGTATTAATTATTTGATGATACTTGAACTCGATAGCTTTGAGATGAAACAATAGGCGTTTTTGCCATTAGATTATTTATTCAAAATGTTTTTTAAATATTTGTGGAGAATAAAAAAAAAAAAAAAAAAAGGAAGGTGCAAACACATCTCTTGTGATGAATATCTATATTCAGAGTGATCGGAAGCAGAGAATAGCAAGAGCATAGACGTGCGATACACCTTGTCATAGGGTAACATTTCGAATAGCGAAAGTGGAGGGAAAGGCCGTTTTGACGAACTCTAAATATAAATGTCACACACTCTCCATCAACTCGTAATAACGCAAATCCATCCGACTTTAAGAAGGAAGAATCAGAGAGCGGCGGTTGATCGTCAACAATTTCCTCAGGTAAATCTATCTATCTATTCATGTAAACATACATACATTTACACACAACAATCACGATAAATTTAACTTCGTCAATTTTCATAGTCTATTTTAATCGTAGCTTGAGATATACTATTATTCACACTATTGGTTGATTGTGCGTTCTGAATTTCGTTTTTGAATGTACCTCCGGATATACATGTAGAGATTCTTCAGTGTATATAACTACGATTATCCATGTCTCTGTATATGATTATATGAAATGATCATTTTGAGGATTTTTTATATTTTTATTGAAACGTCTAATTTGTATGTGTTTGATTGAATGCTCAACCTAAGAAGGTTAGATAATTTCTCGACATGCACCAGCTCAGTAATAAACTGAATTGATAGCTATGAAAAAAGAGGAATGGAGTTATATGCATATATAATATTTGTATGTATCATATAACTGGTGATTTATGAAGGCCTTCGGCCTTTGTTTGAGAACTTTGGTTTTTATGTGCTAGATTCCATGCTCAATCTATAAGATTCTGACGAGAGACACTTGTTGAAGTACTTTTATGTATGTCACTATCTGAACGTGCACCGTCCGCCTAATAAATTGACTTGATAGGTTTGATTTTTAGGTTTTAGGTCTGTTCGTTGAAAATATGCAGATCTGATTGATTATGATTGTTGATTACCATGTATTATACAGATTCTCCTTCTTTTTACCCTTAACACTCAAAAACAGTTTATATCATATGTAGAGGCAATTTGGTATGTGTATACCTCTGTCTGTGTGTGTGTGTGTGAGAGAGAGAGAGAGAAAGAGAGAGAGAGAGAGAGAGCATCTAAACAATTGATTAATTGAACATTCAAATGCATAACTTCTACCGACTATATATGAAAAGGCATGTAGCATGTGATTTTTGAGAAGTGAAATAAAGAAGAGTGGAATTATGTATGTCTATTGACACAATTTGAGAGTTCATTCAGGTCTTTTTTCTTTTTCTTTCAGTAGCATAGCTGCTTGACCAGATCAAATGGAAAAGTTAGAAGGCAGCTATGAGCCAATTGAGAGGATTGGAGAAGGCGGCTTTAGTGCAGTTTACAAGTGTCGTAACAGTGTGACAAGGAAGATTGTAGCTGTGAAGAGGATTTTCTTTGTAGATGAAAATGAAGGTGTACCAAGCTCAGTAATAAGAGAAATTTCTCTTTTGAAAGAATTAGATCATCCCAACATTATCAGGTGATGTCCTTAATCTCCTCTTCTTCTTCTTCTTCTTCTTTTTTCTGTACAAAATTGTCTCCTTACTCTCTAAAGTCAATGAATTTAATTTCATTTTCTACGAGAACATTCAGATCAAGATTTCTACTTTTCCATTTTTTGTTCCACTAAATTCTACTTTCTAATCCTAGTCAAGTTGTCCCTCTATATTTGAGCTAATACAAAGAATCGGAGCGCCTGAAGCTAGGAGCAACTGTGTTGTATGGTTACTGAATCCAGAGTTGGAATTGAAGTCTTGAAGACCTGCTTTCTTCTCATCTTGATATAGATTATCTATTTGTTTTTAACCTGTTCTTGTGTTCTTTTATAGAAGCTTGATTTAAATGGTGATTAGCATGTTACTTATGACAAAACTAAAACAGGTTATTGGATGTACTTAATGCTGGAGAAGGTGTAGATCTTGTTTTTGAATGTCTCGACTGTGACCTGAAGAAATTTATTGATTCTTATCCACGGGTTGCCAAGGATCCACTCCTAATAAAAGTGAGTGAGATCTTTTCAAAGCACCTTTTTTCTACAAACAACAATTACATTGTATTGTTCTTTAATTTAACTGAAGCGTTGACATAAAGGAGTACTTGATCCAAAGCAATGTCTTATTTGTACGATTACATTTTTATATAAATTTATTGACAAGTGTTACAATTTGATTTCAATGACCCTCATTTTTTATTTTTATGTTGGTGGTACTTGAGATTTGATACGTTTCAAAATCCGATGATCTGTCGTCCTCTTTCCATGTATTTTCTTCCAATCAGTATAATAAAACCAATCATTCGGTAATATTATGCATGGGTTTTGAGCATTTAGTTTAAAATGAAGCTATGATGCCATCGCCATATCAATCCTAATGAAGAGGGATTCTGACTTGACCTTGTTTCCCACACTTGTTAAAGGAAGGACATTATTTTTTACGTATCAACTATTTGCAGAGCTTCCTGCTCCAGATTCTTCGTGGAGTCTCCTACTGCCATTCTCATAAAATTCTTCATCGAGATCTGAAACCTCAGAATTTGCTTGTCAATATCAGTAGAAAAGAAGTGAAGGTTGCTGATTTTGGGTTAGCTAGGGCATTTGGTGTTCCTCCCAGGACATATACTGACAACGTATGTTTACTTCCACTATATTTGGCCAGCTTTTTTGAGTTTAGAGAAAGTAATAGATGGATTTTTTTCTCACAAATTTGATCAAATATTTGAATAAATTACGTTCATAAAGGTTTGAAAAAGAATGACTAATAAATACTATACTGGGAAAAGTAAAATGAGAAAAATACAATTTCAGAATTTCTCTAAAAGCTTAAGCTATTGGAGTGGGAGAGGGGGTCTAATTATATATTTCGATACTTCTCCAGTTCTCCTGATGTGTGTTACCAACATATGAAAATAAAGACATTAAATAAATCTTTCAAGTATGCAATAGCAGCAATAGGTTCTCAAACCAGGGCTTCACTGTATTTTATTTATTTTTATTGTTTCCGATTGAGCAACTGAGCTATCTACTTGTCAATCTCGATTGTGGTCAATATTTTCATATATTTGTAAATTATCTCCAGGTTGCAACTCTAGCATACAGGGCGCCTGAACTTCTACTTGGCTTTAAATACTCTTCTCCAATTGATATTTGGTCAGTTGGATGTATATTTGCTGAGATGGTGACCCAGCAGCCGCTGTTCAGTGGAACTTGTGACACTAGTATATTGATTCAAATTTTCAGGTATAATCTAGCACACACACCTAGTTTATGTGCATACTTCCTTCTCTCTAACCAAAAATGTGAATTCCAATGCTATTTCAGACCTAGTCACTTCTTTTTTTAATGTGAAGCATGTTAGGTGTTCCAAATGAGGAGAACTGGCCTGGAGTAACTTCATTAAACATCTTTATTTCTAAAATGTTCATGGTATTGGATTATTAGAGCTTTCTTCTTTGATTGTTGTCATAGAATCTCTGTGTAGATATTTTATATTACCCCATCCCTCATCTTCCAAACAGTTCCCCACTGAGATCAGACAGAACCTTGCTGATGTTGTTACCGGTCTTGAACCTGCTGGAATGGATCTTCTATCTGTAAGTTTGGATTTATTATATACCTAAGCACTCCTATATGAATTCATATTCATCTGGTACACAAAATACGTTAATTTGCTAGCTCTGTGCTTCCTCTTACAGTCCTACGTCTATGTGGATCGGTTACCATCTTATGACTATTTGTATCAAATTGCCAATTTGAAAGCTCATTGGTGCAAAACTAAGAGGAGAAAATAAACTTTGTTTAATGTTTTGCAGAGAATGCTCTGCTTGAATCCTAGTAGAAGAATCACGGCTCATGATGCACTTGAGCATCCATATTTCAGAAATGTTGCAGCTAATCCTTGATTGTCCCTTCCTCATCCCCTTTTTCTCGGTACAGAGAATGAACAGAGTGATTTCATCTAAGAGCGTTTTTTTCCCAACCATTGTAAATCATTTTTGCTTGATTTTGGTTTCTATCTGAATAGATGAAGTTCACCTACTTAGACCCTTCAATTTTGACCTCGTATCATTGATCCCAAAACATTTGGATATGATACATTGGCAGTTGCAATTTACATGTATCTAAATACTCTGGTTCTTCACTCTGAAACTGTTTGTGTTTACAGTTTATGATAGATAAGCAGAAAATAACAAAAGCATTACAAATTTACCCGAAATTATAATCCCTGTGTACCGGCTTTCTTAGTCTTGGTAGATGAAACTCATTTTACTATTGGCAGAAGTATACCCTCCATCAACTACAAGATTGTGGGCCGTTATGAACCCGGCTTCATCACTAGCTATAAACAGCACAGCTTGTGCAACATCATCCACGCTTGCACTTCTCCCCCTCAGCAAACTCCCCCTCTCGCCCACTATCTTACGTACGTCTTCTATGCTTACGTCTGTCTTCCCTAGAAGCTTTCGGTACCCGCTCATCAGCATCTCCGTGGGGACCCCATGCGGCGATACACAGTTCACGCGTATCCCGTGGGCCCCCAACTCACACGCAGCACTCCTCGCTATTCCCAATATAGCCTCTTTCGACATTGAGTATATGTGGCCAGCTAAGCCCCCCATGATGGCTGCTGTGCTTGAGGTGCACACGATTGATCCTCCTTTCCCAGCCGCTATCATGGCCCTCGACGCGTACTTTATGCCATGGACCACACCGTTCAAGTTGATGGCTAATGTAGCTTTCATCTGGTCCATTTTGAAGTTGGCCATGGTCCCTCCGCTGCCACCAATGCCGGCATTGTTGTACATGATGTCTAGCTTGCCTTTCCACGTCAGTGCCAGCTGGATGGCTGATTCCACGTCAGCTTCCTTGGACACATCGCAGTGTATGTATCGGCCTCCTATGGAATCGGCTAGAGTGGCCCCCAGTTCATCTAGGATATCCGCGATGATGACATGGGCCCCGTTCTGGGCGAAGAGTTTTGCTGTGGCAGCTCCTATTCCTCTTGCACCACCAGTTATTACAGCAACTTTGCCCATCAACCTAACAGAAGTTAAAAACTTTAAAGTATCATGCCCAACTTATTGGAAACATTTGTATGAGCAGTGAATCCTTTTACATAAACACTAGAACGAATAAATAATGCAGAAAAACGAGGAAATTAACATATCAAAAGGTGGAGAAGAGGCTGCCAACCAATTAGACTAACCTCTTTTGGGCCATCATGATCTGACCATCAGCATTCCCATCCATATGACCAACAACTTGATCCATTTTGTGAGTAAGGATGTTGAGAGGTAGATGGACTATTATATACATAAATCAGTGAGAAAATATTGTTAACAGATAATTTAGGAAAGGGGTGCTCTTTGGAAGGTTTGGTTCTTTACTCACACACACTTTCCTCGTTTTCTACAACTACTTCCAAACTGCTACTACTTTCTATGTTATTAAGGAGTATTCTATTTAATTTTTATTGTGGGCAAATTTAATCCTCAACCAAACAGCTTATTATCCATTTATAATTGAGAATGGAAAAGATTTGCTATACTTGTTAATTAATGGGAAGAGCAGGCGATTTTTAGGAAATTTATAAGATGTTGGGTGTGAATGTTAACTCGTAATGTCTTTTCAAAGAACAAAAAAACGTTGACTAGTAAACCTGAATAGATAACAGAATTAGTAAGGCAGATTCATGCAGTGGCGGAGTCCGGAATAATTTTCAGGAGGGGCCAAAAAAAATTTAAGCCAAATCAGACTCAATAATTATGTTTACAAACCATTTTTTTACTAAAATACTTCTCTATTCTGTTTCGATATTTCGGAAAAGTTAAAAATGATATACTAAAATTAATTATATATTTTGAAATATCTTTTGATATATAATCCAAAAAAAAAATGAAGGCTGTGTTTAAAAAAAAATGAACAGTACTGAAGAACGACTGTCTAAAGAAGAAAGGGAATAAAGTGAAAACTTAGTATAATTTTTAAGCATACACCTTCAACTTATTACGCTAATTGCACAAACGCACAAAAAATACACAACCACGTCGCCAAACATTGCTTACCCAGCTTATATAGCAACCCCTGACCCTACACTTGTAAGTTAAATCACAAACAACACCTCTTGCCTAAAGGTGCACAATGGCCCCTCAACTTTTTCTTCTCACACATAAACTCCTGTACTCTTTGAAAATTTTCAAAAAGCCCAGGTGCCCCCCCCCCCCCCCCCCCCCCCCCCCAAACTGGATTCATGGAAAGGATCAGTAATTTGTGTTCATGATTTTAGTCTCTTTTTTTTGTGATACGAATTAGGTGTAGCACTTTTTATTAAAAAAAAAACTAAAAAAAGGTTCCAAAATACTCATTGGAAATAAAGGACAAAACAAAGAAGTAAAGGGAAAAAACACAATTTTTAGCGAATAATACAAGCATGTCTGCACAATTGAATTTTATTCTTTCAATTCCTCGTTTGTAGCAAATACAGTACGATGTTAATATCTGTACGTATCTTTTAAAATAGAAAAATGGAAGAAAAGGCATTTACATGACCCTACCACCCCAACCAATTAGTTTCATGGCCATATATTTTTCCACCAAAAATCAATGTTTATTTGGTTGGGAGGTCCCAAAGTTAAAAGATTTTTTTTTTTTGTTATTTTAACCTTTTAATGTTCACATTAATTAGTATATCTCTGAAAAATGTGAATTCTTGATTTGGGAAGAAAGAATATTGTATACGTAAGTATATATACTTGCCTTAATATAATTTTACTTTGTGTAAATATAAATATTATTTCATAATATACTTAATTCAAGAAGTGAACAGTCCAATTTCAAACAACATGGAACACCTCTCATTCCTACAACCGCCAGTGCTTGAATTTCTTTTCTCGACTTTGTTTAGATTTGGTATACAATTGGTATTTGAAATATCTAAGGTGTTCGTTTGTTTTCACCCTTAATACTGAATAAAAGTCTCTTTAGTATTAAGAGGTAGAATTAGTGTTCATTTCTTTACCTCTAAGGTTGAATTAGATTTAAATTCAATATTCAATATCAAGACGTAAATAAGGTAATGAATGCTTAATTTAACTTTAACGATACTTTATTCTAAATTCTGATGGTGCTCTTGTTCTTTTATTTCATTATAGCTATTGATATATGTCACAACAATAAGCATAACATTGTAAAATGTCATCAAGTCAGTGTTCAAAGCCAAAAGAAAATCAAAAAATTTTCTCAGAACTTCTATTCAGCATTAAACGGACCCTAAGACTTGTTTGGTTGGAAACACAGGCAGAGGCAAAAAAATTCTTGCAATATAAGGACGTGTTTAATAGTAGTGTAGTTCTTTTTCTGCAGTAGAGGGAGCCATATTAGAACCAGTACTAAATTTTCCCATTTTGTTAGTTAAAAGGGGCCGGGCAAACATAACTGTTATATGTGCATAATGCTAGTAATGAAATAATAACTTCTTAAAGTTAAAGGCGGCTACTGTTAGACATTGGATCCACATTGGATCCCATTAGCATGGGATTCCATTAGGGAGACAAGACAACATCATTAACATCATTAGGAAGACATTATCATTGGTTTCTTCCTAGGATTCCTCTTTTGTATTTTATATTTCCTTTCTCCAAGTGTATATAACTCCCGACATATGTGTAAAAGATTATTAAGAGAAATAATAAGAATTATCTCTTTCTCTCCATTCTCTAGAATTATATTCTCTCTTTCTCTCCATTCTCTATCTCCATAAGAGATTTGACTGCTACTGACCGCCTTTTGCCTCTGGGCCTGGTTGTAAAGAAGGCATTAATTGCTCGGTAAATCTTTAAACAAGTTGATAGGGAGGAGGAGAAAGGGAGATTGAATGAATCCTTAAGAAGTGAGAGCTGTGGCCTGATAAAATAAACTTGAATCTTTAATTTGGAAAGAGGAAATTTTATGTGACAAAAAGGAAAGGTGAATTGGGTGAGAGAATAGGGAAATTATTTCATAAGATAAATGGAGTAAGAAAAGAATGCTGGTGAGGTGTTAAGAGGAAGAATAGGAACTAAGAGTTGGAGATTTAAGATACTTTGACAAATTTTTCAAGCAAGAGTTGAGAAAGGAACTGAGTACGTGGATCCTATTTGTGAAGAGAAGGCAAAGTGGTTTGAAAGACCTTTTCAGAGAATGGAGAGAACTGAGAAGGCACTGGATTGGATGGTTGGTATAAGATTGATGGTGTTAGCAAGTAATATATATGATCTGAGGAGGTTTTAAGGGATTTTTTTTCCAAGATTGGTGTGGTTAGTTAATTTATTCGCGGATGAGACTTGCTTCTGAATAATCTCTGAAAAAGCTTGTTTTGCAGACACACGATTTTAACCTATTAGTTTGGTAACAAGAAGTATACAAGTTACTTTTGATTGAGGGAAATGGATCTTGGATCTATCCAATGAAATTTTGTAAGAACATAAGGCGAATTGAAGGATAAGTTTGGGGTGGTCTTCAAAGTTGGCAGGCAATGAGAATGCATATATATAGGCTGAAATATTTCAGTGGTCTTGTATTGTGCTTGTTGCTAAACATAATATTCATTATAATTCCTTCTCCTAACAGCTAAAACATTTGGGAGAAATGATTCTTAACATGGTATCAGATGTAGTTTTCTAAGAGAATTCATACTTTTGGTAGAAATGGTTCCTAACATTTTTCTTGGGGGCGGAAAGAAGGAGATGATGAGGTAATTCCTGCAGGGAACGAAGTTATATTTTTGGGAGAAATGGTTCCTAACACTTTTTAGGGGATGGAAAGAAGGGGATGATGAGGCAATTCCTGCAGGGAACGAAGCTGTATGCTTGGTTGAGCAAGAACGAAAGGGAGGCAAACGGTTGTCATTTGATGTCCTCACAAACTGTTATATCTGAATGCAATTGTCTTGTTTGAATAGCGAAAAAGTAATGAACATGGAGATCTAACGAGATAGTTTGAGCGCGTACTTACTAGAACTAGAAGAGCGGGGAAGTTAAAGTTTGTTGCATTGAAAAGGATTTACAGTCACAAGCCTTGGCCCAGCTCAACCCCTTTAGCCTATTTAATTGGCTCACAAATTCACAAAAAATAATGATCAAAACAACAAAAAACTGGATGCCGTATATATATATATACCCAAATTCAAGAAAGAGCTTCCACTCTATAGTTAACGACAGGGTGAGTTTAAATATTTTGATGGGATAAATAGTTAAATTTTTGTGGAGATAATCTCCATAATAAGAAGATCAACTCCACCTCATTAAAAAATTTATTCGGAGAGTGGTTAAACTAAAATATTAATATATATTAAGAACCAAAGAGTTTTCAGAGTCTCGTTGTTGTTTATTTATTTTATGTAAAGACCGGTTCTTTTTCCAAAATTCTATATTCGATGTCTAAAATAGAATGTCATTCTTAGAATATTTGTACATGTGGGAAATATATTCAGAATTCTTTTATGTGTGAACCTAAATTAAGGGTAAAGTACCCTAGAAATCAATGTTTTCAGTGCGTGTATAATTTTTTAGCTGGGCTCGGGCTATACTAAATTCTAAATCCATGCCCACCTATTTTTTGTCGGCCAAGTAATGTCACGTCATGTGAGTGATACTCCTGGACCAGACATTGATATTTTTAGGCTAGGTTGGGTGGACCGAGCGGATGGCCCAGCCCAAATTTGATGAACAGGTGCCTTGAGCACAAATTAATCGGACAAATTTACTAAAATATTTTTTACACGTGCACTCTAGAGAAATAATTATTAATTCAATGATTCAAAAAGGAGTTAAATTTATTAATTGAAAAGCTTCTGGAATCAAAGGAGAGGATGGTCAAACCATTCTTTTGAAAATAGAGAATTGTTCAAGAATCAAAAGTTTGACTTGGGAAGTGATTATTATCCCAAAAGGTTAGCTTTTAAGGCCGTGTGAAATAGATATTGAAAATTTGGGACACAAAAATATTAGGATGGCAAAAGACTTTATCCATCATTCAATCCCTTCTCTTCATCATTTCTTTCTTTTTGACTTTTGATCCTCAAAAGAGAAAGTTACTTAATGTAGCCCATGTCCTTCTATGGAAAATTCCATCATGATTTGTTGTGGTTTAAGTTACTTAAAAAGGAAGCAGTAAATTTTCCAATTGAATTGACAAAAATAAACACCATCAAGATTTCTGCTTATACATGCTGAACAAAACCAGCAGCCATAAAGTAAGAATAGCATTTTCTTAAATTTAAATTTGCACTCAAATGGCTCTAAACCAATTACTAAGAGTGGGCTAGTTGCTAGTTTTTGTTGGGTTCAGAATACAAGATGTAACTAAAAACTTCTTAGGTCGAACCTTAACATGCTAGCGGTTGGCTCCCTCCACAAACAAGAATATTACGAGATGCATGAAAACTGACCTAGACGCCCTATGAGGATAAACCTTCAAGAAAAAAAAATAGATTCTCAACCATATAAGAGAACCAGACTAAGTGTCAAATTACTCTCTTGCTTCAAACAACGTTGCAATTGTTTGGCAAGATTTAATTTGTTTCCTCAACGAATATCATATCTCATGTGATTGATACAAAAGGCTTATCCTTAACTTTGGTTTATATATCCTATTTATGCTTGCTTTAATAAAATTATTCTCATTAACTAGTGCGGGCTATTTTATTTGTGGCAAATTGAGTCCAACCTTTACTTTGTATACTAGTTTAACATAATCTCATAATCAATGTTTAGAAATAAAATTTAATTTCTGTCATAAGTTCATAACATTTAATTTGTACAATTGTACATTGATTAAATCTAAAAATTGAGAGTGGAAACTTAACCGTAGAATATATTCCTAGTGGATTAGTGAATTCTTAATTTCACTTCCAATCTGAGTAGGGCAAAATAGTAATTTTGAATTAGTTATATCCTTTTCAAAACATGTCGGAATAACACGTTCTGCAAAATTAATGGGTAAAAAAAATTAATATATGCAAAAATATATAGTTGTTGATTAATTGTACAGCTAATGAAATCTTTGGAATTTAGTGGGGGGGAGAATCTGAACAAAATTAAGAAACAAAAACCTAGGTGAGATTTCAACATATTACCAAACGTTTTGATTTTGAGTTCTTCTAGAATGAAGTGAAAAAATAAACTAATCACAAAACTGGCTACGTGTCATAACTACAACGTCATGATATGCTTGACATGTCAGCTGATCAAAGAGAGAATTAAAGCTTCCACGTCAGTGTATGGGCTGATTACGTGCATGTGGGGAGTATATATGTAAAAAGTAAAACCAAAAAACAAATATTTTTTATATATACTTTTTTCGTCCTAATTTAATTGTTTATTATTTTATTTTTAAATATTTTAAAATAATTATTCACTTTTTATATTTAGTAATTCATTAATTACAATGTTTTTTATTACTTTTAATATTACCTTTTCGTTTAATTTGATTCATGGATTTGAACACTCAAAAAAGGAAAGTCTTTTTTCTTTTGTTTGGTAAGTACAAATTTCGAAAACACTTTCTTGACAATGAGAAAAATAGGAGATAAAGTCATTCCTCTCAAAACTCATGAGATTGATTTTTTCTTATGATTTACTAGCATTTATTACAAAACTTTTGGACAACAATACACCCATTCCATATTTTATCAAACACAAGAAAAAAAACTTAACAGGAATTTTAGTTTTCCACCTCCATGGGAAAGACAATGGAATTGATTTTCCTTCCGTGAATCAAACGAAACCTTTAAGCTTCCACAACTTTCTTTATTATGAGTTCTGTCACCCTTTTTTATTAGGAAAAAAGTAACGGGCATTTTTGAAAATAAATATTTTCTCTTAAAATAATTATTATGTTTCTTTAATTTTTAGTTTTTCAAAGTGTGACAATTAAATTAAGAAAGAGGGAGTATATATTTTTTGGTACAACAATATTTTATATATATATATGAATAATGTCAAAATCCTCTTGCATGTTAATCATGTATTGTTGGTTTTTTTTTTTTTGTTTTTTTTTTTTTGTTTTTTTTTTTTGGTTTTTAGGTGAAGTATTGTTGTTGTTCAAAGTTGAAACAGGGACGCATCTTATTCTTACCTAATTCCAATCTTCATGGTTGCAAAGTCAACAAAGCTACGCCCATACCCTGCTTTCTTTCAATCTATCACTCAATTCATTCCCCTCTTAATATATAATTCTGTCACTCCAACTCTCTAGCTCAATGTAAACGATTCATATTTTAATAAATATTTTAACATTTCAAAATATGTCATCAACCTGTCAAAGATGTCTAAATATATATATATATATAAAGTGTGAGTAAAGATAATTTTACGGTATTAAAATATTTATTTCTAATGCTAATAGCTTTGCTTTTCATATTATAGAAGAGTCTGCTATTGATCAATACTAAACTTTTATTTTGCTTATAAATAATGTAAGCATATTTAGTTTGACATCGTACACTTTTCTTTGTTCAAACATTATACGCCACGCAGATGATATGTGTATCAATATTATCACACACATGTATAGAAATAAATTTTAAATTTGATAGAATGTATTGATTCTTTTTTCCATTTTTTTATAAATTAAAATTTTATATACAAAAAAACATATTACAAGCAAAATATATGTTTATTTTGCTTATAAATACGAGTCATTAACAATGTAATAATTGTGTCACGTAGGCCTAATTAGCAAAAATCTTATCACATATATAAGTAGACTAAAAAACTTATAAAAAGGAATAATTTTATGGCGCAACAAATATAATTAAACAGAGAAATAAATACTCATACGACTAAAATTCCTTTGAACAAATGAGAACCAAAACTTGTGTACGGAATTTAATTATGTAAGTAATGAAAATAATACAGAAGAAGACGTAAGATATCACTCCTAGATGTCTTAGTCTACCATTTAATAAAATTAAGTCTGTCTTGAATCTAACATAAACTAATATAATTAAAGCATAAGAATACAAAAGAATGTAGGTTTATATTATAATGTAAAAGGAATTTGCGAATGGGTCATATGTGATAATAGCCGAGTAGTTTGACTCATACCTCAATTATGAATAATTAAGTCTTTTAATTAGACGAGAGACATATATTTTTCATTATGTGGGTATCATTCTCTCTCCGTCGTTCTTTCTAGCTGGCAAAAGCTTCTTTAAGCCAAAAATCTGATTGTAAATTTTCTTTGTCGTTGTTAGTGCATATTATTATATAATTAGATATAATAATATTAAAGATTTGGCATAGTTAGGTCATACTATATTTTTCAAAAGTGCATTTTGTCTTCTATACTGCAGTTAATATCATACGTACAGAATCAATATACAACCTGGTTTTTCTCTAGTTTATTTTTATTCGCTACATATGAGGTTTACGGTTTATGTTCGGTATTTTTATTTTTATTTTTTTATACATATATATATCACAAGATATTTATACATTCGTATTGAAATAATATTAATTTTTGTTTGAAAAACTTGTTATTCTTAATCACAAGTACTTTTAACATAAATCAAATTGTTACATTAAAAGAATGATTTACAAATTTTATTTTCATTCCCGATGTCTAACATAAGAAAATTTTCTTGGGTAGAGTTATTTTTACTCCAGCGACATACCATAACTAGGGACATACGTAGAAATTTGATTGAACGAGTACGAAAACAACTAGGGATAAACGTAAGAATTTGATTGAACGAGTATGAAAACAAAATATTGTAAATTTTTAGTGTCGTATGACAAAATGGTCGATTCATTTGCTACAAATATTAAATCATTACTTTAAGAATTAGAATTATGTTGTTTTACATGCACGAAATTTGGTAGTATTCTACAGGAGTATGTAAAGAGCAATGCTATTCAGCAATAAAAAACATACCGAAAGCACAACCCATAAATAACTTTCAACCAATCACTATTGATGTGTGATTCAAATTTATTTAAGTCACAATTTTTGGTATATTTTTTTTTGAGATATCTCAAATTAAAATTAAAATTTTCTTTTTGGTATATAATGAATTGACCAACAATAAAAAATACATAAACTAAATGTGCTCTTAATTTAAGACAAATGAAAAAGTATATAAGCTTATAATTAAGTACATAAAATTATTTAAATAAATATCAAATATATAATATTTAATATATATGTATATATACATATATATGAATATTTTTTTCAAAAGTACCCCGTCGGACCATATAGATCCGTCCTTGACCATAACACTTCAAAAGTGTCAGTTATACCTCCATAAATGTCTCCAAATGATTTTAAAAGTTTTGCTAAATGTTATTTTAAAGTGTTAGAATAATATATTTTATAATGTTTAATAGTCACATCTTCTCTATTTATATAATTAATATATTAAATTTTTTTAAATAATATTTAATCCATTAATCTAACAAGTTAGATCGGTTAGTGCCCTAATATGAATGTATATATGATTACATCGATCGGTATATTTTACAATGAGAAGGGAATATGCAAATTCAAATTAATCTTAACAAAAAGAAGAAAGAATTTGACCACCGTTGTTTACTGAAAGATATTGCATGCATAAAATATGCATTGATGAAAATAAATAATATAAATTGAAAATTTAATTAGGGTGTGTTTGATTGGTTTTATTTTTCATGAAAACTATTCATTTTTCACTTGATTTGACAACTTAAAGTGTTTGATTGGCTTTTTTTTCTAGGGAAAATATTTTCTCACTTTTGCTCACACACTTACATTTTCTACTAAAACAAGAAAAATATTCTCTTTGGGGGGAGGGGGGGCTTGTATTTATTTTCCAGGCAATTGCACAGTTTTCGAGACAATATTTTACCCATTTTCTACATTAAAAATGTTATAACTTAAAATACAAAATTCAAAATTTAATACAAATATAATATTTAAAATCTACTAATCAAGATCAATTAAACAAGATCGATCATGACTTTAGAATTATGTAAAAAAAATACTCATAATTTTTTATACATTAAAAATGTCATAATACAACCAATATTTTTTTGGTAGAAAATTAAGGCAATCAAATACATTTAATTGCATTTTTCATGTAACTCAATTCTAGGCAGTTCAATTGCTTGAAACTTATTTTCTTTCCATACAAATTTTATGCTTGCAATCAAACACACCCTTAGTGTTATTCTTATCTTGGACGACTAAAGTTAACATTCTTAATTCAGGGATTACAAACAGTTACAAGACATGTATGAAAACGTATAAATTGGCCAGAAACTCCAAAGGCAGCAACATTAAGTATAAAAGAGTTAATGGGCAGAAAGTTGGTGAATTAATCAAAACTAACACATGCAAATGCAATACTATAATAATTCATATTAACACATCCATTTTTAAATATTATAAATGAAAAAACTCAACCTACCCAATTAAATGCCCCAGTGCTGTATAGCTAGAAGGATTAAGAGTCAACAAGCGTGGGACCCGTTCTCTTCAATCATAATTTATTCCTATTCATGAGAAAGAATTGAGAAAGACAAGTTAAAATTTATATTTATAAGTATAATAATAATAATAATAATAATATATATAGATAACCTACATAGCAAAATATCTTGACTATATTCTTACGTCTTCATTCCCTCAGCCTAGGTTTTCTCCATGTTTCCATGCACAATATATATTTTATTCGAATTGAAATCGGTAATTAAAGACCGGACTTAAAAGTTGGAGAAGACGTGGTTTTCAGACAACAACAATTTTACCGACGATTTTATGTCACTGAAGATGTGTAATTCATATAATAGTCCATACAAAATTCGAACCCAATACATACATTTTCTTAAGGCGACTAGCGAAATCTCAATATCTGCATCAAAGAATATGCACCGCTGACGTTTTGTATGTATGTGAGATTTATATAATAAGGGATAATCATTTTTTAATCTTAAAAGTGTACCTAGAATTACCTGCACATTTGGGTGTCGTTTGGTTCGGATATTTTATATTTTTGAAAAAAAAAATTCTTGACACCTAAAATGCTTTGCCAATGTTTTGTTTGGACAAAAATGTTTCTTTCTTGAACTGTTGAGTTATTTCTATATTTGGTTAAAACGAGAATATAAATGAAATATATATAAATTATCAAAATGTTCTTCATTTTATAAAATTAAAAGATAAATCTTAGCAATTTTACAAACGTAAAATTTAAGTTTTTGTTCTTAAGAGCGATGAAAGTGATTGCATGTATTTAATAATAAAAAAGAAAGAGTTTAATAACAAAAAGAATTCTTTTAAAAAGAATATAAATGGAGAAAAAAAAGTTGTCTTGGTAGGTAAAAAGGATATTTTGGTATTAAGATGAAATTTTAGGAGAAAATCTATAAGAGAATACCTAAACTAATCATTTATTCTCATAAATTTAGGAATGAGAACTTGAAAGGAATACTCCATCATTTGAATGATGATTTCTTAACCCAAAATCCGAACTAAACATTGAAATCTTTTTAGAATATAATGTAGCATTCCGAGAATAATTTAAAACTCAAACCAAATGAGCCTTGATGCGTTTACAATGTTATACTTTGAAATCGTTGACATCATGTATATATTGATAGAATATAGTAAACAATTATGGTGTTTGGTCAAGTGGCAGTGACTTGTCTTTATATGTTTAAAAGTTTTGAGTTTGAATCCTCCTTCAAGTATTATTTTATTGTAAATTTTGAAATATATAGATAAGGGATAAATAATTGTATAACTAAGTAGATTTAATATGCCTTTTTTATAGTTAATATAATTTTTGCATGAGTTAAGAACTAGTATGATCTTAACTAATAATAATTAAGCTGAAATTATGTTTTTTTTTTAAAACTAACAAAGTCCAAGATGGCATTAATTTTTTGAGACACAAGGAGTATTCAAATTTAAAGGGTCTCTTTCTTTGAGACACGTACATTACAAAAATTGATCTTCATAAACTACATAGGTTTAGAAAGTATCAATTTGAAGAATAACTATATAAGAGACTATTATTGGAGATACTCTCAGGCATTCAAGGCAACAACCAAGTGGAGGCTAAGGTAGAAAATGCCCAACTTAATTTTTGAAGCAATATAACTTTCTTAGTATTATTTAGGAAGTCAAATTTAAAAAGTAGTAAAATGGACTTTTGCCCACCTTGTTCATTCAAAAAATTATACTTTATTCCTCTTATTGTAAATTATCATAAACTTTACAACTAAGAGTGATACTTCAAAACGTTGAAATAACATTTTATGAGATTATTTTTTATATTTTTAGCGGTTTAGCGTCATTTTCATGAAATAAAGTATCAACTAGTCGCATTTATCATAATTAATTTTATTTTATTTTTCCTCTCTTATCATTAAGTTATGGGTCCGTCACTCAACACATTTTCCGATGCATAAGGTAAAGTGAGAAGGTAAACATGTAAACTTGGTCTACCATCTAATAAAGTATTTCACCACAAAAATAATAAAACTGATTCAGACGGAATAGAATTTATTGTCCTAAAAAAGAAGATATAAAATATGCCGTCCTACGTTGCGCAAAACCTACTTAACCCTTTTATAGTATTGAATATACTTTACTTTTTAAGGGAGAACGTTAATGACGAATTACAAGAGCACAAGATGGGATCGAGGAATTGGGGGAAAGACGAGCAAATTTAGGTTAAAGTTTTACTTTGAGTTCAATTAAAGTTTGAATTGAGGTGGAACTTTAAAATTTTAAAGTTTTATCAAATAATTAATAAGTCACCTTTTCTGGGTATGGCATATAAAATATAATTATTATAAAAGTGACTTAACTCATATTACTTATGATTAGTTAAGTCATTAAATTAATAAGTGACCTAACTTTTAACTTAAAAGTGACTTAGAGCATCTCCAACCGTTGTGTAAATATTTTTGTGTAAATCCTATGTGTCAAGACACTTTTACACAAAACTTGAAGTGTAAAAAAAATATGCTCCAATGGTACATTTTTAAACTTTTGTGTAAATTTTGAATGAACCAATAAGATAATTATGCATATTAGATATTATTTTATGCAATTTTTTATTATTTTTTTCTTGAATTTTGGTATACATAATATTATAACAACAATGGATCTTGATTTGTTGGTCTTAATGAGTAGATTTTAGATATATATTTTTTATTAAATTATATAATTTCTATTAAAAGTTATTACATTTTAGAGTATTATAAAATAATTGAGAAAATAAAAGGCTGATGTGGCAGTGTAAACTTGGGGTGTATTTTACACATTCGTTTTACACAAAAGCTAAATTTAAAAGACTGCTGGAACTCAATTTTTTTACAAGTTTTGTATATTTTACACAAAACCTAAATATACACTACTGTTGGAGATGCTCTTAAATGAGTAAATGTCTTGTAGTCAAGATTGGATTTTATTTATATATGTATATGTCATTTTTACTGCATTGATTTAATTATTTCGATAAATTCTAAATTCATATTTTAAATAAAAAAAAATCTAGAAATTCAATAAAAGTCAGATAGTTATTTCAAAATGCTCGAAACAAATAGATGTATCAAAGAAATAGAATTGGATCTTACATCCCTTGCATATATGGAATGAATGGAATTAATATTACATATATGAAGATAATATTGTCTCTATTACGCATTTTAGTCACAATAAAAGGATAAAAAAAAATTATATATATGATGTCAAATTTGCATGACCAGAATACCAATTTCCATAGGATTAGTTAGCACCGCCTAGTCTAGAAGTAAGATATAAGCGTTAGTGATAGCTCAATTTTGGAGATATTTTTTTTTGGATAAATATGTATCTCTCGCCACATATATTAATTTCTCAGCGTAGATACTGTATCTCTTGGCACATATATTGCCAAGAAAATTAGTATATGTTATAGATAATAATTTTTCTTGTGCAGATGCACTATCTACAGAGACCATATATATATATATATATATATATATATTATTTTTAAAATTGAGAGATCGCATCCAAAAGTTTTTAAAGTTATGAGCCGGATTCTATTTTTTTTTTATTTCATTTGAAAAAAAAAAGTGGGTAATTTTTTTATCAATTACAAAACACCTAGATTGGAGTATCTCCGATGCAACCATGAATCGGAGAAAAATGGAGTGCCATATAGAATATATTGGCAACAAGTTAAAAAATCATCTCTAATGTAATTATGGATAATGACCATGAAGTTGATGTGACAAAATGAGAGAAATACGGTGACCATCTACATATATAGGGTCTCCTAAACAATATCTAAATCATTATTTTTATTTTAATATTTAATTTTTTTAACTTTAAAATATTTTAACTTTTAATTTTTATTTTCTAATTCTATTTTTAATAAAATTTATATTGTTAAAAAAAATTAAAGATTTATCAAATAAGATCTATATTCTTTATGTTTTTTTAAATAAAATTTGATGAATAATGTCAATATTAATTTTATCAACAATACCATTGGGGATAATTTTTGTAAAACTTGACTATAAACAAATTTTGAGTGACACGTAAAAATTATGCCTTTAAACATATTCACATGTTCATAGTTTTAGTAAATCTAAATCTAATTCATGTTCGTATTGAAAATTTTCTAAAATACCGTCACCATCCTCCTCCGTCTAGTGAACCACCCTATCAATTGCATGTATTAAAATGAAATGTGTAGTTACGTTCTTTATACTTCTCAAGCTTGCTTGTAGTTGTTGAAGCCAATTCGTGTATTTGTATGAAAATTGTGAGTGAATTTCCAGCCATTCTCTTTCTTTAAAATGTTCTACGTACTCAATTTTTACGATTGATGTGGTACTAATTAAATAAATTAGTAAGGCCGGTCACACACACTTAATGCTATGTGCATTATTCATTTTTTTTTGCTATTTATGTCAGTTTGTATTAAAAAGCTTATACAGAAATTGACTATATTTAACATTATTCTTTTATTTCTATATTCTTATTCTACAAAGAGAACCCTTTAGTCCGTCACATTTTCCAAGATCCCTAAGCCAATATAAACGCTTAAATCATCTATAATTTGTGTTCATGCATGTCAACGTGTATTCTTAACACCATAAATTAATAGTTGACTGTTTTTAAAAAATATTTTAATTTAAGAACTCAAATGTTTGACTAATATAATTATATATAACGAATAATTAAAATATTTAAGATTTAATATTAATTGATTTTTAGTTTTTAGTCAGTAAGTCAAAAAAATAATGTACTACAACTAATTGTCAATCTTACATGATATTCACAAAACATTAAAAGTAGATGGAGAAAATATATTCAAAAAAATAAATATGAGATTAAAAACATCTTACTACATACATCAAAATTACAGTAATTATTATTATTTTTTTATATTAATATTAAACGGAATCTTAAAGTAATGGAGTAGTATTAACGTTAATTAAGAGTATTAGGAGTATGTGAAGGAATGAAAGGTGAACTGTCTTGCGGGTGCTGCATTAAATCTCTGCTTTTAAAAGAATGGACAAAATAGATTTTATAGCTAGAGAGTTGATGGACTAGACTCTATATTCCTTCAGTTTAGATCGGCTATTGACAAGACTCATCATAAAAAAGCAGCAGTAGTAGTTGTAGTAAAACATCTAAAATCAAATTCTCTCTCTGTGTATTTATTATATATATATATATATATAACATTTTCTCAGGCATACTAAATTTATGAGTTTAAATATTGAAAAGAATAAACAGATAAATTTTGTAGTAAAAACAATTTGTTAATTATAAAAATTATTGATACCAATTTTTATTGAAATATTTATCTATTAAGCCCCCCAAATCACTCAATTTTTAAACTTAATATGCATGAGAAGAGTTTCTATATATACATAATATATATATGTATCTGTCATGCAAAATATATATATATATACTATTAGCCGTAGGATCTTTATCGACTCTACGTAACAGGGTAGGGGGCCAGGTGATGATCAGAGAAAAGCAATATCAATCAATCAGTCAAAAAACTCCACCCCAACATTCATTCATTCAGAAATCAATTTTTGTTTTTAAAGAGTAATGTTTTAGTGCATTCACGGTGAAAACTTACTAGTATAGTAAGTCTAGTATATAGGGTGTATTTATTTTGGTATAAAAATAATGATATGATAGTAGTATAATAATAAAATAAAAATATTATATAATATTTTAAAAGATAATACATAAAGGATTATAATAAAAGCATGAGACGAAACCGCAAGCACCATACGGCGCATGGTAAAATTTTTAACTAAACGTAATTTTATTATTCATTGTTTTACCTGCCTTCGTTAACTATATTGGGTGCCCTCTGACAAATTTGTTCTACTTAGGCCATCTTTAGTGGGTAGTGTAAAAGTGTAGTGTAAAATATGTATTTAGCCTAGCAATAAATAAAGAAATGCACCGGAAAAAAGGTAAATTAGGCTTGCACGATATATGAAGTGACGGGGTAGATTTTTTTCTCTCCCACGACACATGATTTGTCGTGGCATGTAAATTTTTTTTTTTTTTTTAATGTTTTAAGGCTTGCACGACACATGATGTGTCGTGCCATGACAAAAATTGTCTCCCACGACACATCAAGTGTCGTGAGAGCCTTCTACCCCTGCCCCGATGTTTCCTTTATCGTCCGAGCTAAAATTTTGTCTCTCGCTAAATATACCTTTGCTTTACACTTTTACAATTTTATTTAGCTTTTTGCCTTACCCAATAAGGCAACAAAAAAGTTAATTATGCATATTTAACCATCCGGATGGAGATGGTCTTACATGTATTAAAATTTGTACCGGAAAATGAGTTTACTAATTAAATATTTAAAATTTTAACACTAAAGAAAATGCATATATATATATTTTTTAATTAATTTTCTTCTGAAAATAATTTTTTTTATGCAATTTGGTAGAGACAATCTATTCATTATAGAGATTATTTTCACCAAGTTCGTCAATTTTTTTTTTACTTATTATTCTTACTGTGTACATTAAATGAGTCATACTGTTGTCATATCTTGTAAAAGTACAACCTATTTAACGCATGCCAATAAAAATAAGTGATAAAAATACTTTGTAAGTGTAACATTGCTCTTCATCCGTTTATCCTTTCAAAATGAATAGTTCTTAAAAGAAAGATACACACACTCTCTCTCTCTCTCTATATATATATATATATGCACAATTGTGGATGTACACACACACACATATATATATATATATATATATTAATTAACCTACTTTTGGTTGATTTTTTTTTTATAAATTTTGATAAAGATTATTTACTAATTATAGTTTTATCCTCAAAGTTTTATAAAAAAATTCCTACATTGATCCCTTTAAAACCTTCAATCTATATTAAATAATTGTTAAATTATATGTATTCTTATAAGTAAATAATAAAAAAAGGTTAATAATATTAGCGTTTCATAAAAAACGATTTAATATATAAAAATTATTAACAAAATAGAGTTAAAAAATATTAATAAGAGGAGATGGATTGGCCTAATGATAGGCAACTTCCACCTTTGTAGTAAGGTCAAGAGTTCGACTCATGAGAGTGATTAAATTTTTTTTTAATTTATAGGATTAATAAAAAAAACTTAGATCTCTCTTAATTTAAAAAAATAAAATAAAATATCAATATATATAATTTTAAAATATTTTTATAGACTGATAATAATATTATTACTTAAATTATATCCAATAATATTGATACACGTTTTCGAAAACTCCCTCCGTAATCAGATCTATTCCGTTTCTATTCTCTCGGTGAGTCTGCTTACACAGTTGTCGAGGCACGTAGAGGGGTTAATGGGACTGGGTCTGTACCCGCTGCCACACGCCAAATATTTAACCGGCGTCCTCGATGCACTCCTTCCCTTCTCTTCCCCTTTCTTTACTTTTTCAAATTCCTTCACCGTCACCTTCACCTACCCCTCCTCCTCCTCCCCCTCCCCGCTTCCCTTCAGAGACAGCCTATTAACCTTTCTTTTCCGTCCCTCTATTTGTATACCATTATATTCTTTTTCAATCCCAACTATCATTTTTCAATTGATTCCAAATCAAGTGTGAAACGAATCTCTTTATTTTATTGTTGGAAAAGAAAGGTAAAATAGTTAGGTGAAGTTCTAGTTTTATTACCTAAATAATAGTGAGAAATTGTAATTTAAATCATTTGTTTGAAAAATAAATTACTT
Source organism: Lonicera japonica (assembly GCA_021464415.1). NCBI lineage: Eukaryota > Viridiplantae > Streptophyta > Magnoliopsida > Dipsacales > Caprifoliaceae > Lonicera > Lonicera japonica. The sequence continues at coordinate 53,031,236 of CM038468.1, read as the reverse complement.
AAATTTGTCAATTTTTTTTAAAATTTATGTAAATAGAATAATATCAAAATAATTTTGCTTTTAAATAAATTATTCATATTTTTTAAACTATTGTCAAAGTTAATTTCTACCACTTTTAAAAAGCTCGATTAACATAGTAAATAGATAAGTAACTTTTTTTTGTCAACCTAACTTTATAATTCAGTATTCTTTTAACATTGACTTATTCTAGTTCAGGAAAATAACTAAATTATGACACGGTATCTAATTCAAACATTTTTTTTGATCTCGTACACAATTTTTTCTTTCAAAAAATGTAACTCTTATAAGTATTGTTGAACAGTATGTTTTTTTACATAGATATCGTGTAATCTGAGATAAATAGTATAAAACAAATAGGACAAATAATGTGTGAGAGACAAATAATACCACAAAGTATTACATAAAATGCATCTCTTAAAAAATAAGTTGAGAATCGCATCATTTATAATTTTCATATCAAAGACTTTGCTGTAAAAGGCAAATAAAATTAAGTAAACACTAGCAACTTATTCTTACCACGTTAACCATACAAGTCTAATAAGATGATTTTATACTATCAAACTCACCCGTTGAGATGCTCGAAATTCTACAATAAGCAGTCTATTTATTTATGTTTCTATTTATAGTACAATTTTTTTTAATCAATAATTAAGTATCACATAAAAAAAACACAATAAAGAGTTAAATAATCACATTAACATAGTTCGAATTTATGATATTCTAATTACACAAAGAAATGTTTGACGCGTTTGTGTGAATTGAACGAATACTTTCTCACTACGAATACAAAAAAAATATCAACGAATTACAAAATTATTGTCAACGTTGTATATATATTTATATTCTATAATCAACCTTAACGAAAACTCTCTAAATTACAAATAACATTAAATCTACACAGTATAGTAATTTTTCTGTTAAAACGAAAACAAATTATATATCTTGTTTTTGAATCATCCCCATTCAACCGTCCCTAGTTAAACTTCGAAAATAATTCACTGGGAGTACGTGAGGATGCCATCGATTTATTTTTGCTCCATTATTATGTACCGTAATAAATACAAAATATTCAGAAATAATAAATGCATGGTTTTGGACCGATTAGAGAAAAAGCAGTGTCTCTTTTTGCATTGCATCATTCGATTGTGCAGGAATTTCCATCATTCCCTCTCTGCGACCACCCCCATCATAATAAAGTCTCTTTGCTCCCGGCCCCTACCCCAACAGTCTGCAAACCACCCCCCCTTCTCTCTCTCCCTCTCATTTCACATATACTCTCGGTAGGGTTAACAAATATGGAACAATTTTAACCACAATGTTATGATTTAATTAAGATAAAGGATAGTGATATTATTTATTTATACCTTAATTTGTTATGAGGTTAAAGTCATTATACTTTTTTTTTCTAATAATGTCGTGATTGATTATTAGATTTAACAATTATCAGTACAACTACTAATGGAAAATTATATGTGGATAAATTTGTCCCTTTAAACTACTTCTATATCTAGGTGTTGGGAGTCCATTCCCCAACCTTTTCTTGTTGATGCTTTTGATTTTGATATAATTTTTTTTAAAAAAATGATAATTAAAGGAATAGGGAAAATGGTGTAATTGTTGGCACTCCATAAAAGTAGGAGAATATTAGTATAAGTGTCATTAATTATAATTTTAGAGTGTTAAGAATATCTTTTTTAGAATGCTAATATCATTTTCCTAAAAAATACCCTAATAATCCAAAATAATATCTAATAATTATTTTAAAATGTTAAAATATTTTTGTATCCAGTGTATATTGTTACCCCCCTTCTCCCCAATGCTCAATCTAAATTCTTTAACAAATAAATTACATTTAGACTTAAGTTCAAGTGATAAAAAATATAAATTTTCATGCGAAGCTTACGAATTCGAATTTCATTTTAACCTCTCTTCTTCCTTCACGCCACTTATAAGTATTCGTCGTTTGTATCAAAATTAAAACAAAACGAGGAAACCAAACTTAAGAATGCCCCTATTCCAAGCAAGGCCACCTACATTACAGGAGGGGCTCCAGAGAAAATTTCGGGCTTCAAAAGTGTCCCTAAAACAAAATTGTTTTAAGGTGCAAAAAAAAATTCAAGGTTCCCCGGCCAGTAGCTGCACCTTTTAAAATGAGCCTTTTAATTGTTGACCAAAATTTCAGTTTAACAATATTGTAAGTCGATTTGCGTAATTATTTTCTCTTCTTGACTCTTATCTTACCAATTTTGAATTTAAGAGGCAAAGAGATGAATAATTGAAAGAAACAAAAAGTTAGTTTTAGATTTCTCTTATCAATTGTTATTTCTTTTTGAACAGTTAAACGTGATATTCATTGCAATTCTTCTTTAATAGTTTAAATTTTTGAGATAGTTGATTTTTAATATAGTATCAGAATTTCGTTTTCTAGGAAGTTCAATGTTCAAGACTTGGCACTTCTATTCCCCATCTATTAATTCTTAATCGATCTGTAGGAATGTTTTTTTGAGAAGTTCAATGTTTAAGGCTTGGTACCTCCATTCTTCATATGTTAATTCTTAATTAAAAATGTTTTATGGGAGGTCCAATATTCAAAGTTTGGCACCTCCATCATTTGTTAATTTTTAATCAGTATGTAAGAAGAGTGTTAAAGGCTTTTGAAAAAGTTGGTTCTTAACATGAATAATAAAGCATTATTTTATTTTTGAACAATTAGCATTGCTTAGTTAATAAACAAATAAATAAATTTTTTTTATTCTAACATTGTCAAATTTGGTCACTATTTCATTCAACTAGTAAGAGGACATCGCCCATTTCTTTAAATTTGTGAAAGCAAATAACAAATGTATTGATACTGAATTAACAGATCTTTCCTCCCCCAGGAGCAACTTAGCTAGAATAATTCTTTGTATTGAAAAAAAAAATAATCTGTTTTTATCTCTAAGATTTTGAATAGTAGGCACCGTCTATACTTTGTGGCGTAGCGTAGCGCGCCCTCCCCCCCCCCTAATTTCATTTTCAGCACACAAAACAAAAACGTGATTGATTTGATTTTATCTGTATTTATATATACGAGTACCATTTTGAACACTTCCGATTTAACAGCTTATTACCCTTCATGTCCCCACCTCTGTTCAGCAAGCCGTTGATTTCCCCATGTTGATCTTTGTTTTACCAATCTATGGTTCACATTTGAAGAATAATTTATTTATTTTGACATTTGAAGAATATAGTTACTTGATAAAAAAGATTTAGCCTTTCTGTTTCGTTGACTTCTATTCACCAAGTTTGACATGAAAGCCCTACTCGATCGCGCGCAGTATAAATCTGAAAAAAGCCTTTTGATTTGATTTACCTCATTTTCCTTTTATTTTTACCCTTTTTGTCTTTTGGATATTCGGTCATCGTTCACGGGTTTCAATACATCCTGTGATAACTATATTCTCAAAATAATTATTCTTTCTTTTAAAATAATGTATAAGTTTTTAGAAAAATACAATACAACTTTTTTTAAAATAATACTATTCTACGGTAAAATGTTTCTTATTTTCACAATGTTGCTACCCTGTTTAATTCCTTCTAATATTCTTTACAAGATAACTAGCCGGATTAAGATATGTTTGTCAAATAGGTTAAAATTGTACATATGGCCTATCATTATAAAAAATTTCACAGCATGAAAGTTTAAAAATTACACTAAATGATACGCTATGTATAATTCAAATGATTAATTAAAGAAAATTTGTTGCTTATACTCTTTTTTGTTCAAAATATACATTCAAGGATTCCTATTTGTCGGGTTTTACATGTAGTTTGTGATTGCCTAAAAATGATACCTTGAGAAGATTAACAACATATTGTCCAAGGGCTTCCACTCAAATGATGTATCGTGTATTATTTGAAGATTGTCAAACTTATACGACGCATTGTGTATCATCTTATACAAAAGCTTATTATAAAATAAATATAGCAATGACTTGAATTTTTTTTTATTCTTTTTACAATTTTACTTATTGCGGTGGAGCTAACTTTAAGCCAAATCAATCCTTTTTAGCTCAAGCAGTACTAATGGCTTTAAACGTTATCTGAAGCATGTAGGAAATACATCCCACTGTCTTATCTTACTGCTCTACACGAAATACACTTTTTCATCCTGTGATTTATTTAACGCAAACAAAATACTAAGTTATTCCTATTAAAATTGTTATTAATGATGTTTAACTTTTCACAATTTTTTTTAAGATGTTATAATATCATTTAACCTGTCAACACTTTTCATTATTATACTTAATGCTTGATTTTCACACTTTTTTAAGAATGTATTAATTATCATCAAAAATAATTATTTAAAATTTATTATGAATTTGATACGTTGATTATGTCTTGAAAAAACAAATAAAATTTTTATTTGGGATGTCTCAAAATAAGAGTAATGGATTCATAATTTGGGATGTAGCTGAGTATTAATTTTTTAATTTTTCATAGAATCCAATGGGAGATGTAAAAATATATTTTTCTAAAAAAAAAATAAGTAAAACACAATGAAAATATATCATTCCAAATTATATATATATATATTTATTCTGTTTTTAATAAAAACTAATAATTTTAAGATTATTTATTTATCGTTAATTAAAAGGATCGTTAAACTTCATTTAATACAGCACCATTTATGACCCCGGTTGTCATGAAAATGTGGGCAACTATTTTACCTGCTCCCACCCACCACATGGAAAAGGAGCATCTCTTGAAATAAGTTGGTTTGAGGAATTGAGTTAGTGTTAAATTTACTTCAACGCGGTACAACTCACACACTACAGTGTACACAAATATATGGGACACGTATAAGTATTAACTTTAATGAACAAAACACTATAAATATAACCCCCCACAAAGCATATGCGATGTGCTTTTAATTAATTGACTAAGAAAAATATAATGTATTATACGAAGTAAATTCTCTTATTTTTAGCAGTGGATGATTAATAGGTAAGAAAAACAAGTATGAGCATTCAGCGAGCTCGCATTAGATTTTGAAATCACGAGTATAAATATATAAAGTACAGAACACAAATAAAACTTGAATTATAAAGTTTTATAAACAAAACACGAGTATAAATATATAAAGTACAGAACACAAATGCCACACTACATAGATTCAAATTAATAATATAAATAAAACTTGAAGGAAGTTGTTAGTAGAATTAGAGCACCCTCAATACGCGAGTGAACACATGCGTGAGTGTTAGATCGATGTCTAGAATTATAAATGCTCACTCCAACATGTTAGTGACCGATCCAGATGAGTTTCTGAAGTTAAAACTATTACTACAGTAAATTTATACTTGTAGGTAACAGCGCTTTGCTAAATAAAAATGTCATATGGAAAAATTATGAAGTAAACTTTGATTTGAATTCATGATCTACGTATTGCTACTTCGGTGCCCAGGCCGGCCAATAGGCGATGAGCCTGCATATATAGAGAAGGCTCTAAGATTCGCTAGCTAAAGAGCAGAGCGGGCACTCGGAATTAGTGTTCTACTGTCGTTCTTTCTTAAAGTTCCGTTTTTATTTTAACTTTCGTATCGTAACAAGGCAACTGTAGGGAAACCTAAGATTGTATTGACTCCATTCTTCCCTTTGGGAAGATGTCGAAGTCCCCTGCACGATTCCCACGCACGATTTCCACGGTAAAGAACGAAAAGGAAAGGTTTGAGATCATATATAAAGAAAGTGGAAATAGATATTGCAACCTCAATATTTTAGCTACAGATGTTAATGGTTTTGTAGTCGGTTGCTGCATACTCTCTTTGTTGTAATAAGTTGGTATGAGATATACCCACATTTCCTCCACTATAGGCTTAATTGTAAGACTGCATTCTGATTATGGGTATTATATATTTAAGTATAATATCATTAATTTGTTTAAAAAGAAAACAATTTCAGTTTAGTTATGATCAATATACGTTGATTAAAAACATATTCGCAATCAACAAAATACGCATATGCATTTTTGGTTCAATTGTGTAAAGGAATATAAACTTTAAACATCATTCAAATGGAATATGTATACACACTACATTTAAATTATTTTCGTAAAAATGTTGAAACTCTTGTTTTCTTTTATTAATTTATTACTCATATAAAGATGAAATGAGAGTTTATGAATTACTTGAAGCAAATTAATAATAATTGAACATATATTTATTATGGGAGAAAAATTCTTTACATATGATTACACATAATAAGATATTTTAATACAATATGAATACTTTTTATTATCATAATTAATGATAAAGATAAAATTAAAATTTTAACAAATTATATTTGGAATTTCAAAATGCATGCAGATCATGTACATTCAGCACTCAATACCAAATGAGGGAACACTCTTCTACGCCAATTTTCAATTTTCTTTTTGTTATTTTATATTTTCCTCGCCCCTCTCTTTCTCTAATCGCTCTTGTATGAGTGTATTGTTCTTTTTTTTTCATTTGTTCTTCATTAAGCAGTATCTAAGTCCGAGTTAGTTTACACGCATCTTGACTTTAACTAATCTATTTCACTCCGAAAAATTACACAAAACGGTAAAAACATGACTCAAATGAATTGCTACAAGTGCCAATATTCAACTCGAAAAACCCAATTAATCCCCAATTAAATTTAGACTTACAACCTGATAATTTACCACGGAGCCAACCCCAAGTTACTATATTTTTCCTCACAATAGTCAATATACATTATTCCGTCTCTGTACGTAATCATACTGTGGTCAGCCAATTGGGCACCGCCTATTAAAATCCAAAGAGTTAACCAAAACTTCCAAATTACCCCTAAAACTCAACAGGCAATAGCCATCTACTTTACCACGCAACTTCTCATGGGACCATCGTAAAAATAAGTGAATGAGAGAGTTAGCTGAATCTGTAAAAATTTAAATATTTTATTTAATTAATAATAAGTAAAAATTAAAATGCTCGTTGAATATTTAAATCTGAGTATCAACAATTATATTTAATAAATAATTTATAAAATTTAAAATATTGGTTGAACTTAAGGGCATGTGTTGATTTTGAACTAAAGTCTTTTCCCAATTTCAACGTTTTGTAAGTAACAAAAAAAATAAATAATAATATTAACACTTTAAAATTATTTTTAATATTATTTTTGAAATAATTTTTTATTGTAATTCTAAAGTACGTGGTGGAACACTTTTATCATTACCTAAAGAAAGGGTGAGACTATTTACAACCTACATTTATCTCACTAACACCCCTCATTTAATTTTGAATAGATCTACTTTTAAACACTCATCTTATATCTCACAAACACCCCCCTCAATTAACATATTTACTCTAAGGTAAAAAAATTAATCTATCAATTTATCCATGGGTAATAAATTAATCTCACACTTTAAAACACCCCCCTTATATCTCACTATCTCCCCACTTTGGCCGAATTTATTCTATTTACTCTCCCCACATCAGAAGAGCAAATATCATATGTTCTTCCCACATGAGGAGAATTTAATTTTGAAATTTTTCAGTGGGTTTAAAAGTCAGTCTCCTCACTTCAGCCGAATTTATTCCATTTACTCTCCCTACATCAGGAGAGTAAATATCATATGTTCTCCCCACATCAAGAGAGTTTAAGATTAATTTATTACCCATCGTTAAATTGATAGATTAATTTTTTTAGTTAAGGTTAATTATATTTTTAAAGTGTGTGATTAATTTTAGTTAAGCTTAATTATATTTCTAATTACATACTTTATATAAATTACTTCAGGTAAATAGGAAAAATAAATAGGAGGTATTAGTGATCAAAAAATTACATTTAGGAGGTGTTTGTGAAATGAGAGGTGTTAATGAAATAAATGAAAGTCGTAAATAATTTCACCTAAAGAAAAGAAAATAGTAAAAATCATCCGAGGTCAAAAGTGTCCATTCACAGTTATGAGCTGAAAATGTCAGAAAAAGAATAGGGGCGCCACCCCTCTCCCTCTGGCAAATAGTAAATGACTAAATGGTGTTTTGCATATATCGATCACTTTGCCATTTGCCTTCATGGGGATTTTAGTGATCATGACGACGTTGGCGTATTGCAACTATTCTAGAGAGAGAAAGTGAGAGTCAAAGTAGCAGGAGGAGGAGGAACTTTGTATTGGTATTAATGTGTAGTAGATATAATTGATTAATTTTTTTTTTGGGGAGGTAAAGACTGATCAGATCAGAAACTCGTGATGAGGAATTTTTATCTTTTTGCAGATAGATAGAGAGAGTGAAACAGTATGAAATATTGAAATATCAGTAGTACCAAAGGAATTTACAGGCACCTTTCAGTTTCGTCTCTTCCTTTTCTCGTGATTTTTCTCTCTCCTCTTTTAGACCTTTTGTCTCTTTTGTTTATTTATGTACTTTCTCTCTTCTCTCTCTCTCTCTCTCTCTTCCTCCGTTGCTTTTGTTTCTTTTAAACCAAACACTTGCAACGGGATTTGCTTCAAAAACAAACAAATACCTCTTTTGAAGAAGAAGAAGAAGAAGAAGAAGGAGAAGAAGAACAATAGCAAGCTCTTTGTTTAATTTGAAGAGACCGATACATTTGGATTTGAAAGTTTCTAGCTGTTCAATTTAATTTCCGGGGAGGGTGAAAATGGGGAGCTGTGGAAGAAATGGAGCGGTGAGACAATATGTAAGATCGAAAGTGCCTCGTTTGAGATGGACACCTGAACTTCATAACTGTTTTGTTCACGCTATTGAGAGGCTTGGTGGCCAAGACAGTATGTTTTTTTTTCCTTTTTCACTCCCTCTCTCTAGAATTTTATCATCTCTTCTTCTTGTTTCTCTCTCTCTCTCTCTCTCAGCTTATCTATCTTGTTCCTCTTTGTCTTTCTCTCTCCATCTTTTGTGTCTTATTGGGTTTTTGTTGATAAAGATGTGGCCTTTTTCTTCTATGTGAAATATAATACAGAGGCCACACCTAAGCTTGTTCTTCAGCTGATGGATGTAAGAGGACTCACCATTTCTCATGTCAAAAGTCATCTCCAGGTAAATTTTTTATTTTTATTTTTATTTTCTCTTGCTTTTGATCCATACATTTCCTCCTTATTATATATTATAAGCCCATTTCCTTTTAAAAAATTCAAGTGTGTGTTTGTCTGAAACAGATGTACAGGAGCATGAAGAGTGATGTGAACAGACAAGGTATCTTTCTATATATATATATATATATATATCCTTTTCCTTTCCTTTTTTTTTTTTTTTATTTTGTTTTTATTCTCAATACATATACCTTTGGTGAAATTAAATTTAAAAAACCAAAACCCCTTTTTTTTTCCCAGTATTTCTCATATACATTTTAAGATTATTTTCAGTTTTCTCAACTTTGGGGGGTTCATTAAATCTTTCCTTTTGTATAATATGTGAAGGGAGACTAACTAATCATGGTTTCCTCTGCTAGTAACTGTTTGCCCAAAATCAAAGACCATGATCTTCACATCTTTTTAACGTATCTTTTGGTAATGTGACTACCCTCACTTCATTTATTATTTCTTTCCCAATAAAGCTCATATCCCAAATAAATGATCATCGTCAATGAAACTACCATCCTTTTTATATATATCTTCCACTATTGGCCTTTCTTGTGAAACAAAAACCCAAATCTTCTTATTAACCTTTTTTTTAAAAATAAAATAAAAAATAAAATCAAAGCCCTAGTTGAATCATTATACATTCCTATACCTTTTGCCTTTTGTTTGTCAAAGAACCCATTAAAGTTTGTAGACTTTCTTGCTCCAAAATATTAATGACGCCTTTTGTATTTGCTTGTGCTTTATTTTGTTTGTCCCAATAACAGATAGGAGTTACTTTCATGATCGTAAGCAACAAGCTCTTGAAGATCATTATGATGATGGTTGTGTTGATCAAGAAAATAGTGTGGGTTTCAATCCATCATTAAGCCCCATTGATCAATCAGATTCTCATTTCTTCTATGGTTATGTTCCAAAAAAAAGGTGAGATCCTCCCTCAGCTTCATGTGATCTCACTTTTCAGGCACTCAAATCTCCAAAAGAGAAAATAATAATAATAATGATGATGATTTGCATTATTATATCTATTTAATAAAACAAAAACGTTGTTGGCTCCTGGTTAAGCAAATAACGGAGTTTTTGGTACCACTAGGGTTCTTTTGAAACTTATTTAGGTAAATGGGGTACTTTTCATCTTATTTAGAAAAATGGTGTAGAACTTAAAAACGCTATTAACATTGGCGTTTTTAGCCATAAAAACGTCACTTTCTCTGGCGATTTTAAAAAAAAAAAAAATTACCCAAACTTAAAAACGCTAGTGGCAATAGCGTTTTTACATGTAAAATCACGTGTGCCACTGGCGATTTTACATGTAAAAACGCCACTGGCACTGGCGTTTTTAGAAAAGTTTTTTTTTTTTTTTTTTTTTTTTAATCCTAATATTTTTTCTTGGTTTTTTTTTTTTTTGAAATCTAAGTCCCTATGCCCTCAAGAAAATTTTATTATCCTAGGCCTACGCCTTAAGATATTTTATTCGAAGAAGACATTAATATAACTGCTTCAAATTATAGTGCTAAAATTATATATAACGCCTGTGATTTATGAATAATTTTTAACATAAGAATCGCGGGAACCTCATGAATTTTTCTTGGCTATTTTTTTCTTCTTTGCTTGATTTTCTTAAAAAAAAAAAAAAATTCATGTCTTTTCTTTTCTTGGTTGTTTTTTTTTTCTTTTAGATTGGAAATCTTTGTATCTTTTCTTTGTTTGATTTTCCTTTCTTTTAAATTATTTTTTATAAAAATTTGCTTGCTTGGTTTTATTAAAAATTGAATTTGTCATTTAAAGTTATGGCATTTAAATTATATTAGAAAATTATGGCATTTAATAATTAACTTTCACACACTAATAATTTTTGTGTTCCTTTTATATATATATTGCCATGGTATTAGTGACGGTTTATTTGGGTATTAAAAGTCGATCCTTTAATTGGCTCTCCATATGAATTCATAAATCATCTTTTTGCATTAAAACACAAATGATCATAGTCATTCTAGCTGACGGCTCCTAATGCACTGCTTGTGTTTGTTTCAAATTTATGAATATCGGACTTTGATATCCGAGATTTGTATTTATTTATTTTCATTGCCAGAAACAAATTTCAATCATATTAAAGCAGCTCATTGAATTTTCTGGATACATTTTTTCTCTGTTTTAAAGTTAGCTTCGTGTGCACCTTACTATGATTATGTGTCAAATTGATTTTTGAAGTTTCTTAATTCAAACAATTTTGAATAGGTTGAGTGGAATTCATGAAGTTCCCGCGCGATTCTTATGTTAAAAATTATTCATAAATCACATGCGTTATATATAGTTTTAGCACTATAATTTGAAGCAATTATATTAATGTCTTCTTCGAATAAAATGTCTTGAGGCGTAGGCCTAGGATAATAAAATTTTCTTGAGGGCATAGGGACTTAGATTTCAAAAAAAAAACAACCAAGAAAAGATATTAGGATTTAAAAAAAAAAAAAAAAAAAAAAAAAAAAAAAAAAAAAATTTTCTAAAAACGCCAGTGCCAGTGGCGTTTTTACATGTAAAATCGCCAGTGGCACACGCGATTTTACATGTAAAAACGCTATTGCCACTAGCGGTTTTAAGTTTGGGTAAATTTTTTTTTTTTTAAAATCACCAAAGAAAGTGACGTTTTTATGGCTAAAAACGCCAATGCTAATAACGTTTTTAAGTTCTACACTATTTTCTTAAATAAGATAAAAAGTACCCCATTTACCTAAATAAGTTTCAAAAGAAACCTAGTTGGACCAAAAACTCCAAATAACGCATTGAATAAATGTATATTACAAAAATGTCATATATTTATTATCTTTTGATTTAAGAGATTGTTTTTGTGATTAAATATTGTGTTTTGGTCAGAGCAAGAATCGAGAAGCTGCAAAGAATAAGTGAGACAGTTTCAAATCCGTACAGTTTTGATGATTCAAGGCAGAGAATGGCCGATAAAAGTAGAATAAAGGAGGAGATTAGCTTCAGAGGGCAGGCTCAGGCTCAGGCCCAGGCCCAGGCCCAGGCCCAAGAAGAGAGTCCAATATTCACTGGTCCAAAGGGACTCTTCCACAACCTCAATCCCATTGGACATGTAAATGCAGTTAAAGAATCTGATTTCCTCAAGGTACATTTTATCTCTTTCTATATCTGTATGTTTAGTCTCTATGCATTCTTTTTGCAGCCTTTTGGACGGTCGTTTGAGTATGGTTTTGGTTTTATAGGACAACTTTTTAAGTTTCAACTATAGTCACGTAGGTAGCATGCTTTTCTTTATCATCTGTTACTGCATATATATATATATATATACGCACCAGGAGATGCTTGCATGAGTGGGGGAGGCAAGGATATATATATATACATACATATGCTTTATGGGTCACTACTACCTTTTTTATATAGCGGAATGCTATAGGGGAAGCCAAAAAAAAAATTGATTATACATAATGCATTGCTTTTTAGAAGTCATTTCTTTGGCAACAGGACTGTTTTTGTGTAAGATAGGCTACTTTTTTGTTTTTTGAAGGCACTCTATTCTCGAAATAAAATGGTTCTTGACAAGGGAATGGAAATATTTTAAATATAATGTACTACCACAAGTGAGGAAGGCTTCGAGTACTGTACTGTTGTGTTAGGGCACGAGTTTGAGTCCTCCCTTCCCCAATCCAACTAAGCCTGAATGGAGTAATTTTCCAGACACGTGTACAAAAATGGATGACGTGAATTAATGTGCTGCACCTTATTCCACACCACTTTGTTTTGGTTTAAACTAGGCGGCGTATGGGCCCTCGACTGATCCTCCCTTCGTATCTGGCCACAAAATGTTTTTGTAGCCACCGAGGTTTTACCGGGGGAGATCCCAGCTGAACCGGTAACCGCTGGACTATTTCTTATGGTTCTATATAAACACTTTGTGCTGATATCTTTGGGACACATTGCTCGTAAATAAAATTAATATTATTACCAGTCTATATAATGCCACTCAAATTATTCTCAAACTTTTTGTTAATGGCGTTTGAATTAGCGTATTATCTCGGAAATCAAGAATAATGAAGCAAAAATAGTTACAATGCAGTTGTAAACTTCACGTAGTGGTAAATCAAATATTTTCTCCAATTCTTTGCCTTGGTGCGTACTATTTTAGTGGAAATTAACTAGGTTCCTCCAACACCAAAACTGTATTTATGTGGAGTACTTGGTTTTTGCTATTCAATAGCACATGTTGGCGGCAAACACAAATAATGTGTGTTTTGTTTCACGAGCATTTACATTTTATTACTTTTTTGGATTGATTGTTTGACTGGGTAAAATTATTCAAGGTCTGGTCCACGCTATTTTTTTGTAGACCAGTGCACTACTTGTTGGTCCAAACGTATGTACCATCTTTAATGCACTAGACTGTAGTACACAGTACGTTTATCTTTCTAGTGGCAGGCAATCTCATTCATCCTGCAATTTTTCATAGGCCTACCTAGATCTATTTCACTCCATTATGTTACACTATTAATATTTCCATACCACTATTTTGACTTAATTTGTTGAACCCATGCACAGTGCGTTGTACATTACGCAAGTAGTGTTATTGAAGTTTTGAAACTAAGTGGTGAAGGAATTAATGTGTTACTTAGCATCAATGTTATTATTAAGAACATAAATTTAGTTATTGCAAACTCTTTTTGGTCCACAGATTTCGAATAGGGATGATGATGAAAATTGCACATTGACAAAGAGCGGCAAGCATGAAAACACGGAGAAAGGGAACAAGAAAGAAGTTGGCAGCGGTTATGGATTGTCACTGTCACTTTCGCTGCATCATCCATCTACACAAAGAAGTAACGGTTCTTCAACAACGAGTGAGATCAGCGAGGCAATATCTTCATATAGTAGGTCTAGTTTCAATGAATGCTCTGGTTCCTATTCGGAGAAACTAGTTAATGTAGATCTATCTCTTGCTCTTTGTGGTACCTAAAGATATATTCTAAATATTCTATTTGGGAAAAAAGAAATTATTAGGTTTAGTTTTTTTATTTCTTTTTTAATTTAATTAGGTTGATTCTACTTCTGGGTTTAAAATGTATTAATCTGACACTTGAAGTTTTATTTGTATAATAGGTGGTGTTCATTTGTTATTTCTGTTTTTTTTAAAGCCATAGATGATGATGATTTTAGTTACAGTACTGGGGTTTGAGCATATATATTATATTTGTAACACTGAGGCAGCAAGACCATGCAAGTTTATGCATTGCAACAATTTTTTGACACATCTACATTGTAATTCTTGTTAGACTCTCATTATACAGAAATATCCTTCTTTTAATCTACAAGAAGAAGATTAAATAGCAGAGGAGATGCAAAGAATCAGGAAACAGGTTTTGGCATAGAAAATGCAGATTGATGAGCATTAAAAATCTCAACTTTTTTGTACCCGGGGATAGATCTAGCCTACTTGGTACGGTCCAGGGGCAATGGGGTATCTAGGTGATGTTTGGTTGATGTTTTGAGTTGAGTTTTTAAAATTTAGTATTTTGTAGAATTTGGAAGTATGTTGAAAAGTGAATTTGATTTTTGTTTGAGTGTTTTTTAACCAACTAAAAACCCTCATAAAAAAATTTCAAAAAAACAATCACAATGTATCTTATTTTATAGATCTTAACGAGTAGGTTTCAAATATATATTTTTTATCTAGTTTTGATTTTTTGATTTAAAGTTGTAGTGTTTTAAAAGTTTTTTTAGAGAGAAAAGTAAAGTGAAATAAATTTTAGAAAGTGTAAAAGTAAAGTTGATTTTAAATTGAGTTTTTAAAATGAGGTGATTTTATTTCTATCCACAATATCTTGCTGTTAATTCTTGTCATTAAGTTAATCCGCGTTACTTACTAAATTAATCCATGAACGTGGATAAACTGACAAAAAATATTATTGATTTAATTTTATAACTATTATTTTATTAATGATTTAATATTAAAAAATACGCTAGATTAATAAGTACATCCACTTTAATTAAATAAATAAAAATAGGGGCAACTAGTTTTAAGGACGAATATTCCTTTCTCTATCTATTTAAGGAACACAACTATTATACCAATACTTTAAGGTTCAAAGTTTTGTTTAAAATACAAACTTTTACGGATAAATAATTAAAATTAAATTAATATAGCTACAAAACTAATTTATATTATTGTTATTCCGATAATGTCACTATCATCTAATTGATTATTAAACTAATCTAAACTTTTAAAATCTTGCTAGAATGTAATATCTATAAAATCAAATTCAAAATTTAAATTTAAACAATCAAATAACTTCTAACAACTTAATTAATTACTAAAATATAGAAAATCAAATAATTCAAAATTTAAATTTCAACAATCAAGAGAAATTAAACAACCTAATCAATTTGATTTGTAATTAACAAGGGTGATTTTATTTCTATCCTTGAAATCTGTCAGTTTATCTCTATTTTTGGGTTTTATTGAAATAATCTGTATTGCCCACTAAGTTAAACCACGTTATTGGATAAACTTACAAAAATCAATATTGGCATAACTTTTATAAAATAATGATTCTTTTTAATTCAATTATAAATTATCCACCAAATTTTTAATTCTATCCACCGTCATATAATATATCAAAAAGTAAACATAAATTGTATAATAAAATGATATTTCTAATATATATAATTTATTGTTAATTATATCCACTTTTCGGACTCGAGATTAGATTATAGTTTATGATTCACATTTGTTTTCAAAATTGAAATTATACAATAATTCACATTAGTCTTTGAATAGTAATTAAACAGTAAGTATAGTTTGAAACATTTGTAATACGTATACAAAATTTAGTTCCTACCTAGAAGTAAATTGAAATTATAACTTTAATTACAGATTTATCATGGCAAACAAGAAAACAAACATATATTATAATTGAATATTCTTCTTTTGATTTAAAAGGATTGAGATTGAAAGAACGATGTTTGTTGCCTTCGGCTACTAATTCTTTTTTAGTTTCTTAAGTTCCAATTTTTCTTTATTTTTATTTATTTAGAGCCCTCATTGTATAGAAAAAAGAAAAAGAAAATAGTAAACTCATTTGTTGAAAAAAATTATTTATTAGTATTATGATGTAATAATATAAATTACCGCTCAATTTTGTAGTGTTGTATATTTTTGATGAATAATGAATGTATAGTACTTGTATCAATATACCTTTTAACAAATTAAGAAAACATATTATTAAGGAAGTATATATTCTAATTAGGAAATTAATTTTAAAAGTAAGTACATTTAAAAGGATGTTTAATTGGTGGATATACTTCTCAATTTTTATAAGGAAGTTTTGAGAAGTTTATTTCAATGTTAACATAAATCAACGGTGGATAAACTGAAAAAACTCGCGGATAGAAATAAAATTACCCTTTTAAAATTTGGAAAAATAAACACTAATCAAACAAGCCCCTAGTATATATTTACATCTGTTACGTGATTTAATTTGGTCCTCCAAACTTATGTTGAGTGATGCTGACTTTATTTTAAAAAAAAATGTTTTAATTTGAATATTTAGGGTTATTTAGTCATGCTACACCTTACAACTAATTTTGAAAAGGCAGATTTTTTTAACTTGTTTTTTTCTATAAAAAAATTGTAGAATTACACGAGTTATTATAAATAAACTTGGCTTATCTCTATCACACTTTTGGTTCGGAATGCCTCTCCCATACAACTATTTTAGCATCTCTCGTACAGCTGTTTCAGATGGCTGATTCTTATTTGGTTAATTTAACATACTTTTGTTTTATTTCCGGTCTAATAACACGTAAAATAACCAACATTTTTGTTAAATGAAAATTATATCAATTCAATGTACTAAATCCCACAGTTGTGAAAGTCTCAATTTGTGTTGTTTATAGGTATCTTTGGATTTTGGTTCCCATTTAATTTTCATAATAAAGTTTGGACCCACTTTTGTTTTTTCTAAGCCTTTTGCACCAAAATGGATGGAACTGTTAATCAAGTCATATTTATGGAAAAATTATCAAAAATACCCATAACATTGATTTTGTGTTGTTTTAACTTCTTTAGTTCGCTTGAAAAAAATTAGTTTTGTAAGACTAAAGCAAATATTAAAAAAACCAAAGGATAGAGAAAGTATTGAAAAATAATTAGTGCACTAAAATAAAATGTGAAAAATAATAATAATTTCATCTCACGTTAAGTTTCTTTTTTGTTTTGGGCTGTCCAAAATTAATTAAGAACTTTATTTATTTCTACAGAAATAGAGAATCAATGCATCGAATTATATCATGTTAAATTCATCTTATTCTTGCCAAAAAAAATCTAAAATAAATAATTTCCTTAAAATGTCAAATAAGAAATTTTAATGGGTACGCGCCTTACAATATTTTTCTTATTATTTGAGTGTTTACTTTGGAATGTAGATTTATGTTAGGATTTGTAACTACTTAATAAAAATAAAAATTCAAATTTTAAAAGTTATTTAAACATATTTGATAATTTGCAAGTTTTTAAAATAAATAAAAATCAAACATTAAACTTTTAAAAAGTTAAAAGATAAAATGTAAAATTCAACAACAACAAAGTTAACTTTGATGAATTTACTATAGTATAATTTAATGGATTGATTATATTCCAAATTAAATACAAAATTTAATTGATAACGCGAATCGAGAAGAAAGAAAAACTCAAGGTGAAATGGGCGAGATTATTATTTTTACATTTTTAATTTAGTGCACTAATTATTTTTATAGAAAATAATAATAAAGGATACTATTTAACCTCTTGTTATAATAAAGGACAATAGTTTTCGAACAATAGTTTCAAGGACAACTTTTTAACCAAGGACAATTTTATTTTTTTGATTAATTGTTTTTTACTTTTATTTTATAGGTCATTTGACGATTTTGTCCATTTGCAATTTTTTTCTTCACAAGTTGTTTGACAGTTAAGGTTAAAAATTTAGAAAATAATAATAAAGCACACTATTTAACCTCTCGTTATAATAAAGGATAATAGTTTTCGAACATTAGTTTCAAGGATAACCTTTTAACTAAGGACAATTTTATTTTTTTGATTAATCGTTTTTTACTTTTATTTTATAGGTCATTTGACGATTTTGTCCATTTGCAATTTTTTCCTTCACAAGTTATTTGACAGTTAAGGTTAAAAATTTAGAAAATAATAATAAAGCACACTATTTAACCTCTCGTTATAATAAAGGACAATAGTTTTCGAACATTAGTTTCAAGGATAACTTTTTAACCAAGGACAATTTTATTTTTTTTGATTAATCGTTTTTTACTTTTATTTTATAGGTCATTTGACGATTTTGTCCATTTGCAATTTTTTCCTTTACAAGTTGTTTGACAGTTAAGGTTAAAAATTTGAGATAATAGGTTATAGGGCCTCGCTTCGTAATGTTTTATAACTCTAAGGACGAACTCATGTTTAATAAAGGAAAATAGTACTAATTTCATAATTTAATTTTACAATAAGGAACACTTTTCATAATACTAATTTATTTTAAGGAAAACGATAAATGTTGATTGACAAATATACTCTTAATATAGATGAATATACATACTGAAAGCCCCAGATCTCATATGGATCCTAAGAAGAATAAAGCACCTTCCACCATCGTCTAAGCCCGCCAAATCTGGGGGAGGGAAGCAAAAGACGAAGAAATGGAGCAAAGGGAAGCAAAAAGAGAAAGTGAACGACATGGTACTTTTTGACAAAGCTACATATGACAAGCTTCTTTCTGAAGCACCAAAATCCATTCATTCAACAAATCTCATCATCTTCTTCTTCTTCCTTTTTTTTTCTAATTTTTTTATAGGTACAATCATAAAATAGATATAACTTTTGATCGAACCGTTAGATTTAGCTGATTTTTGGATATGCTGTTCAGAAGACAAAGTTACTATTATCACGCGAAAAATCAAGACGATCAAATGTCGTTTTGCTATCAAAATCGATCAATTTCAAGAGCCCAGTGGGATTTTAAAAAAAAATCTAATCGTTCCTCTTTTTTTTTTACGAACCCTACGTCGATCCATTTATATATACATACATACATATATATAAATAGAGTGGATGTTGATTTCATTAATTTTGTTATTCTATGTTTTGTAATGGTGCTAAAATTATTTTAGCACCTTCTGGTTGTTATCTAAGTAGTGTTAAATGCATTTTAGCACCTTCTGGTTGTTGTCCAGGTGGTGCTAAATGCATTTAGCACCTTCTGATTTTGTTGTCCAAGTGGTGCTAAATATATTTAGCACCTTCTGGTTGCTGTCAGATGGTGCTAAATGCATTTAGCACCTTTTGGTTTTGTTGTCTAGGTGTTGTCCAAGTGGTGCTAAATGTATTTAGCACCTTCTGGTTGCTGTCAGGTGGTGCTAAATGCATTTAGCACCTTTTGGTTTTGTTGTCTAGGTGGTGCTAAATGCATTTAGCACCTTCTGGTTGGGCAGTGCTAAATGCATTTAGCACCTTCTGCTTGCTGTTAGGTGATACTAAATGCATTTAGCACCTTTTGATTTTGTTGTCCAGGTGGTGCTAAATGTATTTAGCACCTTCTGGTTGCTGTCCAGGTAGTGCTAAATGCTGCTAAATTCATTTAGCACCACGTCCCTCACTACTGTTAATAAAAACAATTCTATAATCATTAACCCATTCTCACCGTCTACTATTCAATTTTCATTAGATAAGAGAAGGTGCAATTGGCCTCTAAGTCATAGGCGGAAAGGTTTTCTCCTATTCCCGTACTAATAATGCTTATTTGTGTTATTACTTAAATAAGAAATGGGCATTAATGTCTTTTTTGTGCAGTGTCCTTAAATTACACTCTTAATTTATAAATGTCCTTTATAATTATGTTATTATTAGAATAAGTCCTTATGTCCAATTGCCTCTAAAAATTTTTGTAATTAATTTAAAATCAAATTTTAGATATTATTTTTGATTTTTTTTTCTCTTAAGAAGTTTACCATAACTCAAATTGAATGAAATCAAATTTTAGGAGGAGAAAGAAACTCACTCTCCTAAAATTTTTAGTCATGCTTAAATATGTGAATCTTTTACGTTAATTAGATTTTGTTTCCCTAAAATTATTAATACGTATGTATATGCTTTTCAATAATTTGGGGATTCAATTGATCGAAGAAAGAAGAAAAGAGATCCAACTTGATCAAGTCTGAGAGACAACCTTTCCCAAGGCAGTAATGGTCCTTGATTAGTCAAGCATATTTGCATACTCAAGCCCATAATCTATACTGAAACAACTTTCATCACAAATCTCAATCAACTATGTCTATTAAAAAAATTTAAAAAAACAATGTAACTTAATATGTTTGGCAGAAATTAAAAATATGTAGCAGTTTAATATGTTTGATTGCTATTATGGGAGAATTGTGGTTCAGACATATTTGTAGTTTCGATTTTATATTATATCTGGCTAGTTTGAGATATTTATATCTTTTGATTTTTTTTGAATAATTCTTGTGTTTATCTTTATGTTTGAGTTTCTCGTGATATTTGTTTGAATTTATTTGCATTGATTTAATTCTGAATTTAATTGTATATTTATTTTTTTGTATTTATCTGTAAGAAGGGTAGTATTGGAATTCAATTTAATTAATTGAAAAAACAAAATTATTAATATTTTGTCCTTACTTAATTAAAAAGTTGTCCACTAAACTAATTAATTCAAATGAGTATCCTTTAATAGAAAGAAAGAGTGTGAGACATTTGTGCTTTTAAAAAAACCCCTTATTTTTAATCTCCCCCCTTTTTTGTTTTTTAAATACTCACTCGGCCTAAATTAAATTTTTTGTTTAAGACAATCCAATATGAAAACCAAATCAATACAAAATCATTATAGGGGTATTTTGAGAGTTTTGCAAAAAATGTGACTGAGTTGTTTTAGCCTTTGACTTATTCCATCCTAATATTATTATGAAAACTAAATGGGCCAAAACCAAAATAATATGAATGATATGATTAGGGGAAAAAGGAGCAAATCACCCATTTGCACCTCATACTTTATACCCGTTTTTAAGTTGTACCTCAAACTTCAATTTGTTCCACCTTACGTTCCAAATTTTAAAAAGTGGTTTTAAATGCCCACTTTATTAACATTTTGCCCATTTTACAATAGAAATTATCATGTGCATATCACATGATGCAAAAGACGGGGCACAAAGGTAAATATAAATGGGGCATGGATTGAGCATTAAGATTTTTCTTCTCATCATTATTGAAATTCTTCTTCTCTTTCACCCAATAGAAAATTCAATCCTTTCACACAAATACCCCTTTTTCCTTCCCTTCCTCATTCTTCTTCTTCATCATGCGGATTCAATTTTAACCCAATTTCACCACTCAATTTTCTTAAATGGCATCATTTCTCGTCTCTTCATCAAAGGAGATAGCCTCTTTGGAAGGTTTTTTAGCGCTGGTGGATTTGACAGAAGTGGCACTCTTACAAACCTTAGTGGCGGTATTAACGGAGCTAATCTCATTATATTCCGAAAAAGTGCTACTTGTCAGCGCAAGAATTCAAAAAACCCTGGTCCATATAATCGATGTATTCGTTGGTCTATTAGATTATCTTATTAATTCAAGCTCTAATTTACCTTCAATTGCAATACTATATTTCAAAGAGCTCTATTTACTTTTTTATTAATCTAAGATTTTGCTTGATTACTGCTCTCAATTGAGTAAGTTATGGCTTCTACGTTAAAACCCTTTGATTTCAGGCCACTTCCATTTTCTAAATCAAGAGATTTCTACCCTTTTAGTTGTAGTTCCTTTGATAAACATGATGCGAAATTGTTCTTGCTATTTAGCTTTAAGAAAGATGAAGTAGAATTGGGAAATTAGAACTTTCTTTAATATCTTAAGAAATGGTGTTTTTTCGTTGCTAAGTTTTGTTGAAAAGGAAAGTAACACATATATAGGTTTAAAATGGAAGGAAATGGGGAGAAATGGAGGGAACATAGGGAAAATATACAATACAATTGGAGAGAAATGTGTTTTTATGTTTTTACCCTTGCTATGTCGGCTAAAATACAGGTCCTATTATAAAATGGACGGAATGCCCCCGTTTGGTACCAATCTATTTTTTTTTTCCTCCAAATTTTAAAAACTTAACTCAAAATCAACTCTACTTTTACATTTCCCAAAAAACCTTAACTTTACCTTCTCTCTCTAAAAAAAAACTTTTAAAATACCATAACTTTAAATTCAAAAATCAAAAATAAATAAAAAATATATATTTAAAACATACTCATCGAGATTTATAAAATAAGATCCATTTTGACTATTTTTTGAAATTTTTTTATGAGAATTTTAGTTGATTGAAAAAAACCAAATCCACTTTTCAACATACTTCAAAATTCTACCAAACACCATATTTTAAAAACTCAACTCAAAATATCTAGCAAACAAGCCCAATATTTATAGAGTGGGCATTTAAAACTACTTTTTAAAGTTTGGAATGCAAGGCGGAACAAATTGAAGTTTAGGGGTGCAACTTAAAACCGGGCACAAAATTCGGGGTGCAAATGGGTCATTTACTCGAAAAAAAATAATCCATTAAAGGTATTCTTTATCTTTAGGTAGAACATAACCTGACTCTACATGAACATAACCTAACATTAATCTATTAATTTAATATCAAAAATTGACTTCCAATAGAGTATACGATAACTAATCTTGGGAGTCCCAAAAATGAATCCAAAACTATTCGCAGTTTCATCACTACTTAGCCTGAGGAAGCAATAATCACTTTTTCAAAACCACGTTGGACTGCTTCCTCAGTGCTTCGAGAATAGCCATCGCTTCAGCCACTCTTTTATCTTCAAAGCTACCAATTATTTCTGCAGTTAAAGATCAAAAAAATTAAGGGAAAAAAAAAACGTTTTAAGGATGATTTTCATTTTTCACATTACAGTAGTGTAGATTGCTTGCCTTCACATCGGAAACCAATGCCTTAACAGAAAGTCGTGGCTTTGTATTAACGAGGTTGTGCGGAAGAACAGATACAGCAACTACTGGTGACCTATTATTATTTATAACCCGAGAAACAGGCAGCAGCTCCACAAGAACTGAAAGCTGTAAATTTTTCGATGATACATATTGTTAGAATAACGGACAATTGAACAAGTTAGCAAATGAATTTGGTATTGGGCTCCTCTAGGAGGAAAGTTGAAAAAATTTGGCCTGTCAGTCTTAAAATTAGATGGTTCAGATTTTGACAAGTAATTTCTGTCTAATAAGTCTTGGCCAAAGGCAAAAACCATCCGTCAAAATCTAAGGCATCCAATTTTAATTGAATGGTCCAAATTTACTACTCTTCTCTAGAGTAACTGGAACTCACTCTAGAGCAGCTGGAACAACGATTTGAGACTTAAGTAAGAAGTTAATGGGAGGGGAATGTACCTCTGGGCAATTCAGGTCCACAACTGAATCGGATACCACATCTTTAACTGCTGCAGCCACGACCCCAAAACATTTATTGCGGTCTAACAATGCAAATGCATCGGAGTCGGTTGATGTTAATTTTGCACCCTTCATCTCAGTTTCCTTGATTCCTCTACTATTATACCCTACTGCAAACTGCATTTTCATACAAGAATGCTATTTGAGTAATTAATTGAGATAGTTATATATAGAAAAACAAATACCAGCTAAGGGGGCAAAAGGGACGTGAACTTTACAGATGCATGAACAATATGAAGCTTTCACTTAATATAAAGTAACTTGGGTGAGCTTCTGTAAACCCCAATCTTTTATTTTTACTTTGTTATACATATATATATACACATATAGCACTCTAAAGCTTGAACAACCTAGAGTCTCTTTAAAATAACAAAAAGTGAAGCATACCTTTATAGGTCGTGCAAGTTTGTTCCTTTTATCATTCACAAACTGAAGAACAAGCTTTGGCACGACTTGGCGAAGTTCTTTCTCATTCAAGGTACAAGTAGCTTGGATAGGGAAAAAGCGATGGCACCAACTGCACCATAGAAAGGCCTTTTGCTAGTTACTAATGCAGTAAGAACAGCTAATGGAGTTTACAGTAAGCACAAACTCAATCATAAAAAAATCCCGTCATATCAGTAAAAAGGTTCAACAGTCATAATTCTCTGTGTCACTCTAATTTTGTAGGACCTTATCACAAAAGATTGGTCACACATAAATAGAACAATACTACAAAGAAAAGGAAAGCAGGGGAAATTAATAATTATAACTAACTGAGGCATGTGAAACCACTTACAGTGGTGCCTTTAAGCTTCCAGATTCCAGAGATTTAATAATGTTTGACACTATATGAACAACGTCAGGAGAACTGTCCCTGGGAAAGGTAAAGAGAAGCAGGCCACTCCGTGTCAACTTAACTAGTGAAAGCACATCAGCTTTTTCAACATTTCCATCTGATTTTAGAGGAGACAAACAAGAACCTTCTGAAAATGGACCTGCTATCAAGTTGTCAAGTTAATTATAGTATCTACAGGATTTTTTATTTTTTCAATAATAATAATAAATATTATCAGACACATTACTTAAGATCGCTAGAATAACGGTAGAAGCTTAAAAGACATTACGTCCACATAACTACTACCAGAGTCGCTAGAGATAAAAGTAGCGCTCTTGCTTTCCACACCATTGACGCATTCAGCATCTACTTCCACCACACACAGTTTCCTTCTTTTGGCAGACACATTTTCATCAGAGCTACCCAGATTTTCAGAGTTGCAACTATTAAAAGTTTCAAAACACTGCAAGAAATGATAGTTACCCATTAGTGTTTTGCTTCAAAGAACATTTCCTATGTCACAAAGTTATTTGGCTTGTAAAAAAATCATTAAAATAAGAAAATGTTAGTACGATAGCAAATTGCAAGACCACTCCAGGTAAACACTACAAACTGAAACTGCGTATGGATCCACCTGGATGCGTTGACACACCTCCACCACACATAAGCAAGCCCTCCTTAGATTGTTTAGTATTAAAAGAAAAGGTTGGACAAATAAATGCGCAGAAAAGCATAAAATAAATACACAAAATTCTAGTCTGACTTTTCTTTGATTATAAGAAATAAACGCACACAAAACACACAATCATAGGTGCACAAAGATCACACCTGACTTCTCTTTGAATATATCCACTGATGTTTTATTTGGATACCATGGGTATGAGTCGTTCTTGAACAAAAGAAAGTGACCATCTATGGACTACTTATGCTAAATAAAGTCTAAAATAACAATACTTGAATGTTTGCACAAATAACACCAGAAGACAGAAAACAAGAATAAAAATTCAGCTTGACTTTGCACCAAAACAATAATACTTGTATTCAAAACCGGTAAGTAAGTCCCTCACTCAAAGGGAATGAAAGCCATCTAAAACCCATGCCCGTACCAAAGAATAGCTGAATCAGCATCAGAAAATGTAAACAAATAAGAAATTCTAGAGAAGACCTTTTCAAGGATGGACATAGCTTCTTTTGTGGCGCTTTTCTCCCTCTCTGAAAGGACCAAAAAAGAAAGTTTCAAACTCTTTTTCCAACTAGAAAAAGTAATACACATACAAAACAACAACAAAAAAAAGAGAAAAAACTGCAAGCTCCCATGTGACAGATTGAGGTTCTGACCACTAGACCAAAGCCCACATTGGTTATTCATATCATAACACATAAATGCAAATATGCAATAATAGATCACAAGATATTGTTAGAAAAACAGTAAACAATCAAGCATAGAACGAACTAAAGATGGAGGAGCTTAGTGGAAATGCTTTGGGAGGCATAGTTATTAATGTCAAAAGAAATAAACCCCAGTTCTAGTCTAGTAGTAGAATGGGCCTTGTAAGTGTCTGATGAAGCAAAGCCCTGTGAATAAATAGATATCTCTAGGCGCAGAGTGAAGTTTCAAACTAGTTCAAACACCGCTTTGCTGAATTTAATTACTGTATATAAAGTAGTTATAAACAACAAATACTCCCTTCTAACAATCATATATACGCCATAATTCAAGTATATATACACAAGTAATGATAGATATGTGTAAGCATATAATGTTATTATAGTTTTACCCTTATCTCCTTCACCTCCATCCTTTTATTACAATCTCCCTTTGTCTTACTTTTTATTTAGAAAAACCACTATTTAGTTTCTTTTAACAATTATGTTCGTCTTTTTTAAGTTCAAAAACATTCGCGTATAAAATGGAAGCATTATTGCAACGTTTAATATTTTGTCTGGTTGCATTCTGCATCCACAAAATGTTAAAGAATTTTCTATTAACATTCTGGACATCTGAAGATGTAATAAAAAAGTGTGCACGAGGTGGTTATATACAGCACTAAACATCGCCTTCCTGAGGCATCATCACGTACATAAGTTAGAGGCCAAAGCTGCACAATCAATGATGATGATGACAAAAATAAAAATTCAGTTAAAGCCTCCTCTCGCTAAAATTTTATCTGGTTCCAATTAATTGGAAATAAATATCCTCGTATGTAGTAACAGAAAAACAATTTAACTGCAATCACATACACATATATAATTTGAGATAAGGTGTGTGGGAGAGAGAACAAACTGATGGGGCAGGTGACAAGGAAGCCAGAATAGGAGTGATGAAGTAGGGAAGTGGGGGCGTTGTAATCGAAGCGAGGGATGTTGATAACAGCTGAGTGCTGCTCCCACGGTTTCATCGTTCTTGAACTCCCATCTTCTTCTTTCTCAACTGACTCCGTCCCCATGCTCTTCTTCACTTCCCCCTTTTTGTTATGTTTCTATCTTAAGCAGCATTTTGTGATTTTGTAATCTGGTTCGCGTTCTGCTGCGATTCGCAAAGGCGCTCTTTCTCTCTCGACTCCTACTATACTAGAAAGTGGAAACCCACGTTGTCAAGCCCTAAAAATTCCGTTTCCATTCCAGGTCCAAAATATACGTGATTTTTTTAAGGGGAAAAATGCATTAAACCTCCTTGTCTTGCGGTTTCTTAGGTGGCGTTTAGTAAAAAAATTAAAAATTGAAAATTAAAAATTGAAAAAGTTTTTTGTTTATTTTTGAAAAATGTATTTGAAAAAATGTTATTTGTTTGAATATAACACATCTGAAAATTGAATTTTTATTATTATGACCATTTTACCCTTATTATTTTATTTTGAACACATAATTTCAAATGAAAATAAGAAAGACATAATGTTATATTGAATTAAAATTACTTAAACATTGATAATCTATCTTTCAATCCTTGAACCAAGTATAGAGCAACTCCTTTTTAATAATCCACGTAGTAATAAGAAGAAGAAAATGAAAAAAAAATGATGATTGAGAAGATAAAATATGCAACTTTAAAGTATAAGAAGAAAATCTTAAACCATAAAGACATAATAATATATCAATCAATTTGCAGCAATCAATCAATCTGGAAACCCAACAACCATATAGCATACTCATCTAACAAAGGCTTCTGTCTCAATTTGGAAAGGCTTCTGATAATCTATATATATATATATATAAACAACGACAAGGGAGTGTGTGAGTGTGTGCATGTGTGTGAAAGAGAGAGAGATCTGTGTAATTTTGATGGAGTGAGGGTAGAGTTATGTGTAATTTTGAGAAAAGAGAGAGGGCAAAGTAGACTTTTTGCACCTTTTAAAATTAAGTTTCAGATTTCAGTAGCAATTTTACCACTTAAAATTTTGGATGAAAATTTTAAGTTTTAAGTGGTAAAAATTAAATGACCACTTAATTTTTTTAGTTAGTGAACAACTTTGACAACCACTTAAATCTAAAAATTTTAAGTTTTTAGATTTAAGTGGCAAGTGAACAAGGCCTTACTGTCTGTTTGGATCGAGGAAATGCGAAGGAAAGGAAATGAAAAGAGGAATAATGATTGTATTTTATTTATTTGGGTAGATTTATAATAGGGAGTGGAAAGGAAACATAGGGATTAGGAGGGCAATTCTCTTTATTTCTTTATTTTGTTTCCTTCAAATATTGAGAGGATTGAGAGAGAAATAATTTTTTTTTAATAATTTTTTTATGTTATTCCAAATTTAACCTTAATTTATTAATAATATATTAAATCGTATTTCTTTCTTTTCTTTTTTACTTTTTATCTAAACAAAATTTATTTTCATTCCATTCTTTTTCATTCTTTAACTATTCAAACATCAATAAAATTAAATTCATTTATGTCCATTCTATGCTATTTCTTCCCCTCCTAGTTAACTATTTCCATTTTATCACTCTCCTTCAATCCAAACAGACTGTTAGGTTAATAATTTATCCTATAAACTATTTTGCTTAATATTAAATTTTTTAAGATATGTTTGGTGCGTTGAATAAGAAAATAAGATATGATAAAGGCTAAATATAATAAAAATTGAAATTAGTCCGAAAAAAATTATGTAGGATGTAATATGAAAAAAAATAAGTTAGATAAATATTAGCTGAAATCGGACAGGACAATAATTAGTCGGATAAAAATTTAATAAACTTTGCATTTGATGAAATCTTGAATTAAAAATCCGGATATTATATAACACAACTTGCTTTTGTTTTAAAAATATATATAATTTTAATTTTTATCCACAAAAATAATATTTTTTTTACTAATGTAATTTTCTTATTTATAAATAAGTTTCGTAAAAATCTCTTCCTTGAGAAAAGTTATATAATATTTATTAACTAAGCATTATATACAATTTCAAATTCTAATGTAAATTTTTTCTTTATAAAATTAAAGTTTCTTATAAAAAGGAGCCGGATGAATTTTATCATATCATACAAAAAATGAATTTTGTCAGTTGAGTTACTATGATTTTGGTTGGTCAAAAATTTTCATTAATCAATTTAGTTATCGAAATAGTATAAAGAAGAAGATCGAAATAAAAATAAATAAATTAAAAACTTATTTTTATATTGGTTTTATCATCCAGCAACTAAGCAAAAAAATAATATCACCTATAAGAGTGGTATAGTTTTATCCGGTACTAATAGAATAAAATGATAATTAATCATAAATACAATTATATCTCATATAACACCAAATACGAGATAGGATATTCTATTCATCGTTACATCAAACACATGATATAATTTATTTATTCTATTATTTCTAACGACAAATATCAAATATGATTAATTAATATAATACTATCTCTAATCTCTTGCGATAAATATATCCTTATATTATTATAATCTTTCACTTTACTTTGACTTAATTAAAAATTGTGAATTTTTTTAATAAATAGGCCCAGGCGATATTAAATAACTAAATAAATTGCTATATATGTCGCAATCTATCATGTCAAAACACAAATGCCAAAAATATCTTTATATATATAAATGTATTCTCCTTTTCTCTTATCTCTCTGTTCTTTTAATTTCTCTCATCACTTTGTCATTTTCTTTTCTCATTAACCTTGGTTTTCATTTTCGATATTTAAAGTAAGATTATTGTTCTCATTTCTTATTTTAATTAACTTTAAATTACTTTCTAATTTAGAACACAAATTTTATTTTTTTAAGAAATAAGGGGAATATTCTAGTGTAAATATACGAAATAGATTGCAAATGCCATTTACAAAAATAAAGAGTATGCTAACCAACCACAAGAGTATTGACAATTCTCAGATAAATTGTTTAATTTATAGTATATAAAAATATTATAAATATTAATAAAAGAAAATATAATTTAAGAGATTATATAGGAAAAATAATCAAAAATTAGAAAATTTAAATCTAATTCTAATTCTAATTCCATTCCATATGTTTTTTCGAAAATTTCAAAACTGGGAAACTTTCGAACATAGTAAGCCAAACGTATTTTGTATAGAAACTTTTTAATTTCTCTTTTTCCTTTAATTTTTCTCTTTCACTCGTTTAGTCATCAAAAAAATGCAGAACTATAAAATCTTAACCCCAAACCATCCCACGCCCACCCACAGGATCCCCTTCTCCTGTACTTTTAACTTTTAACGTTTAACTAACTCATTCCTTTCATATTTGAACTTCCCTCTCCTAAAGGCTAATCCGACGGCTATAGCATCATCAACAATTCAGAGAGCTAACACAATTAAAATGCCATCACATGCCAATCCATATAAATTAGGAAATTCGCCACTTGAGTTGAGCATAACTAACAGTAAAGCTCCCTACGGAACCAGAGTTATTTCACCGGCGGTAACTCACTCTGAAACAATATGGCCAACTCCCTTCACTTCCGCTTTATTGCCATTATACTTGTTGCCATCGGTGGTATCAGCTTGGCCATCTTATACGGATCGCCTCCTTCCTTCTTCAATCCAAGCCGGAATTTCTCCATCAGTCACTTTACTCCACTGGTGAGTTCAGTCGCTTTGTCATTGATAGCATAATTAACCAAGTCGTTTCACTTTATAAGCCAATTCTTCATTTTATATCATCGATCCAGCTATATTTTCCACAATAATTACACTCGCAATTGCTCCGTTTGTAATGTTTTTGGATTTACAGCCAAATTGAAGCGTTTACTATCTTAGATTGTGAAATCAATTTGTGTTAATCCCGACGACAATTACTGGAGCATAAACACTACAAAATGCACACAATCCATAATCTATGTTTGCGTCCTTCTATAGACAGATATATGTTTACGCTCTGTTTTATATCCTGGATCCAACTACATTTTCTACAGTAAGTGCACTAACAAATGCTCTGTTTATGATATGTTTGGACTTGCAGCCAAAACTGAAGCGTTTCTTAACTTAGATTTGTGAAATCAATTTATGCTCTGTTTTATGTCATATATCCAGCTACATTTTCCACAGTAATTACACTAACAAATGCTCGGCTTATGATATGTTTGGATTTACAGCCAAAATTGGAGCATTTCTTAACTTAGATTTATGAAATCAATTTGTGTTCATCCCGGCCTCAATTATTAAGGCATAAACACTGCAAATACACATGATCGATTGTGTAAGCTTGCGTCCTTCTATTATAGTTATAGATATATGCTGCCATGCTGGCATATGTTGCATGTTTCATGTGTTCATGTGCTGTTTATTTTGAAAGCTGATTGAGACATCTAATTGTACGAGCTCTTCGTTCTCTGATCATAGAGCGAGATACTGTTCCCCCAAATTCTACACTAGAAAATTCTCTATTTATGGGGAGTTTGAATGTCTAGCATAACTTGAAACGTTCATTCACTTTAAGACATATCCTTTTGTAATTTATAAAACAATTAATGAAAGTAATATTCTAAGTTCATCCGAGAGCTCCATTATATTACAGGCACATTTTAGCATAAACACGCTACAGAATGCATTATGCATGTGATGGATCATACATGTTTGTGTTTGTTTACGTCCTTGTGTAGACTTGTTCATTTACATAGACATATCTTTGCATGTGCATATATTTCTAGTGTGTTCATGGAGCTATGACTCGGATCATTCAGTTCCATCTATGTTTGTGCCTGAAATATTTCAACGTGTTGCACTCCTTACTTACAATAGGCCACTGTGGCCTTTAGTTTCTCTATCGCTGATAGCCTCTACAAAAAATTATCAGTCGTTTCATGTTTTGAAATCTTCATTTCTGCTCATAAAGCCAACAACTATTCTTATTGTGGACACACGGCAAATTCTCCATTCATGAAATAATTGCATTAGTAGCAGAAACTGATGTACTTACTTCATCGAGAAATAGGCATTTTATATATTTTAGAATAGTTACAATTTTTTATTCATTGACCTCAATTATTAGTGGTGTGATTTCTTTTCTTTCTTTCTTTTTTTTAAAATGTAAGGCATGTCTTAATACCACATGCTCGATGTCTTGACCATTATGTGGTAATTGTTAAGTTGAATGTCACATGAGCCTGTTTCATTGCTTTTGGTTAATAATCGTCTTAATTGTAAAATTGAGTTTAGGGATGAACATAAAATCTTGTTATCTTCTATTTTGTTGTTATGGAACTGGAATTTTCATCAAGCACTTGATTGCGGCACAATAACCAAGGTACTGATCGTCTGGTGCATGGTTGTTTTAATAATGATTTCTTCATTTGCCAATAATACATGTGACTTGAATATATAATATAAATTACATCATTGACTGATGTTAGAACAGTAGCATAAGAAATTATTGGGCTCCCACTAGTATAAGCAGGGAATGATTTAAGTTCGTACCAATGTATGTTAGTTACAGATGAATTGACAGTTATTTATGAGGTTATGTTTATGTTAATTGATGTAAGCATGCAGGAGTGAGTGTGGAGAAAAACTCTAAAATCGAAGAGGGTTTAAGTAGTAGAATTAAATCTTAGTACATGTTATGCACCACGATGAGAGTTAGTGAAATTTGAAAGCCAGATGCTATCATAATTAAAACCAAAGCATGGTCACTTTTGTTAATAGGCTCAATTATCCAGAAGATATGAGAAATTATAGCTCACAAAGTTAAAAGCGAGTTGGATTAAGTGAAGTGCTATGGGTCTATTGTGTGATTGACGTATACCTGTGATGCTTAAGGGGAAATTTTGTAGGATGGTTAAAAGACCACTCATACTTTATTGAAGTGAACCTTTAAGCTAAGATCTGGCATTGTTAGGGAAGTAGAGCGAAAAGAGGAGATAAACTAACAGTAACAAAATTATTATGGTCAGAGTTGTGAAATGATAGAACTTACATAGGAAAAAACCGAGAGGAATTGTATTAGCACCAATAAGGAAGAGTACATTTAGAGGGGGCTTAATTACAAGTAACAATAAGTCAATAACCCAGCAAAAATTTATATAAAAAATTAAACATCTAGTACATAAAGAGATGGCAAAAAAAAACACAAATTACAAAAATTCTCTTCGAGCTTTCATATCTTGAAAACACTAAAAGACATTTTCATTTTCAATATTTTTGAATGTCTTTCTCAATATGATGTGGTTTTTTTGACAAATTCAAATATTTTCATATAATTTTATACATTTTTTTTCTCAAAAAAGATTAGAAATTTTCATAGATGACTCATAGGATATTGAAAATGCTGAAAGACATCTTCATTTTTAATATTTTTGAATATGTCTTAATATGATGAGATTTTTTCGACAAATTCAAATATTTTCATATAATTTTATACATTTTTTTCCTGAGAAGGTTTACAAATTTTCACAGATAACTTGTAAGATATCCTAAAAATACGTATATTTCTTTGTAATTATTATGAGGTAAAAAACCTACTTCTTTCCTATTAGACTTGATAAATTTGATTCAATAATCAAATTCATTTTCAATCAAGCACTAGTTTAAATGTCTTATTATTATTAAAGCGTAAGTGCAAGACAAAATACTTTACCAATTTAAAAGTTCCAGCAAAAATAAACAAATAAATACCAATTTAAATTTTATTTTTTTTAATTAATCATTCATATCAAAGATCATTACCATAGAGATGAATGCCTACAAAAGGTGGACAAACCACTTTTTTTATTAAGTGGTTACCTCTCAAATACAAGACCGGAGAGGATGCCATTAGTTTACAAGGTCATTGACATATAAATACCAATTTAAGTGTAAAACAATATAAAACATTCCAAATAGAGGTCAATGGATGTAAACCATCCAATATGAGAGGTCAAACCTATAATATGTGAAATTTTAGGAATCAATATCAGTTTCTTTATAATTTATGGGAGCAAACCTCAAATAACTCTTCTTCTTTTTTCCCTTTGTTTAAATAAGGGAATTCTTAAATGAACCCTCTAAAACTTGCTACTCACCCCATTTAGAGATAACATTCTAATCACCCCACTAAATTTTTTTATTTACTTTCAACTCACCCCACCATTCTTTTCATCACCAAACAAAGCCTTAAAACTTCTTTTTGAAGAATTAAAGCCTGCTTGGTGTCATCGTCAGATTTTGATGTCTAAACCCAATTTATCCCATCATCTCATTTATATTAAGAAAATTAATTTAATTATATTTATAAAGATTGTTACAATGGAAAAGGATACACAAATGCATCCATCTTATATATATACTTACAATATGCAATGCAAATATCAAGAAATCATGGCTTCCACTTTCCAATAACCATGGGTTCCATTGATGCCCTGTATTTAATCTTAGCAATTTTCATTTTTCTTTGACAACAATTATAATCACTTTCAAGAATACCCATTTAAGTCCACACAAAAGTAGAAGAAATACAAATTGGAAATGTTGAATGGGTAAAGTTTCAGAGAGATGGTTCAAAGTCTAATGGAGTTAAGTGAAGAAGATCAAGGAATATCATTTGTTGTGTGTGTGTGTGTGTGTGTGAGAGAGAGAGAGAGAGAGAGAGAGAGAGAGCACAAGGATGCGGTGAATTGGGTTTGTTTTATTTAACCAGAAAAAGAACAAAACTAAAAGATAGAGAAACCACCGATTAAAGAAAACTAACAGACTCGGGGGTGAAGAATCCCAATTGATTGGGAGAGAAAGGATGCTTCTTTGGCAACCAAAATTGCAGTACAATTTGGAGATCTAGGGATGAAACACTGTCTGACTTAAAATTCATGGAATATATATGTTTCTGATATCATTAATGATTGCAACAATTTCTATGGCAATTGAAGATCGGAAGACGACAACTTGATTACAAAATTGGGGTAATTAAAGAGTAGTAAGGCGGCGTTTGGTTACAAAATTTTAGTTTTTTTGATTAGGTTTTAAAAATTTGATGGGGTCAAAAGAATAATTTTGTGGGTGTAAACAAAAACACCCTTAAATAGTAGTTACTCCAGCTGGAACATCACCCACAGCTAGATCCTCCTTTAGTTTAGGTAGTAGATCGAAAGGTAGTCTTACATTCACGTTGATGGGCTCTCTGTAAGCTCCCCTCTCTCCCAGACCCCGAAGTTTTGAATAACTAACAAACCTAACCTCATAATTTTAAACTTGACACAAAGGTCCTGATAAAATATATAATATCACACCAACTATGAAGTTTTTTCAAATCCAAGCGAGGCCTTACCTGAGCCCATTCCGCCCCTGTTCAGAGCTCAACACAATGTGTTTCCTAGATAAGAGCATTATGGTGAAATGAAATTCATGTAGCCAATCTCGTGTAGTTCAGGCATAAGTTTTTGAGTTGAATGAAGTTTGGAGATAATTATACTAGTCGTGATAGTAGCAAATGTTTTGTTGTGACGGTAACACTTCCTGTTGCAACTTGTAAATGCTTCTGTGAGCAAGTACATTGGCAGATTAGTAGTAGCAAAGTGTACCATGTCTTAAAACACTTGATTTGGGACACAGACCTGGTCAGGAAGTAATCCGTTACTGTAAAACTACAGTGTTTTATTAGTTATGTTTGTGAACACTGTGAGTTGAGCTTGTAGATGTCTTGGTCACATTATATAAATTTGGCATATTCTGTCAGGGTTATTATCCAATATTTTGTGGAAATGAGATGGGTATGGTAATGAAAATATCAATAAAGCTACAGATTTACGGATCACTTGCAGGTTTAACCCAGTTTCTGAGTTACTATATTCGGACATTTAGATTGAGAATTTATAATATTGAAAGCTTTTATGGAGGCATGTTCAATTTTTTCCCTGGAATTATATATGATTTGTGAACTGTATATATGTATGCCTTTCGGGTACGTTTCCATTTTTCCAGGGCGCCTGTTATACCTGTTGCATCCAACAAAGGAAAAAGAAAATATATTGGCGATCTGCTTGAATGAACTATTCCTACAAACAGCATTCTCTCTGCTTAGCAATTTAGGAAAGATATTGTGAATAGAACAAACATGAACATTAAAAATTAATGATATTATGCATATTTGTATAATTTGTTGAAGGATTTTCATATAACGAAAGTAAGCCTGGTGGACAAGTGTATTGCTCATTTCTTTCTTTTGTATTGGAACTGCCTAACTATTGCAGGAAAGTGCTGAAGATAGGCTTGAAAGAATTTTGATGGAAGCTTCTATGGAAAACCGAACAGTGATTATAACAGTTTTGAATTACCCTTGGGCGGCTCCAAATTCACTTCTTGACCTCTTCATGAAGAGCTTTAGAACTGGAATTCATACCCGGGGGCTTCTACGTCATTTGGTGATTGTTGCTTTGGATCAAAGGGCATTTACTCGTTGTTTGCTTGTACACACCCATTGCTTTGCCCTTGCTACAGAAGGGGTTGATTTCTCTGAAGAGGCCTATTTTATGGGACCAGAATACTTAAAGATGATGTGGACAAGGATTGCTTTCCTTCGCCATGTTCTTGAGCTGGGATACAACTTTGTTTTCACGGTAATCAACCCCTCACCCCTCTCTCTCTCTCTGATGATGTTATATTGTGTTTCCTTATTCATTTTCAATGAGAATGGTGATCACCAAACATATTTGGGATCTAGATATAGATTTTTATTAAGTTGACTAGTTTCCGATTCAGAGAGTGGATAACATTTGAAAAATCTTTACCCAAATTACGGCTAGAAGTTCAAGTTTTACTGTTGCAATACCTAATTTTCTCTATAATGTGTGAACTAGCTGTTGTTTAGTGCTAAGTTTCTTTTCTTGGATCAGAAGTTAGTATAATCAAAGATGAAGCTTGAACTAAAGACCCTCAAATATTTGGTGGAGAATCAATTTGTTATCGGGGCAATATGTGCATGAGTTACGCATGATTCAGCTATTACACATCTACTCTATGCATACAAGAAGATCTATTCCATTCAAGTCAATCTTGTGGATTTTCTTTTATTCATGCTAAATACTTTCTGGCTTGTTTTCCTCTACCAGGATACTGATATCATGTGGTTCAGGAACCCTTTTCAACATTTCTTTGATGAAGATTTCCAGATTGCTTGTGATCGTTACCGTGGCAACACAAGCGATCGAGTTCACAATGCACCCAACGGTGGCTTTACATTTGTGCGGTCCAATAACCGCTCCATAGAGTTTTATAAGTACTGGTTCTCCGCCAGAGAAAGATATCCCGGGTTGCATGATCAGGATGTCCTTAACAAAATAAAAAACCGACATTACATAGACCGAATTGGACTGACAATGAGATTCTTGAGTACTGCTCACTTCGGTGGGTTTTGTGAACCAAGCAAAGATTTGAATGAAGTCTGCACTATGCATGCCAATTGTTGTGTTGGGCTGGATGCCAAACTTCATGATCTCAGAATATTGATGAAGGATTGGAAACACTACAAGTCTCTGCCTATGAACTTGACAAGCTCAGCTTCTTGGACGGTTCCTCGCAAGTGCCAGTAAAAATGCCCATTTCTTCTGTTAAATCTTGCACTAGATTTTATCGGTCACATATTAAAACAGTATATATATATATATATGTACAAGACAATAACTTCTAACATCATTCCTTCTAATGGTTCTTGCAGAGTTCCAGCTGGTTCCCCAAAGAAGGGCAAACGAGGACACAAGGAGATGATCTCGCCTGTGCATGGATACTGATCAAAGATATTAAGATTGAGCTCAACTGTGCGTAAAATTTTTAGGCCTTCTCTCTTACAATGCAAATGAAAAACGTTTTTGTTAAGTTTCCTAGTCCAATGTATATCAGAAAAGAGTAACTCTACGCTCAACCTTAAGACTAATCTCTCTAATTTGACCCTATGATGTATTAGCACTACATTAGCCAGTGTTCTAAATGGACACCAAACAATGAAGTGTCTTCTAACACATCAGCTAAGTCAGTTAAAAGAGTTAGTTTGGAGGGTATTGTAATTGGTAAAAAAATGATAATTTGTTGACTGCTTTGTAGGATTCAAGGGATGTTGAAATTACTATATGAGTTTTCACTTCCGTTAAAAGTAGTTTTTTTTGTGAAGTTTTGTGTTACAACTGCTTTGCCTTTTCCCCAAAAGAATATTGCTCCCTTCCTCAAACGTTCAATTGACTTCCAACACCTTTCCAAAGATACATCGATTTTAGCATAATGAGTAGTTGGAAACAAATTGCAAATTTGCTATCATGAAATCTAGTATATTAAGAATGTTTAAGAAACAGAAGATAAATTCTTGAAACAACTAAATGAAGAATAAGGCACCAAGACTTGGGAACATGAGGAAAGTACTTGTTTCACATTCAAATACGTTTATAATATTAAAAAGGAAAATAAAAAATAACAATAGCAAAAACAGATGTTCATGTAAAAAACTTGGAAAGATATGAATCAAAAAAAACACCTATAGTACAATCTATAGAAGTTACTGTTCACTGAAACTGACCAATAATATTTAGAAACATTTTTCTTTTCTTTAATTTTTGTCGATATTTGAATATGCTTTTTGTGACTCTCTTGCAATGCTAAGAATATATTGTTGGAGTGCAATAGTTATATCCAATTAAGTATCATTCAATAATAACACCAAATCTTCACCAACAAATTTGTTCTAGCCACGCAATTTTTAAGTTACCGGTCACTTATAGTGAACAGCATCGTCTCTAAATTGTAATATAGATAAATATGTTTCATTGTGAACCACCAACTGAGTCCTAGCTAGAATTTAATATAATTTGACACTTGCATACTTAATAACCTAAACTAAACTCACAAGAACTTCAAAATCATATATCTCTCCGCTCAAATTAAGATATTCTCTTTGGCTTTACGTCTTTAAAAAATATTAATTTCAACTTAACAAGTGGTGAAAAATAATGCTTAATACAATATTGAATACAATATATTATTATACTTTTAAGACAAAGAAACTAATCTATATATATGCTATATATAAAAGTACAAACGACTTCAGTGTTTTTTCTCTTTTTTGTGAAGACGAATATGCCATTTGATTTTAAACAAAAGATTTTAAAATTTACATTAAATAAAACAATATAAGTGTATAATTCCATCTATTTATTATAGTATTCCAAATAAATTTAAACTCTATTTTATTTAGTTAAAATAAATAAACAAATCAAAATTTGTGTTGAATTAAGTGTTTTCTATAAGATTTATATATAAATTCATAAGAAGGAAAGCTACTTAATAGATCGTACTAAAATTACAAAACTTTTAGCTTGAATTAGAATTTTGTTACAAAACTCTACACAAATGTATGTATATTAAACACTACTTTACTTGAGGTCAAGGTTGGCCTAGTGGTAAGCATCATCCAGCCTTATCTTGACGTCAAACGTTTGACTCATGGGGTGGGAGGGAGTTTTTTTATTTGTAGGATTAAAGGAGAAACTTAGACCTCCCTTAATTTAATTTAATTTTTTTAAAAAAACATCCTACTTTACTTGATTGCTTTTAACATTATAAATTAAATTTAAATTTATTTATATACTCTAAAACTTATTTATTTATTTATAATTATGTTTAATGTTTAAAACATAAAAAAATGAATATACTATAATTGTGGCTCAGTAAAACATTCATGTTAATTTTTTTTTATTTTACTATTTTTTCTATTATATAATTTATTATTTATATAAATTTTATATTATTATTTGGTAGTCTGATAAAACATTTATGTCATACATTATCGGGTTATATAATCTATTATATATATGAGTATTATATTATTTTTTGGTATTGTAATAAAACATTCATGTTATACATCATCACGCTATATAATCTATTATTTATATGAGTGTTATATTATTGTTTAAAACTGTGCATAATAATCTTTATATCTTTAATAGAATCAACTAAATACCAATTTTAAAAATTTATTAACAATATGTTGCTTTCCTATATGTCTGATCAAAAGTCTGCTCAATCACCTATATACTAATAAAATCCAACAGGATAAATTGTTATCATGTATCTACAACATATTTTTATAGTTGACCGATTATATAATTTTCTTATAAATATTAATTAAACCTTACACTTGATACTATGTTTTTGTTTGTTTGTTATTATTTTTATTTCATACTAATTATTCAATTCTTAGTATGTACATCTTCATAAATTGATTGAATGAACTTTGTCAAATACTAAAATCACGTGCAATATATTTTCACAAAAACTAGTAATTTAAAACGTCTAAAAAATTAATTTGAGACCGAGACGATACAAATCAAAAGTAGCTTGTTTGACAGTACAAATTGTTAATCAGTTTCTATAGGAAGTAGAGTGGTGAATGTAAGTTAGCTAGTTTCATATAAATTTGTTGCTGATATGAAATTATGAGTAAATACATGAGATAAGTATACCAAACTAACTTTAAAAGCTTGTTTACAATCGTCAATGCCCTAGATAGCGTTAAGTCAGCGAGAGGCTTAGCGCTAGAAGGTTGATTATTTATTTATTTATTTACTTTTGAAAATACAACATTACACGAGATTATTTTTTTACAAGAATATTACAAGAGATGTAACTCTACATCTAAGAAAACAATGACAGAATTAGTCCAACATTTTTCATATTCAAACATAGAAACATGTGGAAAAACATTACCAATGCTGCCGAATCGAACTCTAATGAGGCCCGCTCCGCGCTCCTCACAGACGGTCGTTCCCTCACAGGTCTATAACGCATACATGCGCAAGGGCAGTCTAAGTGGATAATAAATACCAAGGCTTCTTTTGGGGAACTCTAACACGACGCATTCATCATCCCGGTATAGACTAGAAATATACACATTCATATATGAGCAAAAATAGGAACAATGTAAGGTAGTTGAGAGGAGATACTTGGAAGCAATTTTATTTTTTTCCCCATAATTATTAAAATAAATATTACAGGTGAGGTGAAGGAATGGTTTTTATGCAGCAGCAGCATCAGCGTCCAACTCCTCACGATTCACAAGAACACCTTCATCCCAAATCTCAAGACATCTACACACAGAAAAAGAAAAGGAAAATTGCATATGGAGATTTTTTTTCAACAACTTCAACTATCATCATAGTGGAATTAATTGCTCACATATAAAAAGGAAAATGATGAAAACTGAACTTAAAGGATAAATAGAAAGCAAGCAATGAACACAAACCTCGACCCTTCAACGTTGATACAAAGAAAATGACCATGTCGCCATCCATCTTTGAAACGACCAAAAAAGACGTCGCCGTTATTGGAATAGAAGCGCCCTTCCCCATTAGCCTTTCCCTTCCAAAAATTCACAAACCATCTATCCCCGGTGCGAAAATAAAACCATCCCTACATACATGATTGATTAAACAAATCTAATCAACTCATTGCACCAACAATAATAATTCTCCAGGGTACAAGCTTGAGACAGCAGGAGTCCCCATATTTATGTTCATCCCAGGGTTCATGCAGATATTTACTTTGTATTTTGAAATCCTTTACTAACTAGAAGTGCTTGAAAATATATATTTAGGAATTTATTCAGGAGAGTTGCAATTTTTTAGATCCATAGAACCCAGTTTAAGGAAAAAACATTAATAATGATGAAGACGAGAATATGTGAATGATGTTGCTCAGTTATTCATTCAACCACACCTTGCCATGCATAACATCGTCTCTCCATGATCCCCGGAAAACATCCCCATTACTGAAGTACAATGTACCTAAACCTGATCTCTTTCCATAGCGCCACATTCCATCATATATGCTTCCATCTCCCAGGGAGAGCCGGCCCTGAAAATTGGGTTATTAACTCTTTTTGTCAAAGCAAAATAAATAATTAAAAAAAATAGAGAAGAGATCCCCCCAAAATTCTTTAATAGTAAATATCAGTACCTTCCCCTCAGGAAGACCTCCCTGGCAGCGGCCCAAGTATGATCCTCCTCTGTATTTTATCGCCACAGTCGGACTCCACTTTTTTTTAGAACTTCGTTCAGCTTCCTGAATAAACTAGAAACTCAGAAGTAGAGATTGGCAAAAGGGTACCAACACTAGCAAAAGAAAATTTTATGAAATCAGTTAAGGCCTTTTACTTTTCTTGGCATCTGTTATTTTAGCACAAATCTTTTGGCTTCCTTAAAAAAAACAGTTATATCCCACCCATTCATTTAGATGCTACAGACCACTTGACCAAGTGTCTCTACCCAAGGAAAATTCATTCCATTTATAGCCAACAAACGGAGCGAAATTGATAATTTTGCATGCTTGTAACTACAATGTTTTCAACAAAAGCATTACCATAAACAACCACTTACCAGCATAGATGCAGCACGGCTAGAAAGCAGTCCTTGCTTCTTCGAAGCATTGGCATAGTTCACCTTTGAAAATGCAGAGCCATAAATATAGAATTGCATTAAAGATCGAAAACTTGCATCAGTTGCTGCATTAAGGCATACTTACAGTAAGTTGAGGCTCTGCCTTCATATCAGCAACATAAATTTTCTCTGGGCAATTACCAGTGCTAGAGGTATCAGAACTGAATTTCAAAGCTTCTGAGGGTTTTACACCAACTGGAAGTTTGTAGATGCTTAGGTTGTCAAGAACTGAAGTGGCCCCAGAATTATCGGCCACTTCGCTGGTCCAATCCCGTGTTATCTGATATGCTGACCCTATGTTTTCTCTATTAAGAGGCTCCCATTCAAAAGGTGCTCCTAATAATGTGTTTCAACCATGGTTAGTGAAATTTGATAGCGATACATGTCCTTTTTAAATAAATGAAACATGCCTATTAGAGTTCGAAGCATCCAACCCAAAACCAATTGGGGATGGGTGGAGTAGATCTTTATTCTTGTATATTAGCTTTGCAAGGTTTCAGTTTCCTGATGTGGGATTTATAGTCTCAGCATGCCCCCTCATTTGTGGCATAATTTTGAAGCAAACAAGT
Organism: Lonicera japonica; assembly: GCA_021464415.1. Taxonomy (NCBI): domain Eukaryota; kingdom Viridiplantae; phylum Streptophyta; class Magnoliopsida; order Dipsacales; family Caprifoliaceae; genus Lonicera; species Lonicera japonica. The sequence continues at coordinate 52,988,375 of CM038468.1, read as the reverse complement.
GGACTGATTGTATTGGGTGGCGTGGAGCCCATGTGCCTGTTGGACCGACACATGGGTGAATAGCCCTCGCCTTCATACTATACTAGAGTTCGGAGCATCCAATCCAAAATCAATTGGCAATGCATGGAGTAACCCTTATTCATATATACTGCCTTGCAAGGCTTCTATTTCCCGATGTGTGGTTCACAGTCTCAACAATACCAGACATGAATCAACAACTCAAGTAGATGATTCAGATTCAACTAAAGTAACTGCATTCTACCTTCGGTAGTTTGGTCGTAAGAGGTGGAAGAATGAGAATTATTAGCCTCTGAATATTCAACATCAAGTTGTTCAGAACTATTGCCATCATCCCTGCAATTGTAAAATTATATAGATTTTATGTTATTCGGGTACAACAGTAACGCCTCTAAAGCTGAACTAATGCAAGGAGGAAATGCTACAACCTTAAAGAATATATTTCATCACCACTACTGCTAAACAGAGTCTGGAGTTCTGCAGAGTAAATGCCAAAATCTTCAGCTGTGCCATCCACAGGAACTGTTTCTGGCATCTCATAGGAGACTGGTGAATTTTTCACCTTCGAAGGATGAGAATCCTCAAATGAACCATTTTCTTCAATACTTTGAGGTTGTAAATGGTGCTTCCCCAAAAAATTGAAAATGAAAGGGAAATGCTTGGCCAGTCTAGAAAGCATGCCATCTTTCTGAGAAGTCTCTTCTCCAATATAACTGATGACGATGTGAAATTTAAGAATCAGAAAAAAAAAGGAAGTTTACTTAACCTGGAATTTAACTAAAAAATAACAATAGTACTGGAGCAGCTCGAATTGCAGATAAAGGGTGCATGTTAAATGAATTGGTAAGTAATTCACTGCACAAGCAAGGATTCTTACTCTAGAGTGATAACAGTTGTCACTATTAAATTGGGCTCAAGATTGGCTTCATGAATCTTAGATATTATAACTGCCCCGTTGCATTCTGTAGTTTGACGGAAAGATTGCAAAACAGAATGCACATCACTGCAATCAATAGCGTCTGAACTTGAGAGGATGCACACAACAACACCATTCAAGTCCTGAGCATCAAAAACGGCAGTGCAGATTAACTTAGAACAGAAGAATAAGAGGAAACAACAAAGCTTTCTATCTTAACAAGATATAATACATTTATAAAGCAGAAACATCTTAGACACAACACATGTTTTAAATTCCCTTATTTGTACATTGTTTAACAGTGCCAGGCAGTGCGGGTTACACCTAGTATGTAAGGATAATATACCCATCAAAATTGAAAATATTAAAAGTAAACACACGAAACATGTTTATACGTCTTAAATCAAAAAACCTGAATCGATTTTCAGAAAAGAAGTAAACTGTGCATCAAAATCCAAACTGTTCATACCTTTATACCAATGCCAAGGAAAGGACATTCATATATAGCTCGCACAATAGAAGTTTTAATGTTATAACCAGCTCCAAATCCAATTTTTGCGTTTTTATAGCTTCCCAGAATCTGTACATGGTTAACTGAATAGGTGAAGGAAAAGAAGTTGTGAAAAGAGAAGAACGGAACACACAGATGAACAAAGTGAACGGATAAGGAACAACAGTTCCTTCCAGACTGATTAGGTGCAATAGAGGTTATGAAATACTGAGATATAACTGCAGAATGAAGGCCTGGACAGCTGGAAAAGAAAAAGAATTTTGACAAGAATAATTTTTAAAACACAGATGGTAAAAGAAACTTACTTTTTTAAGTTCTGAAACTTTGAGTTCTTTCATGTCATCATGTGGTACATCTAGATGTTTTGTATATGTCTCCTGTCAATACAACAAAAGAGAATAGTTACAGGGACAACAAAAACTAGAGATCCAGAGAAAAGAACCAAATGTAAGCTTACAGATACAAGGACCGAGATGGCGTTCATGGCCATTAAAACAGCATTATTTGCGGTCTTCAAAGCCTCATCAAGAGTAACCAGGTCTTTTTCCAAAAGTGCATCAGTGTCAATTGCTGCAGGTCAAAGGAAATAGGTTCCAGAAATGAATAAATGTAATGACCGTACAGATTTCTAGACTAAAATACCATCGTCGTGACCTACTTTGATTTCATATTCAAAAGGGCAAGCGGAAGAAGAGTTCTTTTTTTTTTGATACAAAGGCTATAAGTGTAATTTCTTGTTTCAATTTATGATTTCTGTATTTTTCAAATGTAAGACAATGGAAGATTATATGAAAGCTGAGTGCGCTGTGAGAGGACTAATCACCTTAGATACATGTAACTATATATATATATATATCTGCTATCACCTATCTACATATACTTTTTACAATCTATATGTAAATAATTGGAGACCAATATTTCTAATCACTGATACCTTGTGTCTTGTGTACCAAACATGGACACGTTTCTTCCATCATGTTTTTGGACAAGCTGAATGACATCCTCTCACCTTTTGGAAGCTAAAATGTAACTCAAAGTGTAATTTTTTTCTGTTTCCTAATCCTAAGTGGTTCATGTATTCATATATTTTGTTCCTTTCAAAACTAATCACTTTTAGTTTTATTAATCTATATTAAAAATAATTATACATGTCCTACATTAATTTAAAATGTCAAGTCATTTAGCATTGTGTTTCTATGCATCTTAGGCAAGAGTACAACCAGGATCTTGCCCATAACTATAGACATAATGTGTCAGTGTTATCCCAGTCAGCCCCGAGTGCTAGCTTGGTGGTTGAGCACAAGCTCACATATGGGGCAGGTCACATGTTAACCCTCCTTTGCCCCCAACAGAAACCACTGGTCTGTCGAATGGTACATAGCTTGAATTAAAAGGGGGCATCTTTGACAAGTGGTGGTTAATTAAGACAAACATCAACAAAAAGGTTCCGACTTTATAGGAATCTCTAACAGCAATAATGGGAACAATATAAAATCCTTTGTAATCTTTTCAAAATTTATCAGTTTGAATTATTTTGAACTACATAGTAAAAAAATTGTCAAGAAACAAAGGCCAACTCACTGATAATGAAATTTGTAAGCTCCTCAAGTTTATCCACCAAATCCTTCACCTGCAGATTGGGTCAGCAATGAAAACACTTGCGCACTTGTATAAACATGAAGCAGGTGACGGAAAAGAGATTCGTTTGATTAATGCATTGACGGTGATATCTCATAATTCTAAAAAATATGAGAATTACTGTGTAAAGCCTAGAAGCAAATTATTGAGTACAATCTAAGATGGAATAATGCAAGTTGAGGTGGTCATTAAGACAATATACATCAGTGGATTCAACTTGGTGTTTGAATTTTGTGCTAAAATCAGAATAATGTGCATGTATATATACTTCATAATGGCACAGAACATTTCTCAAGCTTCTTTTGGTTAACTTTTCACTCAATCGAGTATTATTAATACATCATCTAGCTCCAACACTCTATAACAGAGTGGCTGTGCAAAAGAATACAAGGGTGGTAGAATTCAATCCAGCTTTATCATTTTAAATCAACATCCCCAAAATGTTTCCAGAGTGATGTTCTCACTGCATGTTATTTTCGCAACCATAGGCTTGCTTCTATACTTAATGGTACCTTGATTACATCCCAAAACAGAAACTTGACTCTTAGTTTGGGACAGAAGGAGAATAAACAGGTGGCCAGCTTAAGAACAAATAGAAGAGACCAGAAAAGCGGAACGCAGTAAGATATGCATCAAAGCCACTTTCAAATTTCATGAGTTCAGGCCTTTTCTATGGGCTTAAAAGAAACAATCTGATGGTAATCATTGAAGTTATTAGACAAAACTAACCTCAACCCTTATTTAATACCCACAATCCAAGATATAAAAGCCAACACTATCAACTGGTTTGCATTACTCGAACATGAGAAAAAACCTCAATAAAGTCAAAAGGGCAATACTGAAAATAGTCTATAGTATACGTGGCTACAATACATATAAAAGAATCTATGCAATCAAAAGTCATGAGAAGACAATTAAATGAAAAAGACTTCAATTCTTTCTAACACTCCTCACAATAAAAGGAGTACATGAAGTTAGTCACGAAGTATCATACCTCGCGTTGGCGCTTTCGTCCTTCAAAGCTGAAAGGCTTCAGAATGATGCCAATAACTAATCCATTCACAGACTTTACTGTCCTAAGGATATCATGCACCATCACATGATATGAGCCATAAGCTGCACCAGCCACCTAGATAACAATAGAAGAATCAAAATCCAAAAAAAAATGTGTCTAGATTCTAGATATCAATTTTGTTTGATCAGATACCTTAAACCCGGAAAAATCATATGAAAATTTCTTTCAGAATCCAAAATATGCAGGATAAGAAAGAGAAAACTGCACTTCAGGACACTACATGTTGATGCTCAATAACAAAGCAAATGCCAACATGGTCTCATGCATTTCCCACTATAAAGACAAAGCAGTAAGTGTTGGCACCCATATCATGCCCTTGTTAGAGTTGAGCGTGGACACGTAGTGCCGCTATCTAATGACTATTCTACAGGGAAGCCCATTGCAGAGAGATGCTCAGAATAGTATGCTTACACGCTACTGTCATTCACCATATAGAGCATATAAGTTTTTTACAATTTTGGAATTATTCACATCCATAAGAAACAAAATGTAAGACGGTAAGAAGATACTTTGTCATACATATCTCCAGAAACCATGCAGAATGTTATACAGTCTACAGAGAGATTCTATTATAATACATCACAGTGAAAATAACTAATAAATATAAGAGCAAGAGGTAAGGAATGTACAAACAAGTATAACTGCTTTCGGGCAAGACTGCAAAGCTATTGGAGTTTCCACAATTCTAGGAGTACTATCTGCAAAATGAAACAGATGAAAAAACAGTATTAAAAACACATTTTCATGAGGGAATGAATTATATGAACTTGAAAAAGGAGAAGTCCATGGAACATTGAGAGCTTAGAAACAGAAAATTCGTGAGGGCAGGGGTAGAAGCTTGTGAGTTATTTGACTTGGAACAAGTCAATAATCTCCTCACTCTCCTTTCACGTGGAAACTAAAAGATGTAAATATGGAAAGAATCTCAGATTGACATGATTATCAGAATCAGGTATTCTATCTAGCATTCTAGATCTATCAATTATCTAAATTAAAAGAAAGGAAACAAATAGAAAAGGGTACAATTCCAAATAGACAGTTAATAAAATTTCAATACAAAATCCCTTCATCTTCCTTTCAGATTTTCTCACCCTTACTCCACTCCCGCTACAGAGTGGCTTCCAAATCTCTACGCTTCCTCCACAAGTTCTGCCAAACAACATTCATTAATAAAATGCTGGTCAAACCAACCCTCGACTCATGTGCATATCTCCCATAACACTCATGTCTTGCTACCCTTTTCAAATGTTACCTTATTCATCTAGCCAATTCATGCCACCAGAGGTGTTTGCTTCAAGTCGAAAATTTCAACCTGGTGTATTGCAGCAACTCTCCAAAGAAAAAGGAAGTGATTGAGACGTTACATGTATGTCCCACACTTGACAACTTCCTAGGTTGGGACAAAGTACTGGAACCTTGTTGAAAACTTTTCGCGTCTATCTGCACCACAGTTCCAAAATAAGTGATTGGTCTAGTATATCCAAAGATGTTTGAACTCGTTCCTGGGATCGGGAACCAGTCCATGTTGTTCTCTATCAACCCTAGGGATTAAGGTAGACTTGGCAGCCAAATGATTGAGATGAAGAAGTAACGTTCCTTGGTGACAGAAGGTGCATTTCTCTGTTGTATTGTCTTTATTAATCCATGCTTAATGTTCCAAGATGTAGGCCTTGCATGTTGGCAATCACACGATGACAACTAACAAATAGACTAAAACTATAAATGACAATTACAAATTGAACCTATATTACTATAGTTGTTGCCAAAATTAATCAAAATTATATAGTTTACCTTTCCCAAGGAGCCTTTGTCGTAATTGAATCCTCGATGAATCATTCGCGAGAATATTCCTACAATAAAGTTGATTTAATCAGAAACTTAATGAATGTCGTAAATTCATCAATTATGATTCTCAATCTCAATTAAGTTGTGATAACATTTTAGTCTTATTGTTCGAAGCCGGATGAGTTTTGGCATTTCCGCTGTGCAATACTGGACAGTTGCACTTCTTACAATTGCATAATCATGTAAACTCAAATGTCACTAAAATTAAGTAAAGTTACATTTATAAGTTGAAAAACATACCAAAATCTTAAAGCCGAAGAACGAGATGGTGAGTCCAAACAGAAGTCAAGGACCGCATCTTTCCTACTGCCAATCCCAATCACTTCAACAAACTCTGAATCTTCCCATACATTCCCAAAATCCTCTCGATCCTCGTGCCTCCGGTTCTCATTCTGTGAACTACCTTTTTCCACACTCAATTCCTCTCGAATAGGCTTTGAATTACACTTCAATCTGCTCCAAAGCTTTTCTCTACGAAATATATAGGCATTGAAGGAATATTTTGAAGCGCAAGGGCACAGAAATACACGAGACACGACCACCGAGTGTGATAGACACGTCGAACTCGGAAGCTCCATATAAACGAACAAGGAAATTGAATCCCACTGTATTTACGGTTCTGAATTCACTATCATATTTTCCCTAGGGTTTCCTGGATTGCGAGAAAGCATTGAATAATGCGAAACGAAAGAAGTTAGGTTTTCAGTTGCTTGTATGAATCGCAGCAGCGAGTGACGATTCGATACGGAGCTACCCGGTACTATGAGCTGGCGGGCACGGGCTGAATATTTCTTACGATTACAGGGCTACAGGCCGATGAAGAGGCCCGCGATAAACTACATAAATGAGACGAAAATTAGCACGGCAGCGTTTTTTACGTAAATTATACATTTTTCCACTATAACTATGTATGAGTCCTATGAGTAGGTTTTGTACATCAATTATACATTTTTCTACTAAATCATTTCCAAACTTTCGTGTGAAATTTTGAAATAACTAATCAAATACAAAGGCATAAAATATACCATTAATGAAATATTTACTATTTTTTTTTCCAGTTTTTTATACATAATTTTAGTAAAATATGTACAGTGTAAGTTTTAAATGTGTAAATATTATTGAAACTTATTTTCTGTAATTAAAGTTATGGCATTCTAGTTTTTTTCTAAAGATTTGATGAGAGGAAAAACCAATGCGACAATGTTAAATCAAATTTTTTTATTATTATTTGTAATACCAACCAAACACGTTATTAAGTAAATTTTACATATTGGTAACTTGACAATGTATATACTGATGTACATAGTCATTAAATGTATTTTTATCACGTTATACCAACGTCTGCGATACAATCATAGACAAGAATTCATGTCCCCCCCCCCCCCCCCAAAAAAAAAAAAAGAAAAAACCCTAAAAATAGACACCTAATTTTTTGTTGCACGTGCACCTAGGTATTCTAATTCTTTAAAAACTAAGGGTCCATTTGATTATGACTTGATAAATGATACAAAAACTATCAATTTGTGTTAGATATTGAAAAATAACTTAATAATATGTTTTTATTTTTTGACCTTTTTCATGGATTTCTTTATGGGTGAGGAAGAAATCTTTTCATAATAAATAAATAAATAAGGAATAGAGGAAATACACACATAAAAAATATTCATCGTATCTCTTAACTTATTTTTTAATTTTTCATAAAAACAATATTTTTAAAATTTTTCATACAAATCAATAGTTTTTGCTATGCAAGGAGGCCAAACAACCAATTTTCCGTGTTTTAGGAAAATGGGCTTTCATTAACTCATTTCATCCAACTAACCCAAGCGGAACACAGGAATGCGAGCCAGGCCAACTTTAAATTCAAGGTTTCCATGGGCCATTAGAGTTTCTTACCTCCCAATTCTCTTCCTGAGTGATCCATAAACCAAAATTTTTATTTATCAGACAAAATGTATGCCACGCTTGTTTTGCTGTTACTAATACATGTTTAAAGAGGTGGAATTCTTTGTTCTTAGATTGCCACTACCGTCTTTCATCTTTGATATAAATAATTAGCCTTTTTTTGCTCTTTCAAAAAAAAAAAAGAGTACATCAAATTACCTATTAGTCATACAATAATTTAAATTACTGTTACAATTTTTTGTGAATGATAATTTAGTTATTAGGCCTTGTTTGATAACACATTAACACTTGTTAATGAAAAATACTCAAAATTTCATGCTTCTAGGCTTAATTGTATTTGATTGAAAAATTCTATGTGAAATCAATTTTCATGGTGCAACTTATTTTAGTCTAAATTTTCTCATTTTTCATGTGTACTTGAAAACCCACCTAATCAATCCAAGTTTTTCCGTGAAAAATATTTCAATTTAATAATGCAGTGGTAATTATCAACGTTCCGTAAGGTTTGCCTTGATTCACTTACATACAAAAACATGGAAGTTAAAACTTAGTGGGGTGATTTTAAATCAAATTGAAATGAGAAAATTAAGTCAAATCAAATTGTACCATGATAAATAATAGAAAAATCTCATTTAAGATGAATGAAATGTTTCTCACATGTAAAAAAAAAAATCAGATAATCAACCACGCCTTAAGAAAAATTATGCAACCCTCACCTCATGATTTATGGAGGGATATAATTTATTTATTTTCCCTTTACTGCGGGATATTATATACATACAATTTAAAGAAAAAAATTGGGCCCAGTACTTGTTTTTGCATATTTTTAGGATACGATCTAATATATTTTTATTTTTTTATATAAATGACGTCTATTTTCTTTGGTATCTTGCAGTACACATATATCGTAGCTTTGATTTCTTAGACACGTGTAGTATTTGGGAACTGAGATTTTTTGGTCACAAATATTGTACATGTGATCGAGAAATCACAGATATTCAAATATCGTATGTGCATATTTGAGTGATTGCCAAAATTAGATACAATACTTTTGATATAAGAAATACAATACATAAGGGACCGCCTCCTTTAAAAAAATGTTAGTGGCCCGCAAATTATTTAAAAAAAAACGAAGGATTAGATCCTAAAAACCATTTCAAAAAAATGGTGATACTTCGACTTTATATTTTAAAGAAGTAATACTAGTTTCAACTTAGGGTACATTTATTTGTTTAAACCTTTAAGTGCTGAATGCTAAATCCAAATTTTGAAGATGTTTGTTTTTTATTCTAAACGAGCATATGAAGATTAAATGTTTGTATAAATAATGGTTTAAATTTAGCATTCAGCGGGTCTAATACCTCTTAATGCTTGATCACTAAAAAAATAGTTGTTAACCTCTTAATGATTCAAAAAAAACAAAAAAACTTATTATACATTTGAATGCTTAAAATTCTCCCATTAAATATTTAGAGGTAAAAATAAACACCCCCTTAGTCAATCAATAATTAAAAATATAACTTATCTTATCTTATGGAGGAAGTTTACTTAATTATCTCTCTTAATTAATGTTATCCAATTAATTATACCTTCCTCTTTCCACTTTTCTTCTTCTCCATATCATAATATGTATGTATATTCATCCATTCATGCATCTTTGCATAACCCTTCAAATCACTCGATTCGTTTGGCACAATAATTCATTCTTGCACTTATAAATCCACAAGTATGTGTCAAAAAGATTTGTTGCTTCATTTCAATTTCAAGATTCAAAGAAAGATTGTTTCTTATAATTTATATATTAATTACTAACTAAATATTAGTTGGTTGAGCCTTAAATATTTTTTGTTCTTAAAGCTCTCCTCAAACTTTGTGTTACATTTTTTGTTCTTACAGCTCTCTTCTAATTTTGTGTTAATCATGTATGTAATTGCCACCCCCTGTCATGAACTTTCTTTTTAATCATTAGATGTACACGAGCATGTATGTAATTCCACATCTTAAGTAATTGTTTCACTTTTGCTTCATGATTTCTTAAATTAATAGAACTGTTAATTTTTTTTATATAAAATCAATTTTAAAAAATAGAAATAAGTTATATTTACTATTGAATATGTTGAATTGGAGTTATCTTAAAAAATGGTAAAGTCAAATTGAGACAATCTATCAACTTGAGACACATGAGATTTTCCAAATTTAATAGGTACTATACAAAGTAGTTGATGCACAAAGTTACATATTAATAAAAAATTTATAAAACAAAATTATACAAAAATTATATGTTAGTGTGTGTATTAAGCTAGTTTTCTATTATAACAAATTTCGTACATTAATTACCTGCACTACTCTAATTCTATTGCTAATTAAAAGTGATTATCAATTTAAAACGAATATTTTGTTCAGATATATAAATATGCATTACGAGAGTTTAAAGTATAAATGAATTTATCTTCCCTTCCGACGAACATACTTGACTACTTTTTATTTTATTTTTACAAAGATATTTGAGTTGGCCATGAAATACTATTTTTTTTTATTTCTTACGGGGTGTCTAGGCTAGTTTTTGCACACCTCGACTAATCTCCGCTAACAGTTCGTAACTGTTGTTGACCAAACATTATTTTAACAATACCGAAATTTAATCTTAAAAGTTCTGAATCGACTTAAAATTATTCCAGTGACATCCTTATTAATTTAATTATAGCTCCTAACGGCTGGTATAAAAGGAAAAAGGACAATTTGATTTGACCACCTAGAATTAATTGAACAGATTACGTAGCAGCTTTTACAGAAGTTGTTAGTTAGAGGACAGTGGTGGAATTCAGAGTAAAGAAGGGGAGCAACTGTGGAAAGGGAAAAAAGGAGGATGATGTAATGAGATGGAAAAATGCAAGTGTACAGCTAATAGGAAAAGGAGTACAACCTCATCACATCAGTTAGCTCAGTCAATCGTCCATAACTAATTTTTTGTGAAGATTGAGGATGGCTCAGTGATATTTATCTACACTATTATAATTTTGTAGAAATTTATTCATTTAGGAAGATATTTCTTGTTCAATTTTCTGCAGGTAATTTTTTTTTTTTTAAATGGCCAGCTTTATATCTGTATGTGGTATGCGTGTGCAGGAACACCTTATAAGGAAAAAAAAGAAAAGAAAATGAGCATCGTTGTCATTCATGGTGCATTATCACCTAGAAAAATAGTATTACCTTTAGCCTTCTCTTTGATATACTCTCACTCCCCACCTGTTGACAGCCAGAATGGTGGTTCCTTTGCATTGAGTACGCGCGTCTCCACAAATTTATGTGACTCCTAACTCAATTTTCTTTTTCATTTATACGTTAAATTTGATATATTTAAAGTTAGGAGAGGAGTGAAGAAAATTAAGGTATCCAAAAGCTTGAACACTAGCTAGATTGGAAAGCTATTTTAATGACATGTAAATTTATATGTGCATGCAGAGTTCAATTCTTACCCCATCTATTGAACTCCTATTATATATTTGTGGATAGAAAAGTTTGAAATCGATCTAGGGGATGGTATTGAAGACAAATTGATTGTCAACTTACTTGCATTACTCTGAATCTACTGCTAACTTAATTTTTGTGTTGAGTTCAATGTGTGTGCGCGTATATTCTAGGGGTAAAGATTTTTTTTTTATTAAAATAAAACATTTATAATGATCATAATTATATTTAATAATAAAATCTGAAACAACAATTTTCAAGTTATGAAAGATATGTATACTTTGCGAGAAAGTGCGCCTCCTCATTGCCCGATTTGTGAAGTCGAAGTAATTGAGCATGTCCTCTTCAGATGCTCTTGGGTCCTTAAGCTTTGGAAGTTATGTGGCATACATGTTTTTGTTTCGGAGGAGTGTGTTTCTGATTTTCGTTGGGCCTCGGATTTATTTGATAGTAGTGGGGGTTTGGGTAACGCTATTTGGTTGTCCTTCAATAAGATGATGTCCGAAACGAATTCACCTTTTTGCTCATAAAGCAGTAGAAAAATCGACCGAAACGAATCGAGTTAGCTGGTTTTTCAAGATTTTTAGCATCGGTTCGGTTGAAAAATATGAAAATTGAAGGAGTCGTTGCTGAAGTTCCAGAACCGGTGAAAATTGAACCGAATTGAGTATACACGTGTCATTCTCCTATTGGTTAAATGAACAAGTTTATTTCCTTTAAAAAATATAGAAGGTAAAAAATGACTTAAGCCATGGCCTAACAATATAAAATGTTATTTATAAAATTGATTTTTAAGGCGTGGCCTAGCAATACAAAAAATGCCCAAGTTCAAGTGCAAAACCGACAAAAATCGATTAATCGAACCAACCCCGACCAGTTTTAGGTGACCAACATAGTTCGGCTCAGTTGTCAGTTATCATAAAACCGACAAGTCGATTAGGTTTGTGGCTAAACCGCACAGTTCTGTTAACCGAACCATGCACACCTCTAATAAATCTAGAAATAAACTTCTTAAGATTACTATTCATAAAATAAATACTGGTGTATGTTTTTTTTTGAAAAATCTCAAATTAAAAAGTGCCATTTATAAATTAAAGTATAGTGAATAATATAACACCCAACCCCACCTCGGAGGGAGAAGATAATTAACTCATAATTTTTCTTACACATAATCATAATTTAAGATGTTAAAAACAGTTTTATTTAATAATTTTCTCTACAAGTTAATGTCTCCCACTGTTCCACATATGTTCCTTTGGTTTCAAATGTGAAAATTGAAAATCCAATGTTCAATACATGTACGTAGCTTCTAATACGTATAGCTTTCCATTGTTAAAACATTTCTAATTAATATTATAGAACAAACATATAGTTCCTTATTTTATTTTTGACAAAAAAATAATAATTAGTTCAAATGTAGAAAATAATATCACCATTTGTATTCAACGACTTTAAAATAATGGCGCTCAACGCATTGTTATTGTCCTGTGGTGCTTGACAATATATATACGTGAATCAGAAATCATTCTAAACCCATTACCTACTCCTTCTGGTATATATATATTTTTTAGCAAATTAATTAGTATCCTACAATTTTCCACATTCTAAAGCTCTCAGCAATAAATTAAATAACATCGTAAAAGGGGACATTTGTTGTCAAAAAATAAAAGATTGTATCACCATATATATATATATATTATTTTTTTCTCATTCTAAATTTGAGATTAATGTTAAATGGATTGCTTTTACTCAATAAACTAAATCAACTGAGTTCATTAATATTTAAATTAGCATCGGTATAAGAAATAAGTGAGAATAATTGAAATATATTAGTATCGGAATCATGTGAATAGAAAACATAATCGATAGCTGAATTATCCACGTTTATTTCAAAGTATAGTCAAAATCAAACCGTTGGATTGCGTCCTTAAAAAGCACAATTGCGACAGGAATTACAGATGTATATATATATATACAGATAATGTAGACTAACTTCTTATCTACAGGATGCATGGCCATGATTAATTGGGTGGTAAAGTTAATTTAAATTTTTAGGTTGAACATATAATAATGTGCCTGAAATTCTGTGTGACTTTTTTTTTTTTTTAAATCTGTAGTGGTTGGATTAGGTCTTTCGAAGGTCACGTTTTGTGATGCTTTGCTTTTTAATTGGTTGACGGAATACCCTTTGAGTCCTTGGCTTTGACGTGACCTTCCAGACTACATATATTTATATATATGAAAGTTGCACATCGAGGGCCCTGTTTAGCGGCAGATACAAGAGGGACCCAGGCAGGCCCGGGATCTTCCGAGATTTTTAAAAATTTCAGTAGTTTTTTTTTTTACTGTTTTTTTTTTAAATTTTTTATAGGTAAAATTTTTTATATTTTGAATTTAACTATATATATATACAAACTATAATCTTACATATACAATGAGTTACATTATAATCAAAATGCGGAGAAAACATTAAATAGCAATTACAATTTTAACAATTAAATTGTGATTGTATTTTGGCTTCCCCAATATGTTCATAGGGCTAGGGCTAGGGCTAGAGGGTCCATGTTTCTAGTGATGGTAATTTTGGACACACCATGTTAACCAGCATATTTGGATTAATTGACTATTTCTTGTCGCAATATATTTTTCAACATATATTAATTTTAATATATAGAGTTCATAAATGATTTTTATTTTGACTTTCTTTAGGGAAAAAAACACACACTAGACTTTGTCACAAAAAAATTACTATTTTTTTATACAAGTATTATATAGATATACACGGTGGTCGCACACAGGGAGGAGAAAAGAAAATGGAGTTTCTATTACTTGAACCTAGGTGTGAGGTGGGAAAATCCACCCCTTTTTTTAACTATGCTATTTTAGAAGTGTCCAGAATTCAATCCAAATCGAGAATCCGATCCAATCCAATCCATTTTTCCTGGATTTTATGAATGATTGGATTAAATCGGATGCAAATTTGAAAACAGAAAAAATTAGATTGGTTCCGGTTTGATGTGCTTTAGGAACCGATCCAATCCATTATTATATAGAGTTGCCACATGTCTTTTTCTTCATGGATGACTTGAAGAATTGAAAGCTTGAAACTTTGTAGATTTAAAATATCTATCTAGTGCTCTTTTGTTCAATCGTTTAATCTTAATTTGTTATTTAATATTTAGTTTAATCATATATGGTTTGTCACTTGGTTTAATTATGTATTTTTGGTTAGACAATAGACATTTTAACTTGAAGCTATTTGGTTGAGCACTTGAATTTTATTTGTAATGGATTCTATTTAATTTACAAGTAGTTTACATCTTGTTTTACAATAGAATTGAATATTTTAAGAATATAACATATCTTATTTTAAACTTCTAATGGGATCGGATCGAAACCGATCCAATCCAACATTTAATTGGATTGGATTGGTAAAGTGTTTTGGTTTGGATTGGATGCCAAATCTAAAACCGACATCGAATCGGATCGGATGGACACCCCTATGCTATTTTATCAATTAGCCATAGGCCAAACAAGCTTATTATTGATTTTTGAGTTTTCGACACTTTAGTCCCTTGAATTTTGCCCCAATTGTCACTTTCATCCCTAAACTTCAATTTTCGAGTTTCCACACCCCAATGTTTTCAATGCGCTTCACTTTAGTCCTTTGCTCCACTTTCCGTTAAATAAATGGACGGAGCATGTTATGTTGGATGGGTATTTTGGTCCATTTACCATTAATTTTTCCCTCCAAAATAAATATGTTTGCTCCTTAATTTTTTCCTCCAAAATGAATATGTTTGCTCCTTAAAAAACTTAACTTAAGATAAAATTTAAAACTAAATATTTAAGAACTCCAACCAAATGGACCATTTATTTAATTAAAGTGTTTATTTGAGACCTAGCAATTAATTAAAAAGAATAAATTGGCATATATGCTCTTTGATTAATATCGGCCTCGAGTTGAGCTTGCGTGACAATATAGATTCATGAATTGATTTGTCAAAACTTTACAAGTTCCTCTTTTTAAAATTGATATTTCATTTATTTTTCTTTATACTTTAAATTATTAGTCACATTAATTAGAAATTATTTTTCTATTTTTTATTTTAATAAAATAACTCTCTAGGAGTTTCAGAAATTTTGATGAAATTACTATTTTTTTTATTTTCACAAAAGATCAACCGATAATTATATGACTTACTAATTAATATACATGTTATAAAAATTTTGGTTTTTTACCCATTTGACCCAAACCCATATGAACTCTACACCCGTGGCTCTGCCCATTAGGTAATTTTATTATTTTGGGCACTTAGAAAAGACTTAGTTTTGAGTACAATGCGGCAATACATTATATTCAATAGCTATTCTAACGCATTAGTCATTAGTCCAGTAACTTCTGTGAGCTATATTTTTCTTCTTGTATCAAAAAATGGTTCCTTATATTTTGGAACGTTCGGAAAACAAAATGAGAATATTGAATTGAATAAAATACAAGTCCACCATCAATAATAGTAATAACCACTGAAACAATCATTAATTAAGCTATAATAGTTCCTACAAAAACTTGAATCAACTATAAAAATAGTTGGATATTTGCTTAAATCCAACTCCATTATAACATAACACATCTCTAATACAGCCATAAGCGTCTAACTAAGTATTTCTATTATGTGTGTTTGAGAGAGAGCGAGAGAGAGATCATTCCTTTAGTGATGCTCCAGTACTTCATCATTCAAGCGAGCAAGTTCTTTCTCCCACTTCCACACATCTGCCGACCAAAGGGAGCAATGAGGTTGTACTGAAAAACCTACAGTTAAAAATTAAAAAATCAATTCACCTTTGGGCTTGTTATAATCAATACATTACACATCCCAGCTGTATAAACATTCAAAAAAACCAACCCACCAAAAAAGCACATTACTGTTCACATTTCACCTTATCATTAATATTGCGCAACTGCAATTTCAAAGCATCAGAGAACCCCATCCAGGTGTCTTCAGCCGGGTCAGCGTGAGGATTTGTACTAAGGTCCAAGGGTTTACCCTTTCTAGGTAAGTTCTCAAACTGACCTTCCTCCATTGAGTGCCATATTCTTTGCTCCACAACATTGATAATATCATTTTCTGACTTATCCCAGTGAAGATACAACATCAAATATAAGAAGTACAACATCAGATAAACCTAGGGGTTTGTGAAATGGCTATTCTAAATAAACCCAATAAATTACACATCAAGTCTAGGGATTTTTCTATAAAATTAACACAAAAACCTTGATTACTTTTACGCTAATCGAGTAATGAATGATATAAGGATCAAAAATCAAAGCCTTATGACTAAACAAATAGAGGGAAATTGAAAATTAGAGTGCAAGAGAAGAGTAGTAATAAACCAGACAGCGTTACGTTAGATTTGGGGATTTGATCATTTGGAATTTGTTGGATGGGGTTTGAATTAGATGATGATGATGATGGTAAGAAGAAACGAATTAGGGGGAAATGATGGTACATATTCAGGCTCTATTTTTGTACAATAAATTAGAGAATGCTTGGACATTAAGGAGCAAAAATATTCATTTTAGCCAAAATATTTGTACATGATTTATTTAACGGAAAGTGGAGCGAATGACTAAAGTGATGGAAACATTTGTGGAAAGGGACGAAAGTGACAATTGAGGCAAACTTCAAGGGACAAAAGTGTTGAAAACTCTTGATTTTTTCATAAGACAATGTGATGTACGTATTACATTTTAAAGTTAAAAAAATGGTTTTTTCTTTTTTCCACGTACATACCGGGAAAAATATGCTACTTAAAAATATGTAATATAAATATTTGATAAAATAGCATCGTGGAAATATTTGATAAAATATGTAATAGAAATATTTTAACTATTAGCCATAGGCCAAAAAAGTGTTCTTATACATGTTGGTAAAATATATGTAATAGAAATATTTAATAAGTGTAACACCGCTCCTTAATTAAATTAAAAGATTGATTGCTTGTTGAACCTTGTGAATTGCGTAAAAGTAGAATACACTGAATTGGGGAGTTAATTCTTTTATATTAGTGAAAAAAAATATTAACGAAAGATCCTACTAAATTAAATTGGGTCCATAAATCTAGTAAATAGTAAGAATTCTTGATTTCTCTTAATTCAAGGAGCAGTTATTTAATTGCTACGACAAATTCGTGATATTTAAAGCACTTGTTAAATCATGCATATTCTCATGAATTGTTAGTGCTATCAATATCGCATGTGTTCATCTTGTAGGCTTACCATAAATTGCTCATGTATGACAACATTTACCCCAGTTATCTTTCGTAAAACAATTATCCATAAAATACTATCTAAATTTGTACTTCGCATTCATCTTGTAGGCTTAAATTGCTCAAACAACATACGTTATCTTTCGTAAAACAATTATCCATAAAATACTATCTAAATTTGTACTTTTCAAGAAATTAAATACGTGGGCCTACAATTTTTTCAAAAAGACTACCTTACTAATTAAATTTGTTTTTACAATACAGCTTAATTAGAACCGTGTATATCCAAATAAATAAAAAATCGTTTTAATCATTATTCTACAATGCGGAGTAGTTGCATGACTAAGCTCTCGAGGTGGCGATTTATGCTTTAGCTAAATTACATCCGTTACTTTGTGTCGATCTATATCATCTCATGAGTATGTTTAAGCTGCGCAACGTACATCGCTTTTAGTAAGAAGTTAAATCTGTTAAATAAACTTAATTTTATATTGAATTTTAAACAAATTTCTTATATATGATAAATCTTTCATTCTTCTGATGCGTGATGAAAGCATATTTAAAGGGAAAAGACTATCGTCTTCTACCAAACTTTTTGAATTCACAACAAAAGAGAGAAAATTTAATAATAAATTAAAATTGTCTTCACGCGTGCCACATCATTCAACCGATCTTCAAAAAAACTCATGCTTGAGTTTAATGATAAAAATTGATATCTTCCATGCCAACCAATGGAAAGTTTCACGATCAACCCAAATTGAATATCATCATGTTTAAAATTTGCCGAAAGACTTACTCTCAAATCATTGAAGAATAACTTCAAAGGAGCAATATTTATGGCATGTAAATAATTTTCTATTCCAAGAAAATCTTGCACACCAACATTCGATTCTTGATAATTCCATGATTGCCATGTTGGATTATCGCAACTCTTCTCTTCACAGTATTGGAAGTCGATCAAATTGAAAATTTCTTTATCAACGATAAACTCGGATTAATATTCCAAAACCTTGATGAAATTAGTAATGTCATCTAAATTGACATACGGCACATTAACATGCAAAATAGATGAAACAGAAAATTACGGTTTATTAAGGAGATATCGTAAGTCGTTGAACAAACTACATTGGCTTATTTTTAATATGCATAGCCCAAACTTGATACTCGAAATTGAACTACCTGGCGGAACTGCAATCATAAGATACCATATGCTGTATAATATCCATTAATTACCCATCTATAATTCCCCGTTAAGGTTTCATCCATACCAAAAAATTTGTGTCGATTCTATGTTGTGTTATCATGGAGTGTAATAAATGATCATGCCTATTGTAAAGATATTTTAAGATAAATTGTTATATTTAAGTTGGATAAGATCAAACATGTTAAATATATGCAAACCTTAACCGACCTAAACTCTTGTTTGGTATTTGTTGTGGAATCCATATTAACCCCTTGTTTAAAAAAAAAAAAAAAACATTTCAGCCATGGCTTATTAAGGAGATTTTTCAAAAAAATCCGTCCCAAATCCAATTTATCAGGGAGATATCGTAGGTCGTGAATATTTATACCAAAATTAGCTATAAGCACCAATTAGAAAGGACCCACTAAATATGTGCATTTTTTATTTCGAAAAACCTAAACCCACTTCTTTTTAATATGCATAGCCCGAACTTGATCCATTCGGCTCCGTTTATGACCCATTTATAATTACTATTAAAGTTTAACTCATACCCAGAAAATTTGTGACGATTTTGTGTTATGTTATCGAGTTGTGTAAAAAGTTATCAAGCTTATTATAAGGGTGTTTAAAGAAAAAATATTATATTTAGGTTGGATCGGATCAATCGGGTCAAACTTATGCCAACTTGAACTAGACCCAAACTCATGACAGATATTTGTTGTGGAATCCATATTCAACTCGATATAAAAAAATCAATTTCAACCATGCACAGCTTATTATGGAAATCCTAATTCATAGAAAATTTATAGCAACATTCAATATGCATTAGCTATAGATTAGAAAGAATTCGAGCCTATAGGTGAAGGTTTTGTTTGATTAAATCTTGACATGTCAATCAGACATTTTAATTATATGATATTTGGTGAAAAATTATCATAACCAAATTGCATCGGAGAACAAACGGGTTAATCTAAAACGAATTTAAATGAAAAATAAACATTATAGTTGTCCTAATTAATTTAAGTTCATCTAAATAAAATTAGAAAAGTTAATTTTGGTACGTTTTATATTTTTTTAAAAGAAATAAATTTGAATTATAATTTAGTAATAAAAATTAATTTAAGAAAACATATTTTGTCCTAGTAAATATTCTAGCTTATTTGGAAACTAAGAAATTAGATAAATTTATTCATATTTGATTATTTATATATTAATAGAAAGTAGTTAATTAATTTTGAAAGAAATTATAATTTAGATATTCTTGAAATGCTTTTAATTTTTATAGGATATATAAGAAGCTATACTTATGCTTTAAATTACTAGCATGCGACGACATGTTTAAACTCTTAGATCAAAAGAACAAATAGTCGAGGACAAATCTTAACCACCAGTTGTGAAGATAAATAAATTTGGCAATTTTTTTGTGCTTTATTAATAGATTAAATGTTCATTTTTATTCTTTTAAGAACATTTAATGCCAACATTACTTTTAATCCATAAGACGATTAAAAATTATTTTAAATTATATTTGAAGATTGTTAAATGTACTCTGTTTTGGATATGTGGTACTCTAATCTTTCAAAAATGATACAGAGGGGTACGTTGTGATGGTTTCTAGGAGCATTCATATATAATGGTATATTGGTGTACAATAATTAATATTATACAATAAGTTTATCTGATTTACACAACTCTTCTATTTAGTGAGTATGATAAATGAGTCATTATAAAGAGATGCAATATTGAGATTCAAAGAAATTACTGTGACGACGTGAGATTAATGCATTTGTTGATAAGTGAGACCTACACTTTTATCAGTTTACAGATTGATAAAACTACATGTTGCATCATCTAAGTTACAATATATACATGTCGCGTCATCTAAGTTACTCTTTTTAAATATCCATTTGAAGGATCTTTAAAATGATTGATGATAAATTAGGCAAGAACTTAATTCGATGGTAAAAATTTAATTCTTAAATACGACGGCAGCCAACTATTAACGGACATGGTGTGTTTAATAGTGAATTTCGACCAACTTATCATTTGTTATTTTTGCAACACAAGAAGATATTATATATAGGGCCATTGGATTAAAAAAAGAGTAAAAGTATTGCTAGTAATTATCTGACTTATTCTCGAAGATTCTCTTATAGATGTATAACTTAGTAACATTTCGTAGCTTTTTAAAGTATGACTGTATGAAATTGGAGTATATTTAATTCTAAAAAAATGTAATGTATATTTAATCATATATATATATATATATATGTATATAAATACATATTTATTGTGCATGAAAACTGAACGATCTCCAAAGTTAGTAGAATATAGAAAGTACAAACTTTCAAATTCTTATAATCTGATTATTATAAGCTTTATTAACAGTTACTACCTAGAGTTAATTGCCCGGTAAACGGTCATATGTCTTATTATATATATTAAAAAAAAGAAGTAGTATATATATCAATATAGTACTAATGCATTTTAGTACCAGAAAAACGATAAACAATTTTTTTAACATATTAATTAATTGGAATTAATGTAAAAAATGAAAATAAAAATTCTTTAGTGCTAGGGCCCGAGGTGGTGATGAAGGGACATTTGTATGCAAGCGAGTATATGAAGATACTGCATGGGATAGAGAGAGAAAGTGAGAAGAGAGAGAGAGAGAGAGAGAGAGAGAGAGAGATGCTGATGAGACCTACAACAAGTCGGTGGACCCAATCCATCGTTTGCATAGGGACATGTTTGGAGCATCACCACCCGTCTCTCTCTCTCTCTCTCTAAATTTATTTATTTTTGCATTTTTAATAAAAAGGAAAGGAGAAAAAAATCAGTGAATGAAAAAGGCAAAAAAAGGAGAGAAAATGAGAAAACCAAGTGCTGGTGTAGGTGTTTGTGTATCTGCATGACACCGAATCATTCAAGAACCACACTCTCATCATCATCACTACTTTCCTCTCTAAAACTTTCATTTATAGCTATACCAAAGGGAAATAGAACAAAAAAGAGTAGAGAAAAAGAATCACCATCACCATGGGTTGATTACTCTTTTCCTTTCTCTCCATTTGCCCTTCCTTTTCATATACTTTATCTCTCTAGATTTCATCATCATTTCATCCAAACCCTCTAGCTCGAGCTCGATTCTCCTAGGCTTTTTGGATATATATATAGATATATATATAAGGCCTTTAGATAGAGGAGATTGAATTCTGTGTAGAAACATATATGGCCTCATCTTCATCTACAGTTTTCTTTGGTATGGGTGAGGAAGAAAACCATAGCCAGATGAAGCAGCAACAGCATTCTTCAGCACAGACTGCATCACCGCCACCCGTTCCACCTCCTCAGAAGAAAAGAAGAAATCAGCCTGGAACTCCAAGCAAGTACCAATCCCTTATATAAATATGAGATCTAGAGTTAATTTTGTATATCACTCCAATTTATTTATTTTCTATTTCCAACACAAACATGCAAGCAAACAAACCCTAATTTTGAAAATTAAAGAAACTGACACTAATAAAAGGGTCTTTTTCTATCAATTCAGCGCACTGATGATATATAATTGTGATTTTGTTCTTTCTTAGCTTTCATTTTTTTTTTTTTATTTATAATTTTTGGAATTTTGTTGGTATGATGATAGATCCAGATGCGGAGGTAATAGCGCTATCTCCCAAGACACTAATGGCAACAAACAGATTTGTGTGTGAGGTATGCAACAAAGGGTTCCAAAGGGAGCAAAACCTACAGCTTCACAGAAGAGGACACAATTTGCCTTGGAAGCTAAAGCAGAAGACAACAAAAGAAGTGAAGAGGAAGGTGTATCTGTGTCCTGAACCAACTTGCGTACACCACGACCCTTCAAGAGCTTTAGGAGACCTCACCGGCATTAAAAAACACTTCTCCAGAAAGCACGGGGAGAAGAAGTTCAAGTGCGATAAGTGCTCTAAGAAATATGCGGTCCAGTCAGACTGGAAAGCCCACTCCAAAACATGCGGCACCAGAGAGTACAGATGCGATTGCGGCACTCTCTTCTCCAGGTAAATTAATCAATTCAATTCATTTCATTTTTGTATAATTAACTGCTTAATTATTCGATTTCAATTTGGATTTTAGTTTCAGTTTTTTTGTATGTGTTGTTGTTTTTTGGGGGGTTGTGTTTGTGTTTGGAATTTTGCTAGCGAGGTAATAATGGGGGTTGAATAAAAAAAAAAAAAATGGAACCACGTGAATAAGCACTGGACTGTGAGAGACAAGGCCATGGGTGTTAGTACAGTACAGGGGTTTTTGTTTTGTAAAGAAAAACAAGGGAAGAAAACAGTACTTCAAAGGGGTTTGTTTCTCTCTATCTCTCTCTCCTCGGAATGAAGGAAGGACCGATCTAATTTGCTATCTATCTATCTTAAAATTGCTTTAACGTTTGTCTTGTATTTCACGTGGGTGAAGAGTTTAATTGTTAACGGATTTGTTCTCTTGTGAGTTGGCTACATGTTTTCAGATCTGTGCTCTTGCAGCTACGCTTTTTCATGACAATCTCAGACTCTTCCATAAACCCCAACTGACCCACCACCTCTCTCTCTCTCAATTATTTGCAACCAGGCCTGCAGCTTCACCATGGTTGCAGGTTTATTTATTTATTTATTTATTTATTTTATGTTAAATTCAAAGTATCGAGAATATTCGAAATCCTTGCCAATTCAAGGTAAAATCGTCTCTTACCATTGTAATGTCCCTTGGCCAGATATGATGGTTGCAGTTTCCAACCCGTGTTTTTTCAGTTTAATGAAAATTGTCGTTGCTCTTTCTTCTTCTTCTTCTTCTTCTTCTTCTTCTTCTTCTTTTGGTTGGGTGCGGAGATTTTAGTACCTATTATTGAGTTTAGTATGTCTTTATTGATTTTGAGCATTTAGAAAAATTATAGGACGACTAACCACTAAGATTAGCTTAGCGTCCAAAACTCACTCCCAATTAGTCGGGAGTCTTGAGTTGGAATCTTGCATTGATTTACTAAAAAAATAAAAAATATACGACAACTAATTTAATTTGTCTTACATTGGATCTAACTCAAGGGATGGATTATTTGGGTGATTGTTATCTATCATATGTTGTATAAATGCTTTTTGTTTCATTTAATTTTGAGGAAGTCCGAAAGTGGTAGGTCTCCAATTGATTGATCAATCATTTTCAAAATTAAGTAAAATTCGTTTCACCAACCCTTCTTTTATTATATATCCCGGTCTCTTGCTTGTTAGGAAATTTTAGAAAAATCTTATCATTCTTCTCTACCTACTGTCTTCTTTAAATATGCTGCCATTAATATGGACTGAATCATAAATATCCAACACTTGATTTATTGCTTCCATTATTAAGCTTCATATATCACGTGTACTCCTTTGCTACTCTTGATTTCTCCACCTCAAACCCTAATTTGTACTAACTGGTCACCCAATTAAGGCCATGTTTGGACACTTCCCTTAGCCCTCCCAAGCACTAAATATCCTTTATGTAGAGAGGGACCACTGTGAAAATTGGGACCATTCACAATTTACCCAATTTTTTTTTTACCCATCTCATGAATTTTTTTACCTAAGATGTTGTAAGAATCATGAAACTCTTTCAATAAAGTTGTCACGTTAAATTCCTCGTCATATAGCTATTGATTTAACCATATATGTATCGTAGTGCCTCATTATACGACAGGAATGATCGTCAAAACAGAAAGGATTGACTGCAATAGTTATAACGACGGTTGGGCAGTTACAACACACTCATTTCTTCTGAAAAACATACACACACATTTTCCGTGTGCATTGTTGAATTTAAATTTCCTTTTTGTTGTTTATCATATTGTCACGATTAATTATAACTTCTGTAATCAATACAACGGCTAATTTGTTTCATGCTAATTATTGCAGACGCGACAGTTTCATCACTCACAGGGCCTTCTGCGATGCACTGGCTCAAGAAAGTGCGAGAACTCCACCCACCTTGAGTGCCATTGGCACCCACTTGTACCATAACAGCAACATGAGCTTAGACTTATCTCAAGTCAATCCCCAAATTTCCACCAATCATCAGCAACCATCGGCAAGCATACTGCAACTAGGCAATTCTCGCACTCCCCAATTCCCAAATCTCACTGGTCAGCCTATCAATTCTCCCTACCGGACCACACAAACCCTAAATCCATCCCCTTTCTTCATCCCCGATACAAACCAAACTTATCATCACGAAGAAAATCAATTACTCCCAAACAAGCAATACGATGGACTCTTACAATTCCCCGAGATCGATCAGAACAATCCAAACCACACTTCTCCCAATCCCTTCAACCTCGGCTTTGTCTTAAATAACAATAATACTGCAAGCAGTATTGGCAATAGCAACAACAATTCTAGGCAATTTATCTTCTCCGAGCATGTTGCTACAAAGCCAATTCAGCAATGGGCACGGATCAAATGCCAATGAAAACCCCAACCTATTCACGGATCACATTACTTCCAATGCACCTTCTCTCTATAGCACATCAATTCAAAGCCACCACAATGCGGCCACACACATGTCCGCCACCGCGCTTCTCCAAAAGGCTGCTCAATTGGGATCCACTTCAAGCAACAGAAGCACCTCTTTGCTTAGAAGCTTTGGTAGTTCTTCTTCTGGCAGCGCTAAATCAGACAGTCCACTCATTACTGGCAACTTTGCCAGCTTTTTTGGGGAAAATAATGATAACAGTAACAACAACAATAATAATAACTTTCAGGACCTAATGAACTCTCTTGCTGGTGGTTGCTCCTCTATATTTGGTAACACATATGGCGGGAACGAAAATGAGAACAACTTTGGAGGATATAATGGGAAGAAAAAAAACCTCGAGCAGGCGCCACTGCAGAACCACCGGACATTGAGTTTTGGCGGGTCGGATGGGTTGACTCGGGACTTTCTTGGGGTTGGAGAAATAGTGAGGAGCATGAGTAGCAGTGGAATGGAAATGAGTATGAAGTCATTGGATAGCGAAAGAAAGGCTGCGGCAAAAAGGCAAGCTTTTGGAGGCGGGAATTTTCAGTGAAGAAAATTTATTTAAGTCCAGGTACGTAACGTACGTAGTTAAATTAGTGGGTTTCCTTTTGGGTTATGACATAGTCTCTCTGTTAGAAAGTTACTGTACTTCATTGGCAAATGTGTCTTAAAAGTTCAGTTAACGCTTTTGTGTGTGTGTGTGTTTTTTTTTTTATTTTTCCAACTGGGTTTTTGATATTTGCTTTTTATATATTTGTTTAGTTTTTGTGGGGGTTAAAAGTTGAGAGTGTGGTCTAGTCAGAGGTGGGGCTTGACTGGGAGAAACACCTGTTTTTTTGTTGCTTTGAATGTCCTGTTCTCTTGACTCTTGGTCTTTTTAATTTTTTAATTTTATGGTTTGAACTTTTTATTTTATATATATATATATATACGAAAAATTTTAAGTGCAGATCAGTTTGTACGGACTAATTTTTTTTATGACAATTTTACATTATAAAAAACACACTCTAAATATTTTTATAACAAAAAAATTGTTGTAAAAAGACTAATCCATAAAAATTGATCTGTACTAAAAATAGACCATATATATATATATATAAATAATGGTAGAGTCACGGGTGGGGAATCTGGAAACACAACATGTTCTGCTCATAACGTTTTAATTTTTGCCGCCAAAAAAAGAAGAAGTTGGTCCACTAGAATATGAAATGGTAAATTTTGTGAATTATCCACCCAGGGACGACATTAGTTATAGATTTGGGTGGGTGGGTGGCCTCGTCCAAACTTCCGTATATTTTTATATACTTTTTTCAAATTTTAGTATATATTTTTATATAAGTATAGTTACTGTACTTTAAACTTTGGTGCATTTTTATATACCTTCTATCAAAAATTGCTTTTTATAAACTCTCTTAAAACGATTGACTTTTAAATTATTAGTATATTTCACGTACTTAGAAAAAAAAAATTGGCTCCCCTCAAAATTATTTTTTTATTTCGTTATCAATTCCTAACATGTTCTATTCCTAGCTAGAATGTGTGGATTTCTCTACAGTGATAAATGGCCCTCATTTAAATTCGGAGATTTTAGGTTTCGATCTTTGTAGCTAATCGATATGCACTATAAATCCCCCCTTTCCCAATATAATAGTGTATTGTGTAATTGTCCAAAAATAAATAAATTAAAAAATAAAAACTTTATGTTCCTAAATTAAATTATCACTGTGCAACTGTCCCAACAAATAATTACGTGAAAAAGTATCGTAATTTTTTTTTAAACTTAAGTGTCTCGTAAAATTTGAAGGGCTAATTTATGAAAAATATCTATCCGGTATATATATAGATATCCTATAATCATTTAAGTAATTTTCAATTATTTGGTGTATATATATATATATATGCATACCCATGACTCTTCTAACCGTTCTTAAAATCAATCAAACACAATCAGGACATACAATATTAATTATTTTGATAAATAATATCATTAATATTTACAATAAGGTATGTTTTATGACTTCATCCCGAAGCTATTTAATGGTCACGTGTAACTAAAAACAAGCTTGCCATTATGACCAGTTATAAATAGAATAAAACCAATTTATTTTTTTCTCAACTAATTCTAATAATTAATAACCTTGGTAGATATCGTTGATGAGTATTGAGTACTTATTTATTTACTAATAAATTAATTATCTGAATTATATATGTCCCTTAAAGATCGATAATGCTCCATCTGATCTGTTCCCCCCCCCCCCCCCCCCCCCCCCCCCCCCCTAAAACTCTAGTTGTTAGAACCATGCCCACTCATTAATATCCAAAATCTTGATGTCTCAAAATCATATTGAAAATCTTATTTTTCTTTTAACATAATCAATTTCCTTTCTCTTTATTTTCTTCTCAACACTCAAAAGAAAGAAAGAAAATAATTATAAAATTTCCTTACCTTTTATTCTCTTTTCTCAATCATTAGAGCTTAAGTTATGTTTGGTTTACGTGCCCCTTCAACGTCTATATATATATATGCATAACTCTTTTTCAAACCCTATAAGCTCTAGACCTTTCCCCCACCCTTTTAGCTAGCAAAAAAATAATAATTTCATACTACATACACAATTAACATACATATCATCAACCCATAAAAAGTAAAGATGGTGCCACTAATCATTAGCTTATAGAACTAGTAATTGAAAAATAATCAATCTATAGTTTATCTACTACATATATATCATTGTCAACAGAAGTGACTTCTACTTGAACTACCAGAAGTGTTGGCCGGATTTCTAAATTCTGCTGTTGCCGATCGATATGCTATTAACTATTGTTACTTTCTTGAAGCTAAGATAATATCATATTAATTTTACAAACTCCTTTGCAAACGTATCGCATCAGTAGTATTAATTAACGTAAGCATTACATTGTTTTTCATGTTGGAAAATGAGTATTTTATATATCATTTTTAATGGGTGAATGAGAAGTTGTCACCCAAAAATATTTTGTTATAACATCTATGTTACAAGATGTTAGTGGTCACTAATGAATATGATGTAACATACAAGAAAATGGGTATTAGTGGTCACTTATGACCATGTTGTAACATCCATCTTAATGGGTGTTAGTGGCCACTTATGAGAATGTTACTAGCACTAATTATATTTAGTGGCTAGTTAATTATCCCAAGAGTTTTCCTTACATGAGGATTATAAATAGCTTCCATCTTCTAAACAACGCACACAGATCATACACTAGTTTTCTCTCTAGTTTTTCATAGAATTCGTATGTTCTTCATGTTTAAGTTAGTCAAATTTCGTGTCGTGTTCAGTAGTGGTTCACACAATTTCAGTTCGATCGATATATAATGAGCTTATATATAATCGATAAACCGTTTTATCCTGGGAGACAGACGCCGATTAGCAACCTCGAAGCGTTGCGGTGAGGCGGTATAATTGTTTTAAGGAGATCGTATGATAAACGAGACTTGGTTTCATTTTCTATCCAGATTTGTAAATCACGTTTTTCGGGGTCTAAACAACCTCAAACACAAAAATGACCAAAGACGGAAGTTGTTCAGAATTGAATTTTACATCGGACCGTGAAGTTTCAGAATTTTCTAAACTAATTTACTATATTTAAAAGGCAAAATAGTATTTGGAAAAAATTTCGGTAACATACGGTTTGAAATTTTTTTCAAGAAATACATGGTTTTAAGACAATGTTGTTACTGGAATTTGTCTATTGTGGTATATAAATTCAAAAATTTATATTGTTTGGTTTCTATTTGTACAAAAGGTACAAAAGCGAATTAAATCATTGATTTGGCTCCGTTCATCAATAAGGACTTCTGCTTGAATTATAAAATTTGTATATTTATATTTATGTATATAAATTCGGTTTATATATATAAATATGTATTTAAGTGACCAATTTCTCTAACATTTATTTCTTACTATATTCCCCATCCATCGTAAATTAACAGCTCATTTTTTTGTTGGGGCATGCATTCCATATGGTGAGATTATAAATCCGAAATCCAAGGCATTACATTAAAATATTATATATTTATATATATTGAGCCCAGTATGTGAACGGATATTATAGGGTACGTGATGTAAAGAACACAACATTGTTGGCCTTGACACGTGGGTGGCATAGTCTGCTCAGATACCATATTATATTTTGAACAAAGGTGGATCCAGGATTTCGTAGAAGGGTAGGTTAAGGTTAAGACAAAATTTGATAACTAAATTAATATTTTTTTTTCTAATGTCATCATACGAAAGGGCTGGATTGTAAAGTGGGGATAAGGTGTGCTTAGTTCAAATATGTAAGGTAATTAAAGGTGAAAAATTTCAAGGGCTAGGCTAAAGTGGGGATGGGCTAGCTTATAAAGTGGGGATGAAATGTGCTTAGTTCAAATCTCTAGGGTAATTAGAGGTGAAAATTTTCAAGGGCTAGGCTAAAGTGGAGATGGGTTGGGTTAAGTTCAAATTTGTAGGGTAATTAGAAGTAAAATTTTTCAAGGGCTGGGCTTAAGCCCCGGTGGCCCTCAAGGTTTGCATTTGATTTTGAACATCCAACCAAAGCATAACAACTGAGCGGGGTATATCACTCATATGTCAAGGTCAATATTAGTGACGCTTACTCTACATCACCCGATAATATTCGTCCATATCCTAAGCTCAAAATTACATCACATGTGAGATAGAGTTCAAATTTGTTGACCTTCTTCTAACATAACCTTCCACTTTCATTAGTCAATGCATCAAAATAACTGGGACCCAAAGTCTTTTTCATTTCTTACTTTAATGCATCGTCCAATTAAAGTGGAGGGTTATGTTAACTCTTAACGGAATAGGGTTAACAAATTTTTGACACCATAAGAAGGGTGTATTGAGACTATAATCCCACGTTGAGAATTCAAGGCCTTACACCACAATATTCAGTCGCAACACCAACTTTTATTCTTCACTATTAAGTATATTACAATTGGATTATTTTTATTAAGTATAAAAGTTAAAATGAGACTCTTAAATTGTCATCGTGTAAGTACCAAAACCTACTATCATACTAATTGCTAACTTCAGCCACCTAAATTGCAGGAACTCTATAAGTTGCTTGAAGAATAAGCTCTTTCGATCTCCAAGGACAGGAAGCAAAACTCCCTTTAATACAATTGGATTAAAACTTTCTTTAGACTTTTAGATTTTTCATGTTTTATGTTTGTAGTACAAACTATACAAGGTTCTCTCGAATTACTATTTAATAATAGTTGAAACAACATGATTAATCTTATTCAGGTTTCTTAAAGCCCTTTAATCTTGTTCTATACTTTAGGGTCTTTTTGAATGATTGCTTATATGTATAATTCTCTTTAATGTGAACTTTGTGGTGGCAACTAAATATTCGTCCAAATTAATTTTGTAATTTACTATACGTAAAAGTACCAATAATTGTATGCATTTTTTTTGTATGGACAAATATGCACATCTTACTTTTATAGTTCCTTTTTGACGAAAGATAAGATATACTTTACATTAGATTGGATCATTTACGTTATAAGAGTACATATTAAAATCAATGTTTACGATTTTATTTGAGATTAGTCTTGATGTTTAGAAATTTATAAATAACACAATTATCTATTTCCCCCATTTTTTATATAACAAATATACCTTTTCAAATATAACCTTTAAAACATTTGAGAAACATATTTATCCAAATTTTTCTTACATGATTTTTTCTGTAATTTACAACATTTAATTAATTTTTTCTTTGTGTTATCAATCATGTTATTTTTATTTTTGAAGAGTTATCGAGCCATATAAGAAAGTGTGTGTTGAATTGATTGTTCTTTCCCTTTTTATTCTATAAAAATAAAGTGCATGTTAGAATCAATGTTTACGATAATAGATCCAATTGAGATTGGTCTTGATGGTTTAGAAATTTATAATATATTTTAATTATCTACCTTCTTTTATATAACACATATATCTTTTAGAATACAACATTTAAATCATTTAATATATATATATATATATATATATTTATGTAATATTTATCAAGATTTTTTCTTACATGGTTTACAACATCTAATATATTTTTTCCTTTTTGAATAATAATCTATTTAAGATTAGTATTTTAATTACAATAAGATATCTTTCACATAAACTTATGAAAGTAAGTAGAATAAATAACAAAGAAGTAGTAAGTGTTAGATTTCCCTTTAGTTTTTAGTTTCTCGTTTGTTTTGTTCCAGTGTTAAACTTCTGAGTTTTCGACACTTTAATCCCTTGAAGTTTGCCCCAATTGTCACTTTCGTCCCTAAACTTCATTTTTTGAGTTTCCACACCCCAATGTTTCCACCGCGCTTCGCTTTAGTCCTTCACTCCACTTTCCGTTAAATAAGTGGATGGAGCATGTTATGTTGGATGGGTATTTTGGTCCATCTGTCATTAATTTTTTCCTCCAAAATGAATATGCTTACGTACTCCTTAAAAAACTCAATTTAAGATAAAATCTTAAACGAAATATTTAAGAACTCCAACAAAATGGACTATTTATTTAATTAAAGTGTTTATTTGAGACCTAGCAATTAATTAAAAGGAATAAATTGGCATATATGCTCTTTGATTAATATTGGCCTTGAGCTGAGCTTGCATGACAATATAGATTCATGAACTGATTTGTCAAAATTGTACAAGTTTTTTTTTTTTAAATTTATATTTAATTTATTTTTTTTATACTTTCAATTATTAGTCACATTAATTAGAAATTATTTTTCTATTTTTTATTTTAATAAAATAACTCTCTAGGAGTTTCAAAATTTTTGATGAAATTACTATTTTTATTTATTTTCACAAAAGACGAACTGATAATTATATGACTTACTAATTAATATACATGTCATAAAAATCTTGGCTTTTTTTCCATTTGACCCAAACCCGTAAAGCCATAACTCATATACCATCTTTGCACGTATGAACTCCACACCTGTGGCTCTGCCCATTAGCCTATTGACCAGTGTAGGTCGGAAAATACCTTAGAGGGGGGTGAATAGGTTTTTAAAAACTAAAACGAATTTTTAAAATCGTTTTAAAAATGTTTAATGTCTATATCAATCAAGTAAGCAAGATACCAATGGTAGTTCCAATCACAATGAATAAATATAGCAATATACAATAGAGCAAGAGACAGAAAGATTAAACCGATAGAAGTCAAAGACTTTTTGTCCACATGGTTCGACTTGTTAGCCCCTACTTCCGCGCTCGGTTAGTTTTTCGAGAATTTTCACTAATACCGATCTTTTTTCGGGTAAAGATCAAACTACTACAAGTATTCAAACTCTTATAAATGTTGCTACCTCATAACACTCAACACAATAACAACTTTTTGCTTTTTTAAGAGATAAATCTCTCTTGAATTTAGAAGAATAAGTTTTTGGTGATACACACCAAAGTACAATAACACTCAAGTATATGAATAATACAAATTAAGCTCACACTAAAGGTTATCAAGTTTGATCAAGAATAATAGCTCAAGAAATGATAATTTGATCAAGTGAAAATTTTGATATTTTCAAGTAAAAACTCTCAAGAATGATTTTTGGCAATAGATGATGTTCAAAGCTAGTAAGAGTGTCCAAAAGTGTTTTAGAAGTCATATATATAGTTTGGGAAACAATATGGCCGTTTGGGGTGGTTGAAGCACAAAACTAGTCTAGTCAGAAATCTCCAACGGCTATATTTCCTTGATGAAGTCGACTCACACAGAGTTCATGTAGTTGACTACATGAAGTAGTCGACTCCCTGAATAGTAATGTAGTCGACTACATTGCTCTGGAGTAGGGATGTTTTGTGCAATTTTTCAACTTTTATATTTTGACTCCAAAATTGATTCTAATGCTTGGGGAATGTCAAAAATAGGTTTCTAAGACTTTTAATATAGTTTTTATATCAAAAATCATTCATATGAATTTATAGTGAATTTTTCAAAATGAAAACTAGTTCCAATCAATCTTGACATGGCTAAATCATTTTAAAAGCTACATAATTGATCAATGATAACTTTTACATAAAATCTAAGCACTCACTCAATTTTGTTAATAATTCGAGTCTTGGAAATGCTTGATTTTTTTGTACGTTTCTTCACTTGTTTGTTGATCTTGATCCTCTCTTGGTTGTGGTTATTATTGTTACACAAAGAGGACATTAGAGATCATTTATGAAAGTTGAAGCAAGTGTCGAGCTTGAATGAGAATTATTTATTTCGATTAGAAGTCAAGCTTGATCGGTAGAGATATTGTTAAGAGCTAACATCAATTGAGCACACAAGTTAAATAACACTTTGTTAACTTATTGTTATTATCAAAATAAAATTAATTGACTTTAAGGTCAACAACCAGCATAAACATCGCCAGTGTAAAATCTATACACACTAAATCCATGCCTAAGACCCTGGCTATATTGCCCTCTATATCTACTCCCCCTAACCCATGTTTCTACCCCATACCTATCATATTTCCCATCATATGCATCTCCGTTGCCGTATGCCTGTGCCTAACACCCACTCCCAGAATGAGCCCTTTTCTGAAAATTTTTGCCACTGGCAGTGGGGGTCTTGAAAAGAAGAACAAGCAAATGGAAGGGAGATTGAGAGAGAATAAGAGGATCGAAGAGAAGGCGAAAGCGGAGAGGAAGTTGAGGAGGAAAGATTGGGTTGGATGGGAAACTAAAAAGTAGAAAAATGGGTTGGATAAGGGGATTTGATCATTTGGAATTTAGTGAATGGGGTTTGAATTAGATGGGAAAAAAAACAAAATTTTTATGACATGTATATTAATTAGTAAGTCATATAATTATAAGTTCATCTTTTGTGAAAAAAAAAATAGTAATTTCATCAAAATTTTTGAAACTCCTAAAAAGTTATTTTATTAAAATAAAAAATAAAAAAATAATTTCTAATTAATGTGACTAATAATTGAAAGTATAAAGAAAAATAAATTAAATATAAATTTTAAAAAGAGGAACTTGTACAATTTTGACAAATCAGTTCATGAATCTATATTGTCACGCAAGCTCAGTTCGAGGCCGATATTAATCAAAGAACATATATGCCAATTTATTCTTTTTAATTAATTGCTAGGTCTCAAATAAACACTTTAATTAAATAAATTATCCATTTGGTTGGAGTTCTTAAATATTTAGTTTAAAATTTTATCTTAAGTTGAGTTTTTTAAAAAGCAAACATATTCATTTTACAGGGAAAAATTAATGGCAAATGGATCAAAATACCCATCCAACATAACATGCTCCGTCCATTTATTTAATGGAAAATGGAGCGAAGGACTAAAGTGAAGCGCGGTGGAAACATTGAGGTGTGGAAATTCGAAAAATGAAGTTTAGGGATAAAAGTGACAATTGGGCAAACTTTAAGGGACTAAAGTGTCAAAAACTCTAAACTTCTCTAGCTTAGTTTGCAATTGTTTTATTTTCTTTTGGATTTTTTTGGTTAGCCTCTGGGTTTGGACTTTTCAAACCCAAATTTTGTTTTATGATATTTCACTCTAAACCCACTTTCTAAGGTTTAGAGCTATTGATTTAAAAAATAAAAAAGTAGAACAAATTGATATGATTAAAGTACTATATGAAATGAAAAAACTCAAAAAATATCGAAGCTAACTCGCAAAATATATGTTGGTATTACAAGGATATCTATCATTAATTTTTTTCTTTTGTCATAATTTTCAATACAACATTTATTTTATTATATATGTAGAAATTACTTTATTCTTAAAGTAGTATATATTATTTTTAGGATATTGCTAGTTGGCGCTATAAGTTAAGTTTTTAAAACTTTATTGCGAAATGATTTGCTAAACAGTTCCTTAATTCGGTATAATAGTTGTAAAATCATAATTGCGAAAATACATGTAAAAATTTATTTATGAAGTGTGTATGAGTATCTATCATTGATTTTTCTAAAATGTTTTTGAGCTCTGTATTAAATATATGTGCCTAGTGTTTTATCCAGTTGTTATTTAGAATTTTTTTTTATATGGTATATTATCATAGGGAATTATGTATATGTCATATATTATCTATATATATATATATATTGTTTATTGGATCTGCAAATACTTTTTATTATAGTAGTTCATGTCGATCATGATGTTATTATAATATTGATATTTTAGTGCTGATCTTCAGTTCTTCGATCTAATTAATATATAAGTAAACTAATACATGTGATACACTTTTATTATGTTATATTATCTATAGAAAATTTATTACAGTAATTACGTGAAGGGCATGTGCGCACGGACTAATATACAGTATGCTTAAAATCATATGGACAATGTAATCAATATATGTTTCCACTTTATTTATATTTGGGTGCCTCAGCTCCCAGGGTGTTAGTTTTAAACATGGTAGGCTTAAACAATTTTTTCCGACGTATATGTTAGCTTGCCGGCCTAATGATTAAATCAAATTAGAATTTAAAAAATAAAAATAAGTGTGTAACATGAGTAATTAATTGGTAAAAATTTGATTTAGAACTTATAGTCGGGTAAAAGTTTGTTTTTAATTGATTAAAACAAAAATTTTATATTATTCTAATAGATGAGAATTTAATTGCATGGATGGATTCGTCTCACCATTGTAGTTTGTTTCAGATTTGTTCCTTGTATTGATAATTATATATTCTTTTTTTTTATTATTATTATTAAAGGAGACTCCTGAATTTGTATTATGCCGGCCTCCTCCATATGGATGTAAGTGTTGTTAATTTATTTGAAGGTATTCCATCTTTTGATCTCAAAAAAAAATGTGAAAAATACAATTTTTATATTACGACATGTTTCCTTGTGGCTAATTAAGTGAGAATCGGTTGATTTACGTAATCTTTATGTGTACAAAATGTTAATTAGCATATCTCGTGATGAAAAGATGACGCTAACAAATATTTCTTAAATTATCTCATTTTTAATTTGGCTTTTACCTTCATTTCTTCTCTATTTTCTCAGAATATACAAAAGTAGCACTAGAGTTCTAATTGAGTAATTTTTTTTTAACAGTTTGCTAGGATGGGGCCAGTCCCCTCAAAAAAAAACACTCATATATATGTTAATAAAATTAGGGATGGATTTTTATACCAATATTACTGTACCAATCTGTATCATACCGTACCATTAACAAAGTGTACTAAATTTTGGTAATGGTACAGTATCAATCGATATTTGTACTATATCAAAATAGTATGGTACGGTACTGGTACTGGTACTGAAAATCAATACCAATAGCATACTGTACCATACGAATTGTACTGTTAATACCAAATAATATTTTGTTTAGATTTTAATACTAAATACCAAAATAATACTAATATACTACAACATTTACCAATAACATTTAGAGCAAGAGTCTAAATTTGAGCTAATTAAGGTTTCACTTTCACATTATCTCACTCACAAACACGCCACCCATCTCTTTCTCTTCTACACATTTTCCTCTATCCTTCTCTATAGATCTGAAACTGCCACATACTTACGCAACACTGTCACCCCACCACCATCATACACAAATATCTAATTTCAATCACTTTATCTATCCCTGCCTTTTTCAATTCTACCGGACCTATTTCAATCCTTTTGAGATTAATTTCTCATCTCTTTCATATTCTCTCTTTCATTCATTATACATTCATATGTATCAACTTTTTGCTATATTTCTTATTATCCACTTACATTTCTTTCTTTCATTTTATTCTTTTATTTTTGCTATAACATATACACCCATGATGATAAATTAGCAATTTAAATAACATATCCACCTATCATTCAGCTTCTCTTAATCAATCAATTAAAGACTAATCCTATTAAACTTTAAATATCAAATATTTATCTTCATTTTTTCTAATCGTATTAAACTTCAATTATTAAACTTCCATTTATTTGATAGATGTGTATGTGTTGATTATAATTTATAATTTATAATGTAATAATCTTTATATATGATTTAGTGTTTTTGGAACAATTGATTGCAAAAACATAATTAA
Source organism: Lonicera japonica (assembly GCA_021464415.1). Classification (NCBI taxonomy): domain Eukaryota; kingdom Viridiplantae; phylum Streptophyta; class Magnoliopsida; order Dipsacales; family Caprifoliaceae; genus Lonicera; species Lonicera japonica. The sequence continues at coordinate 52,950,973 of CM038468.1, read as the reverse complement.
AGGTGAGTAAAAATAACTTAATTGTTTTGTTTTAACAAAAAATGCTTACTTTTGATCATCACTTTTAGGTTTTTTTTTTCAAGATTGATTTCTTGATAATGTATCGTACCACACCATACCACACCAATATTTCGGTATATGAAACTTTGGTACTCCGAAAATTTGGTATGGCAATGATAATGAATTTTGGTGTACCAAATTTTCGGTACAGTACACGGTACACTCGGTATGGTACGGTAATGTACCAAAGCCACCCCTAAATAAAACTGTGTTTAACAATTTTATATGCTGAAAATTAAGAAAAACCGCAAATAATTTGAACTGAGTCTTGTGTATCACACAATCTCCTTAAAATAATTATGCTACCTCGCCGGAGTGCTTGGAGGTTTGTTACATCGTTTGTTCCCAGGATAAATCGGCTTTAGAGTGTCTATCTTAAGCACAAAGGTGTCACCCACGACGAACTAAAATTGAGTCTGAATAGTATCACCAAAATCAGGAAAAAGAGGAAGTGCATAAGTGAATTTTTGTGTGTATTCGAGAAGAGAGAATGGTTGCCAATTTGTAGTTGCATAAGAGATCTTTGAGCATTAATTTTGATATTTAAAACCAAAATGTTTTTGGTTTAATGCAAGTAAAATTGCCTATTAATTCAGACGTTTCTGAATTAACAGATTCAATCATTCAAATTTAAAATGGAGAGAAAATAAAAAAATTTAAACATTCGTGTCCCCAGGTGCGAGCGCACACAAGCCCCCGTCCCCTGTGCACGAAGTATAGACCTTGGGTATCAAGAAACTTTACTAGCTCATAAGGTGTAATGCCTTATAAACCTACAAAGTTTCCCACAAAGTTCCTATGCGGGACATAAGAATTCTCATTTTTAAACTCTTCATTTTCAATTTTGGTGATAATTTCTCATTCACCCGATATCCATTTTGAACAAATAAATATACCATTTTGATGTACTCGCAGAGGAGAATATGAATCCGTAATCATCTTTCAAAGCCAATCACTCATTTTTAAATAAATTTGCTCTAAATATAGCGAAAAATAAGTATTTTTCCAACAATATATACGTATGTATGTCTTAATGAACAAAACACACTCCGCACTCAAAAAATTAAATAAAATGCACTACCATGGAGTGCACTTAAAATTACAAAACAAAACAAATAATGCTTAAAATAAGATTTGAACTCACAATTTCAATCCAAAGCACACACCTTAACCACTCATTAAACTCTATATATCCCACATTCGAAAAATAAAATCTAGCACAAACATTGAATTTGATATAGTACTTAACCAATGGGCAATGTCATTAACAAATTAAGGGGAGTCTAGTAAACATGTACCCTAGGGGTATGTATTAACTATGCTATAAATAGAAAAAATTAAGTCTTGTATGAGAATTTGTACATTATTTAATACATGTTATATTTTTATTCTTTCTATTTTTAGGCTCTTATTAGAGCATGTCCATTAAGCTCTTTAGAAGACTAAAAGTGCAATTATTTTGAAGGATCAGGTGAGTAAATTTGGTTCCAACAAAAGTAACAAAATTGGTTCTTTATTTTGAAGAATCATTCTCTCTTTAAATTTGTCTAGTGAAAAAGTGCTCTTTAAATTAATTTTTTGAATGTTTTATTTGATTGAAGTTTTTGTTGGTCAACTAAGACACCAACGTACCTCATTAATTACTAAGAATTAAAAAAATTAAAATATTGTAATTTGAAGAATTTATTGGAATTATTTGAAAGTACTTTTCAAATTACTACATATATAAATCAACAAAATATTTATAATACAAATTAAGGTTATTGATGTGACCATTATCCTAGGTGGAAAGTAACTTTAATTTTTTTTTTCTCAATTATTCACACATCTTTTTACTTACTTTATTATTTTTCTAAACAACATTTTTTGTCTCTCTTTAAATACCAAGGAGTGGTATTGAAATGGTACAGATTTTAAAAAATAAATAAATTTTCATTCCACAATATTGGAATGGTACAAATGTAAATCATACTTATTAGACAATAATAATAATAAACTTTTGCGTGTACTACGTGATGTTAATTTCTAAGATAATAAATCATACTTATTAGATAATAATTATTATATTCATAAGTAATTAGCACAATAATTAGAATAATTATTGTCACAATATTTAATTATATATTTCACAATATATAGGATTAGGGTAATGTTCGTGCCCAAGGGAACTGTACGGTATAACCAAAAAAAGTTATTTTATAATAATTTTGCAAAAATTCATCGAGTTTGACGCTTTTAGTGGGAGTTAGATGAAATGGAAAAATAATATAATTAAAGACAAAAATCATCTCAATTCAAGGTTGGAACTCATTTTTACCATTTTAATTAAAATGTTCTTTTTACCATCAAATCTCGCAGAGGTAGTTCTAGCCGATAGAATTTTTTTTCAATGCTCATTTAGATAAATAGTAACTATAGATCTCTAATTGCGCAAAGTTAAAATATTTTGGTTTACTCACTTTGAAATTAAAAAACTGCGGTTCCTTACAAAAATAATATTTATCGACCATTACTCCAGGTTTCAGCACGGTGATATGAGTATATATATATTGATAATCTCTCCAATTTTAGTTGTGTTTAATTATCTCTAAATTTTGCAAAAGTGTTTAGTTTACAGGAAAGAGCAAGATAGTGTGTTTGGATTGACATTATAAATAAATATTTTACTCAACTGCACAACATCGCTGACCTAATATTTTGACTTCTTTTATATTTTGAACTACGTGACATACATAACTACAGTATATACATTTTAACATAACTCGCTAACGCAATTCAAAGTTAACGGGCAAAGGTGTTAGGTTAGCATGGTTTGATCAAATTCGAGTTGGAAATTGACTAACATGTTTAATAAACGGGTCATGTCGAGTTAGTGGTGTAGAATTTATCTGGGTTATTTCAGTATTCTTTATTTTTTTACTATGACCTGCATCCCAACTCTCTCTCTTTTTCTAAAGTTTGGATATCCCCTAATCTTCACCGATATCCCCTCTATATCTCTTTCTCTCTAAGTCCCTCTCTAAAATTTTCATCTCTTCACAAAACTCTCCCCCTAATTTTTGCCCTGCTCATTTTTTTTGTTTCTTTACATTTTCCCTCTTTACTTTGTTTTAGTGGTTGTAGACGCTATTTAATTAAACTATTCGGTTGTGTTGAAGATAGATTTATTAATCGGAGTTTGTAGATTTTATGGGTGGGGATCAAGAAGTGTGGTGAGGTAGAGGTTATAATTTTTTTGGGTTTTGATGGCTGGGTTTCAATCAAAGAATTTTATGTCAGGTTAACCTGTGTTTGGGTTCACTAACTTTTTAATTGTGCTGCTATAAGTGGTTCCAACAAATCCAGTGGTATAGAATTTATCTAGGTCAATTTCATTCTTATTTATTTATTTACTATGACTTACAGCCCAACTCTCTGTCACTTTTCTAAAGTTCGGATATCCCATAATCTTCACCGATATCCCCTTTATCTCTTTTTCTCTCTAAGTCCATCTTTAAAATTTTCTTTTCTTCACAAAACTCTCCCCCTAATTTTTACCATGCTCATTTTTTTGTTTCTTTACATTTTCCCGCTTTACTTTGTTTTAGTGGTTGTTGACGTTATTTAATTGAATTATTTGGTTGTATTGAAGATGGATTTATTGATCGGCGGTTGTGAAATTTATGGGTGGGGATCAAGAAGTGTGGTGTTGTAGAGGTTGTAAATTTCTTGGGTTTTGATGGCTGGGTTTCAGTTAAATAATTTTATGTCAGGTTAACCTGTGTTTAGGTTTTGAATTTAAAGATTCTCATTCTGATTCTCAAAATTTTACTTGATTTTTTTTAAAATAATTTTTAAAATTTGATTGTGCGACACATAGAGACGAGGAGAAAGAAAGGGAGAAAGAGGGGAGATGGGGTGGCCAAGTATATTTGCATGTAAATTGGGGTACAAATTAGTAGTTTTATAATTAACATGAATCTTTTTTGAGTTCGAGTGTTAGCTTACGGGGCGTTCGGGCCAGCTTTTGCATCTTACACGATATCACTAAATTAATATAATTAATTTGTGTGTCAAATAAGTATTTTAAAGTAAGTTACATAATAAAAGTAAATTAATATAATTTTTTAAATTTTATTGTGAGGAGAGACGAGGAGAAAGAAGAGAAAGGGAGAAAGAGGGGAGATTGGGTGGCCAAGTATATTTGCATGTAAATTAGGGTACAAATTAATAATTTTATAACTAACATGAATCTTTTTTAGGTTTGAGGGTTAGCTCATAGGGTGTTCGAGTCAGCTTTTGCGCACCTCGACTAATCCTTGCTATTGGTACGTAGCGGCCGCTGGCCAAGCATTAATGTAATATTTATGTTACACGATATAACTAAATTAATATAATTAATTTCCGTGTCAAATAAGTATTTTAAAGTAAGTTACATAATAAAAGTAATGAAATTAGCCCTTCAAAACAATATTCTAAAAATTTAAAATTATTTTTAGTAATATTTTATATGAATTTTTTGGTACACTTTTTAGTCATTAAAGATAATTTTAGAGCGCGAAGTATTTTAATATCATTACCCAAATAAATAAGAATTGTTTCACCTGTCTAACAGAATTGAAACATGTCAATTTTAGGTTAATCATGTTATATATGCTAACTCGACATGATCCGTTTATTAAACATGTTAGTCAGTTCCCAACTCTAATTTGACCGAACCATGCTAACCTAACACCTTTGCCCATTAACTTTAAATTGCATTAGCGAGTTGTGTTAAAATTTATATATTGTAGTCATGTATGTCACGTAATTCAAAATATAAAAGAAGTCAAAATATTAAGTCAGTGAGGTTGTGTAGTTAAGTAAAATATTTATTTACAATGTCAATCCAAACACATTGTCTTGCACTTTCCTATAAACTAAACACTTTTGCAAAATTTAGAGATAATTAAACACAACTAAAATTGAAAAGATTATCAATATATATATTCATATCACCGTGCCGAAACCTGGAGTAATGGTCGATAAATATTATTTTTCTAAGGCTCACAAGGTTCAAGTATTGTTATTTGATGTTAAATACTACTATTTTAATATATGTAGGGAACTGCAGTTTTTTAATTTCAAAGTGAGTAAACTAAAATATTTTTAACTTTGCACAATTAGAGATCTATAGTTACTATTTATTGGAATGAGCACTGAAAAAAAAAATTATAACGGCTAGAACTACCTTTGCAAGATTTGATGGTAAAAAGAAAATTTTAATTAAAATGGTAAAAATGAGTTCCAACCTTGAATTGAGATGATTTTTGTCTTTAATTATATTATTTTTCCGTTTCATCTAACTCCCACTAAAAGAGTCACCCTCGATGATTTTTTTTCAAAATTATTATAAAATGATTTTTTTTGTTATACCGTACTGTGCCCTTGGGCACGGGCATTACCCTAGTATATTTAAAGAGACACTTTTAAAAAAATTATTAAAAATGTTTTTATTTATCTCTAAAGCAGACGTTAATACTGTACACAAATTAATTACCTTAAATCCAAGTGTACGAAGATTTGAAAAGAAAGTTAGAAAAGTTGTCCTGAAATTCTGAAATTTCTTTGTATTTAATTAGTTTAAGAATAGAGTACTATATATCAAAAATTCGAAAGATAATAATAGTATTAAACAAAGGGTTAGGTATTAGGTGGGCAGACAAAGTCTCTGAGAATCGCAAAACAAATCAGAGAGAACATTCTTTCTCTCTCTTTGTGCTTGATTATATATAATAATTAAACTCACACTTGAGACTTGACCCATTAATTTAAGGATGATATTAATCGAGCAAATCTTGAATATTCTTGGGGTCATTGTTTTTGACATTAATCTCTAGATGTCGCAATTACCGCAAAAGAGTCTCACTCAGAAAGTCAAAGGTCCATATACTATGGGGAATGTAGATATATTGTTTATTTCTTATAGTATTATTTTTTTTTACTTTTCTTTTTTTTTAAATATTCAAGGAACCAAATCATGCAACTTTTTGATAAAGTTAAAAGCAAGCAAACTGAAGGCAAGTTTCGGGTTGATTTGCTCCAGTACTTCAAGTTAGCTAGAGACCTAGATAAAATATTTTTCAGAACTCATTTTCAACAACACAAAAGATTATACGTACATATGTAATGTTGCCCCATTAAAAACAGGTCAGCTTTATATATTCTATTTTTTATTTCTATAGAACTAGGTAAAATGATCGGTCTTCAAATTCTTGCCAAATCAAGCGAAGAAATCACATCACTGTTTCTTTACTTTCCCTGCTCAAGTATGAGTCATTATTTGACTTTTGCTCGTTTAAGAAAAATATCAATTTTAATTAATGTAATAGGCGATCAAGAATAAACATAATTTACTATTATGTGATTTAATACATATTAATTAATATGTTACAAGAAAAAACTTGAGTCTCCTAATTTAGTAGTATAAAATATGTAGAAAATCAACTAACAAACACCATGCAATTAAGTTGGCGAGTTAAGGTAGGGGATGTATATAAGAATGTTATAAAGCAACATCTTATAAAGAAAGCTCCTTAGCATATATATATATATATATATATCCCTTAGGAAATCCTAATAGAATTGCAATTTGATAATTGTTCCCAATACAATTAAGCATAGTAATTTAAACCTCATTACTCCATTAAAACTCACAATTCCGGTCCACCACCGGCCAAATACATGATCACTTTGCTTAATTAATTCATTTTGGAGTCAAAAGAGCTTATGCTTTGAGAAAACCCCCCACCCATATTTCTCAAAATCCCTTCTCCTCCACCCCCAACACCTAAAAAATCCAGTGTCAATCTATCACTCCCTCCAATACTTAGCCCGAAGTTCCTGTTCAACTTAGCCGCCTCCATTTTCCCAAAATCCTCGTTAACATTAATGTTCGGTTGCTCCAATCTCATCCCACTCTCGCTAAATCCGCAAAAGCCATTCTCCTCTTCTGTTGAGTACATAGAAGAGCCTGCATTTGCAAGTGAATCCATTAGTCCTTGAAGTTGACTTTCATTCTCCATCTTTGACAATGACCCACCCTTGCTGCTGGTGGTTGAACCAATTTGAGCCGCTTTTTGAAGCAGTGCAGTAGCTGACATATGTGGTGTCGAATTTTGAGTGTTGTAAATAGAAGAGAGACCAGACCCCACATGGTCAGTCGAAAAGAGAGACGTTCCTTGACCGCCACTGCCAGTATTGCCATTGTTAAAATGATCAGAGAATACGAAACCTGAAGAAGACATACTGCTGTTCCTGTTATTGTTGTTGTTGTTGTTGCCAATACTGCTATTGGTACTCGAAAAGAATTCGAGGTTAAAGAGATTAGATGGGGAATTGTTATTGTTACTTTGGAGGTCAGGGAGTTGCATCAACCCATGAAAGGGCTTGTTTGGCATTACGGAATTTTGGTGTTCTTGATAGGGGGGTTGCTGTTGGGTGGAATCTGGCATGAGAAATGGAGATTGCGGAGATTGATGAGTGAAGGAATTAGAAGGATTATTTGATGGAGGTAGAAGGTGGTCATACTTGTTGGGAGATGGATTGTTGTGATCATTTAAGGAAATTTGGGAGCCCACTTGAGAGAGGCCTAAGTTTATGTGATTGCTTCCAAATAGATGGTTACTAATGGTGCTTAGGGTAGGAGGGTGCCTTCCACTTTCATGAGCAAGTGCCTCACAAAATGCTCTGTGCGTGATGAAACTATCGCGCCTGACAAAATAATGAGGGTAAACTGGTCAAAATAAAATGTATTCAGCATTCAAAATCAAACATATTTAGGCAAATACCTATTCCGCTTTCGGCGTTAATCAATATTCATTTCATTTCATTTCGGAAGTAAAATAAAAAACTCAGGTGGTTTATTTTCTCCCGCGCGTACAAGGCCTCAAATAAAATAACCTATGGAATATTAGAAAACATGCATCAATCAAATACTAGTACGAAAAGATCAGCCAGCTATAATAGCAAGAGCCAAATATAGATTTTTTTTATTGTTTTATATTTTGGCGCTGAAGAGCCAACTATATATTAGTAATTTATTTTTATAATATCTCAGTTTAGACTCGCTTTCTAAGGCCTAGAGTTATCATTTAAAAAATTAATATATATATATAGTAGAATGATAGGTATTTTTTATTATAGGTTATGGTGGATATTTCTCTAAATTAATACATTTTTAGTTTTCGAACGACTGCTTTAACAAGTTAATTATGTTTACAAGACGATGAAAAGATCAACTATTTAATTTGAGAATTTTTTTCATAACTGAAAATATTTATTTTAATTTTTAAGTAATATAGAGTATTTACTATAGTATGTTCATGTGTATCATAATAAGTTACGTCACACCATTATTTATCATAAACTAGCAAGAACATTAAGTGTTTATCATATTAATCATCATATATATAATTAATATAACAATATTTATCAAATCATCGCCTCTAAATACAACAAAAATTTATAAAATTAGAGAGGTATCTATCATGACATATGGTGGAAAGTACTTACCATTATGCTTCTCTCTATACATATATAATAAATTACAGGAAGGTTAATTAACGTTGACGAAAAAAATAAAGAAGTTGAGAAATTAAGAAAAAGGAAAAAAGGAACTCTTCATTCAGTACGGTGAGGAATATAATTATAAAATATGTAATGAAAACCTCAAAATGATATAATTACTGTTTTCAGGATAAAACTTTGAGTAAAATTTGAAAAAGAAAGGGTGCAAGTTTAATGAAAGATAAAAGCTTCAGCAACTGGTGCGGAGTGGTCTATTTCTAGGCTAAAAATTGGTCACTGCAAATCCCTGAAAAGCCACTAGCTAGTAATTTAATGATGAGGGAATATTTCTACAACAATGTAAAATCAAAGATAAAATTATCACATGTTGACAAAACCTTAAACATAAACCAATAATCCCCTGACCAATTTGTACTAATTTTGCTCTCAAATGATCACACACACACATACATATATATATAGCTATTATGAATAATTGTGTCTCAGAGAGATAAAGAGAGAAGAAGGTGAGCCTGCAAGAGCTAGCACAGCCCAGAGCGCATAAGATAACCATAACGTACTGTTAAAAATACAAACATCCCAACCCAACCCAACACACACACACACACCCACCCCCCAACCCACCCCACCCAACAGTAGCGGGGCTAGGTGTACTTTAAGGGGGTAAATATTGCTCATCTTAATTTTTTGAAATGTGTTTATTTCTATTAGTTTTTTTTTTAAAATAAATAAATTTATCAAGCATAAAATAGACTTTTTCTCACCTTATTTTATGAAAAAAATTACACTTTACCCTCTTGTTTTATATTATTTGAAATTTATAGTTATTGGTAAGGTTAATTGTACTATATTTTGGTGTTTTATCACATAAAAAATTCAAATTTTATACAAATGGTCAAAATCTTAGACATTTTCAAAGTTTCTTATCACTTTTTTTTAAGTACTAAAAGTGTTAAAATAAAATTTATTAAAATAGTTAAATTTTTTATCCCTCTTACCATTAATTGGCTCCACCACTGCCCCCAAACCCCGCACCCCACCCCACCCCACTCCCCATACATGTATATATATGTTGTGTGTGTATGTGTATACAGACACAACAACACACGTAATGTCCAAAAAAAAATAAAAAATAACACACGTGAATACCATTAGATGAAGGCGCTATTACCGAGGAAACAAAAATGATCCCTTTTTTTCACGGACGTAACATTGAATCATCAACCTAGACTCGTCAAATTGCTTTATACGCGCGGAGGATGAAAATTGATAGCAATTAAATTGGAGGATAAAAAACAACTGTAATTAACTTCCTAGCTATATATAAAAATAAATAAACCAACTTTAACTCAAGATGAATAAAAATTCTTTCCAGACAAATGATGACACAACGGCTAACTGAGATAATGAAATGTAAATTAAGATTCTAGGAAAATGAAAAACAAAGATATTATGTTATGCTAGAAAAGTTTGTTAATATAATGTGTACGTTCATAATTTAAACTTCTAACATATATTTAATTAAATGAACATTTGCCTGGTTCGTTTCTAGAATTTTTATCGAGATACTCAATTCATATGCATTCAAGGAACTAATTAACATTTGGTTGGAGCTTGATAGAAAAATCGAGGAATCCTTTGAACAAGCATTCCCTGTATCTATTCGATGGAGAAAAAGTTAGAGGATTATCCTCTCTTATATATTTTTTAATTTTGACAGAATTATTCCTTAATAAATAATCAAATAATTCTCTTTTGGATTATAATGAGAAAATATTTAATAATAACAAGTTGGTCTCAAAATGAGCATGAAGATCGAACTCCAGTCATAACAAATTTTGGTAATTAAGGAACAAAAAATGTACGTGTTTTTCTAGATTTCAAAATTCAAATTTATTACCTAAAAACCAAATTAAATGAGCTAACAAGAAATTTTTGAGAACTTCAAAAAGAATTTTGAAACTACGTATATTCAATTATTTGTAAGAGTAAAATGTGTATGATGAAGACTACGGACAATGGCAGTCTCGTAGGTTAGTCACGTGAGTCCCTCTGGCTGTGAGAGAGACAATTTACCAGGCACCAAGAATAATTGAGTCCGACTCTTCATATTCTTCAGCCCCTTAATTAAATCAAACAAAAGATTGGAATTTTTTTTCTTCCTCTTATCTCTTCCCTTATTAGTAGTCTCTACTAGCAGCCCTTGCTCATTATCTCTTCCTCGATCTATAATATTCCTATATCGTACGATTATGAGACTTAAACAAACTCTATATGTATTGAGCATATTATAGAGTCTTGCGTTGTTAACATGTGTCCTTAAGGTAGATATTAACAAGGTTTCAAACATAGATTGATAACCCTGTAAAGCCTAGATTACAATCAACAACTATATATCACTATGTCTTGTCTATATGCAGAAGCATATATATATATATGAAGAAGGGAAGAAAATCAAACTAGCTAAATTACCGAATGAAAGGATATATAGATTAGTTACGTACCTAGAGAAGAGAGTACCACAGTCGCATCTATACTCTCTAGTGCCACAAGTTTTGGAGTGGGCTTTCCAATCAGATTGAACTGCATATCTCTTAGAACACTTATCGCACTTGTACTTCTTCTCACCATGCTTTCTTGAATAGTGCTTCTTAATACCAGTGAGGTCTCCAAGGGGCCTTGAGGGGTCATGGTGCACACAAGTGGGCTCTGGGCAAAGATAAACCTTCCTCTTCACCTGATCTTTTGTACTCTTCTGTTTCAGCTTCCAAGGCAAGTTATGTCCTCTTCTGTGGAGCTGTAAGTTTTGCTCCCTTTGGAACCCTTTGTTGCACACCTCACATATGAACCTGTTTGTTGCCATTAGGCTCTTGGGAGATAGTGCTATTATCTCTGCATCTGGATCTGCTTTTTTTTTTAACATGAAATTAAAAGACAAATAACAAAACAACAACCAATGTCACTCCAATTATACGAAGATTCAAGATCCTAAATTATATGTATCTACGACAAGTTCTTGATTCGCAGTATAAAATTAATTAGACAAGAATTAAAGAAACATAATTAGACGTAACATAGTCTGAGCCTAAGTCACCAACCAGGAACATAAGGCATATATATATAACTCAACAATATCTGTTCGTAGAGACAGAGAGAGCGCGTTTTACATGACCCAGTAAAGATAATGAAGTTTTTTTTAAAAAAAAAAAAAATAGGGTTTTTAGTACTTGCTTGGTGTTCCTGGAAGATTTCTCTTTTTCTTTAGTGGTGGTGGTATTATTGTAGTTGAAGAAGTGGGTGTGGTAGTCGAAGAATATTGGATTTGCTTCATCTGATTTTGATCTTCTTCCATTACTCCAACAAAGAATGGTGAGGATGATGAAGCCGCCGCCATATAATTCATCAATCTCTCTATAAAAGCTTGAATCTAAAACAATCAAAAATCAAACAAAGTACTTAATCATTATGTATACCCACATAAATATATATTTGAACTCTTCTACCTCTAACAAAGTTAGTAAATAAAAAATAATTGATATAATTCAATATGTATGATTTATGAAACTACCTCCACTTTAATCACTTGATAATTGGGTCTGAATAACCAACCAAGAAGAAACCAAGAGGAAAAGGTGTATATGTAATGGAGATAGCTAAAAATACAATATCAGGAGATGATGGGAAGAAAACAATCAATCCGGTAGACCATGTACCTATTTTGCTTCCTCTCTGCAGCAGCCAGCAGTACCTTTTGCTGCTTTTTGAAACAATATAAAATGATTTGAGGGCAGGATGATGTTGTTGCTATATATCCTTCAATTATTTGTTTCTTTATATATACATAGTTACATACGCAACTATATAGCAATTATGCACTAAGTACATTTAGTGTACTGCAACGTGGTACTCTAAAAATATGGTTTATATTATATTCAATTTACCCAATATATATATTAAAAAACAATGGGTACATTTGTTAAAAATATTGTGTACTACGGGAATACCATGCGCGTTGCTACTACTATCCTTTTTATGATTGCTCATGAAAGCGGATGTAGTATCATATGATACTCCTAAATAGCATTTTTTTTTTGCATACATAAATTGACACTTCCCCACTAGAACTATTGGGTCTTGCATAACACGAGTTAGTACTACAAGAGTACTTAATATTTTTTTTCTTATATATATACATCTTCGTATCTTGCAAGAGAAAGATATGAAGATGTGTACAATACATCCATTGAAGTTATATGATGTGCCATGGTGATGCTAACACATAACAAGCTTCACACTTGTTTAGGTGTACCACGTGAAAGTACATAAATATCATATATATATATATATATATTGCCAGTGAAATTTAGAATAAATTTGATGTGGAGGGGTGGCTTGATGGTGTTTGAGTCCATGCAGCTCACACGCGGAATTGGGTGTCGTTTGGTGGTGATAGAATTGAAATGGGGGACCACATACATGGTGGGGCCTGTAGGATGCAGCTTGCCTCTTCACCCATCTCTTAAGAAATTTCGTATCTTTCTCTCAAGCATCATGACAAGCCTTTCTTTCATCAAACTTCCCTTCCATATCTGACGTGGCTGTCATTACTATCTATCTTTAGAGATGTTTTAAATCTCTTTATGTGTTTATTATGTTTTTCTTTTGTACGTGTATATATATATATTCTAGTAGGAATAGGTTGATATATGAATATGTAGATTGTACGTATATATCTATACTGTGTTGATGATAGGTTAGTAGTTATGTAATAAAATCAAGTTATGTTTCACAACATCTTATATTCTCATCTTAATTTCTTTCAAAAAAAAAGATGGTTACTTTTAAGAGTAAATACGTAAGTGGTATATAGAGAAAAATATTTTTGTGTATATCTTAATTCTAGACTTAATAGAGTATTTCATAGAAGCTATTGCGACTGCAGAGTGAAAATAAGTTTGTGTCCGAAATAAAAAAAGTCATTAGAAAAAACTCAAGCAATTTTAAATATCTTTAAAAGACAACTGTATCTAGTTGATGAGGTTTCGACACAAATTCAAGATTCAAATTCAGGTGAGTGTGGTCTTTTATATATTATGGGAGCAATGAATTCACTTAAACATCAATTTTCTTTTTTCCATTGAAAATAATAAATCCGAGGAAATGGCCGAATTATTTATTTCTTTTTTGCCCCTTTTGCTAAAAGGTTAAAGTATTACTTTAATTATATGACCAAGATTCAAATAGTTATTCAGGCCGCTAAGACAATTCAAAGTGTTATCATTTGCGGGTTATTAGGATACCCCGTTAGATTTAATTCCCTTTCGTTTTTAGTTACTTGTTTGTTTCGTTTTGGAGCTAAGATTCCCAACTTTGCACCCAAGTTATTTCGTTTTTCTTTGGACTTATTTTATTTGTCACCGGATTTGAACTTTTCAAACCTATATTTTTCTTTTTATGATATTTCACTCTAAATCTACTTTCTAAGGCTTAGGGATATCATCTAAAAAAAACATATTTTACATGAATCGTTATATTAATTGAAGTGTTTAACTTAATTTGATATCTTAGACCCGGGGAAAATCTCAATTGGTAAGCCAAGCTCAAGATTTTAAGTTCAAACTAGTGTTCCCTCCTCCCAATAAAAAAGGAAATCTGCCCACTGCTTAAACACCGAGTGATCTATCCACGTACAGCATGTAAGCAAAAAAAATAATAATCTTTGATCTCGTAAATTAGAAGAGAGCTAGCTAGGCCAACGGTAAACATATATATGTCGATCATCACGTACAGACACAGATTCGAAACAGCGTTACCTAGACGATAACAGGGACCAACATGTTTGATGTTTCTACCCTCCTACATTGGATCCCATAACTAATTGAATATATATTTATATATCACCAATAAAACTAAAATATTGAAAAATAGGGCTTGTATGTAAAAAATTTCTATAAAAGAATCAGAGAATAATATTTTTATAAATTAAGGGCATATGTGCATGTGACCAAGTTCTAAAAGGAGTGCAAAGTTAAATTTGTAATAGATTTTTAAATTGTATTTTTTTAGGGAATCATGCAAAATTAAGTTTGCACCACATGTTTTTTAGCATATTATTATAAATAAGTGTTAAAATACTGACAGTGGTTTAGAATTATTTTAACAAATTATATATTCAAAACCTATTTATTAATAAAATGCACATAATAATTTTTTTGGAGTTATGCAAAGTTAAGTTTGAACTCCTTGTTTTATAAAATATTACTATGTATTTGTATTTATTTGACCTTGTTTTAAAGTTTTATGAATGAAAGATAATAATATACTTATGAAAAAATATAAATACATTGTGCAAAACAAATTTGTATGAAATTTTTTTGATTGCAAAGTTAATTTTGCACAAAACACAATTTTGTGCAGAGTTAAGTATGCACTCGATCAAACCTCTTATTTTAAAACACAATTGATAAACAAGTCCTTATTTCATAATAATAATGATATATATAGATCCTTATTTCTAAAAAATATATTATTCGTTAGTTTTTTTGCGAAAATCATTGTCGTGCAAGACATTTTACCTCATTTCCAATTTTCTCTGTGTTTAACTGGCCAAATCTCAAAAATTAAAAAAATAAATAGGAAAATGCCTTTTTTTACCAGTTATTTTTACTGTACATCATGCATTAATGAGTTATACCTTGTGTGGCACTCATTAAAACAAGAGTATCAATTTAACAAGAGATTATTTGTTTCGTATTCTTTGCAAAGAAAGCGACTTCAATACGAGAAAGTAAAATGCATACATGCAGTTGATAGTAGAGGGGTCGGTAAATTACAGGATAATATATTGATATACGAACATACGAACCAGAAGCTAAGTGCGCTGGTCAATTTCTAATGTTCTTAGTTATATACCTTCGAAAAGTGCTCCATTGGAAGAAAGTAAATTAATCTAATTATTAATGGAAACATTCAAATGATCAATTCAACATGATATATATTTAATTTCCTTTATAGTACGTACGGCAGCAATTTTTTACTTCGAAAATTTTAGATAATTCGTTAAAAATAATAATTTAAAACCAGATGGTCCAGCATGCTAGAGAACCATTTCACACTACGTCGAAAAAGAAAACAGAAAGGCGAACATTTAATTTGGACTTTTTAAAAAATAAATTAGTGTACTCTTAATTTGTGGTGGTAGAAGATTGATTAGAGTGATGGTGATGAGAGTCAGATTGATTTATGTTTCCTCTTTTGTTTCTTTTGCATTTGTTTTAAGAAATATATCGATCAATTCATAAAACAAGAAATTAATATCATAGTTTGAGTATTATTTATAGGAGAGGAGGTAAGCATACAATGATGCGATTTTCATTCCAACTTTTGATTTTCGTTCTATTAATCCCTTAACAATTAAGGGATCTTTCAGTTTGACTCATATATACCGATCAAAATTTTTATTTCTTAAAAAAAAAAAGTAGTATTACTAAAAAGTGGTATAGTGTGGAATTAAACGGTTCAAATTTCACGATTTTACATATAAAGTATAACATTTATTATTGTTGTTAGTGACTATGTAACACATTTAGTGTTTGCCTTGGATAATTTATAAAAGAAAATATCTAAAATTGAAAAAGATTTAAATGATTAGGGTGGTTAATATTACTTAATTATCAACTATATATTTTGAGTAGAGTATATATATACATATATTTTGAATATATAACAAAACAATAAAGACAAGTATTGTTTGTGATGCATGTGAGTGCTGAATTACAAGGGGTCCTTCCTCTGTCAACCTCAGCCCCTGCTACAACAAAGACAACAAAAACAGTGACTCAAACAACTTTTAATGAAATCCTCTCTTTATAAGTTCCTGGCTTTAATTATGTAAAACTGATTATTTACTTATTTATTTGGATAGTAAATATATATATATATATATATATATGTAGAGCCAAACGAGTACCTGCACTCACTGCCTATGTTTGAAGAAAAGAGATGTCACCACACCACTTCTACTACTATATCGATCACTAATTAGGAAGCTGCCTATTTAGAAGAGACCCGGCCGGCCGGCCTTTTAGCTTTTTAAGTGGGCACCACACATGAGCACGTACGTACCAGCCACATGTAAAACATTTCATTTCATTTCATTCCAAATGTTAATTAATTGTAAATTTCTCAGTAATGTGAAAATTAAACTATATGCATGGGAGTTTATTTCACTTCAATTCTAGTGAGGGATGCCCCATGGCCGGATCATTGGAGAACTACCCTATGTCACAAAAATTTGTTTCAGAAAGAGTTACGTAACGTAATTCTCTTCTTCTTCTTCTTCTTCTTCTTCTTCTTCTTCTTCTTCTTCTTCTTCTTCTTCTTCTTTTTTAATATAAAAAATGTTGATCACTTATTATAATTGTAGTTCACATTTAAAGACACAATTATAGGAAGATGGGGATGATTAGGCTCAAGCCCGCTACTTAATCACTCTATTTAACTCTTCATTTTATGACAAAAATATTTAATAACTCATCTTCCCTCCCACCTCTAACCCCACGAAATATAGACTAATTTTTAAGTACGTAGTTAGAGTTTGATTTTGAATGCGTGTATTTAGACTTTGCATTCGGAAAATAATTTTTAATTTGTATTTATTTATGAGTGAAAGTCTCTCTCTCTCTCTCTCTATATATATATATATATATTCTGCCCAGAGTAGCCAGGAAGAGCCCGTAAGGGTGGGCCCAGACAGCATTCTTGCGAAGTTTATTGGGTGCACCCACTTGGGCATATATTGCAATTCTTGGTCAAAGGCCCATTTTTTATTTTATTTTTTTTGAAATTTTCACATGCAAAAGGAAATAAAGGGATTTTGATGCAACTTCCTTTTCTTTTTTTCTTTTTTTGGTTTTGTAGCTGAAATTGGTCCATGTCTGGCTACGTCCGTAACAGAAGGTGTACGTTTTCTCACATGAAAATATTATTTGATTGAACTTATCTATATATATCATACTTTTTTTAAAAAAAAAAAAAGAAGACTTTTTTTTGGATGGATAAATTAATATTTTTTTATAAAATTTAACTAAAATGACGTTTTTGATGATTTGGCATCCCAATCAAATTCCATTACAAAATTAAATTTATAAGTGTATGAGATAATCATCAAAGATTTTAATAGCCAAAAAAAAAGCACATTATTAAAAATTCATTTCACCTACTTTTAAATTAAAATTTTTATATAATTTTGTGAAAACAATTTAATCACAATAAAAATCGTTTTCACCAAATTTCATAAAAAGAATCAGTCCAGTTGCCGGATCATGAGAAGTAGAAAACATGGCCAAAGGATACAGAGTGAAAATTGGAGTCACTCTTTTGGTATACAAAAAGACATCAATAATTAGGGCCGCTTTTTTGACTTAAGAAGTTTTAAAATATGTTTGGTTGTTTTAAAATTCATGCTTGATCATTTGATTTGCCTTTTAAAAAATAAATTTGACATTTTCCTCTTAACACTTACTTATTTTTTTAAGACATAAAATACATTTTTATAAAATAAAAAGATAAGGAAAAATTTGTCCAAATAACATTTACTCAGCATCTAGATATAATATGTCAAGCAAATAACACCTATTCAAATCTGCTATTTAAAAACAAACCAAAAATATTTTTAAAATCAATATTCAAATTTCAGAACCAGTCTTTAACATTCAGATTCATATATATATATATATATAAACAAATGCACCCTTAGCAAAACATAAGATTCATATATTTTTAGAAAGGTTGTACTCCATTACTTTCACTGCTCCCTTATGTCCATTTTTTTTTCCATATATCTTTTTAAATTAGAATCCCCTTTTAAAAAGCCTCACTCCAATATAATTATAATTTTCAAAAAAGCACAATTTAAATGGCTTCGTAATAACCCCTACTTTTATCATTTATAATGGGTAACTCTTGATCTAGCTAAAAGTATTGTTTTGCTAGGGCCACTGGATTCAGGGTCGGCTCTAGGAATGTTGAGGCCCCAAGCGAAAATTAATATCGACAAAAATTGGGGCCCCATATCATTGTTTTCTCCTTCAACAAAATAATCTTAACACCGGTGGTACTAAACTTGAATTGAATAAAAGAAAAAAAGGATACTAGAATGTGATGCATGTGCAATGTTGTACCTAGTAACTGTAATTTTGTTATGTAGATTTTTAAAACAAAATAAGAAAATAGTTTGACCAAGTAGTGATAACTTGTGTTCTTCATCTACAAGGTCATAGGTTCGAACACTAGTTCTAACATTATATATTTAAAATGGGTGTATACCAAATACTTCCTCTCACTTAATAGAAGTAAGATATGGTCACCATTCATCGTTGGGTTGAATTTATGAAAGATACCAAGGTGAAAATTTTAGTTCTACTATAATCCCCGTTTGCTATTGCTATTTGATAGTAAATTAGAGTTGAGTTTTTTTTGGGGGGGCAAAGGAAAAAAAAATGGGGGCGTAGGAAAAAAAAATGGGGCAAAGTTGAGTTGACGTCAATTCCTGTGTGCTAAACAAAGCAGAAAATCAAAAGGAGACACAGAGTAAAGTAAGTAGCAAAATTGATCCAATCATTATGAATTTAAGGAATTAAAAGTAAATACTATTATTTACTAACTATGAAGCACAGACACGGGTACGCATATTGTAAATTGACCCCTTAATTTTTATTTTTTCATCCCAGCCGTACCCGTACCCACACCCATTTTAGCCGTGTCCAACAAAATTTAATACTATTTTTATTGGACACGCCACGTGGCGTGTCCCATCCGTACCCGTACCCGAGCCGTGTCCAAATGGATACCCAGAAAAAAATGAAGTACCTATACTTCACAACTTACTAACTATAGTGTCGCATGCTTCAAAAAAAAGCATTATAGGGATGTGAATGGCGAGGTTGGGATATCTGATCGAGGAATACCTTCTCACTTGGTTAAAGCTGAGAGTCTCACTTTCTCCCGATCTCTATTGAATTTCAATGTATAATTTTCATTTTTTAAAGAGCTCTTGGACCTTTATTTTCTACAATTTGGTACCCTTAAATATAAATGTTTACATATAAATTCTTGAAGTTTTTTTTTTTTTGGTGCCCTATGCCAGAGAGGGGCCCTAGGCAAATGCCTAGGCTGCCTCCCCCTCTGGCCGGCTCTGACTGGATTATAAAAATGATGTTTATCAGACTCTTGTAGAAGGATTACAAAATCTTGAAATAGTTTTTTCAAGGTTATTATTGTTGAAGATTTTAAATTTCTGAATAAGTCGAAGTAGACTCTCCTTCTTGTTTAGAGCTTGGGGTGCCTCCGGAGGATGAGGTAGAATTTAGTCCTCCTCAATTAGCAGGTCGATTAAAATGTCCTATTCCCCGTCCTCTACCTTGAGAGGAGATTATTGTTTAGAACATATAAAGAATTCTCTGGTTAGAAAATCAGTGAGTGAATTTAATTCCTCTTTTATAAATTCAATTTTAAAATCAAAGACAGATAAATTCAATTTATCAATTTGAGCATTATATAAGTTATTTTTATTTTGTTTATCAAGCATGCAAAGTTTCACATAACTATATAATCACCATACTTATTTTTACTTGATTTCTGTAAAGTTTACAATCCACTATATAACATAATTATGATGGGGGGATTATACATCTTTGATTACTTCAATTTTTTGCATGCATCTTTGGAATATTATAATAACCTAATTCAATTGTTAAATTAATGAATTATCAAATTTAGATAAGGTTATTGGCGAGTGATTTATACCATGTGCAACTTGAGCCATCATAAATACGTATATACGGTACGTTTCCCGCACGGATCGGTCCTATAGGTTAGAAAATACCCTAGAGGGGGAGCGGTGAATAAGGTTTTTGAAACTTAATCCGATTTTTTTAAATGTTTCAAAAAGATTTGAAGTCTATATCAAGCAATCAAGCTAAACTACCAAGCAATCCCAATCACATACAATAATATAGCAATGAATAAAAGAGCTAGAGATAGAAATATTAAACCGATTGAAGTCTAAGGCTTTTTGTCCACACGTACGGTTCGGTTTGTTAGACCATACATCCGCACTCGGATAGTTCCCCGAGACTTTTCACTAATACCAATCTTCTTTCGGGGTGAAGATCAAACATCTGCAAGTGTATCATTCTCACACACTTTACAAATGTAGATTGCTCACAACACTCACACAAGAATAACTTCTTACTAATCTAAGAGATAAACATCTCTTAATGTTTGAAAAATAAGATTTTGGTGACAAACACTAATGTACAATAGCTCTCAAGTGTTTGAAAATTACAAATTAAGCTCACACTAAGAGATATCAAATTTGATCACAATTTATAGCTCAAAATAATAATGATTGATCAAAACAATATTCTTGAATCTTTGAATGTTGAGTATAGATGAAGAGAATAGAGTTAGAATGATTCGAGAGTGTTTGAATAGTATCTAGAATGAGATCGAATATATATTATATGACACTATTTGGCCATTTGAAGGGAATGGGTAAAGTTTTGGTGTCAAAAATAGCAAAAAGTCAAATCTCTAATGGCTAGTTTTTGGGCTATCAGTCGACTGAGGAAGGTTCATTAGTCGACTGAGTGACCATCAGTCAACTGAGCCATACTCATCAATCGACTAACAGACCATACCGATTTGCTGCCAAAAAGTTCAAAAATTCAATTTTTTATACTTTTACAAATTAGCTCAAAAATCAATTTTTAAGCTTGGAGAATGTTAAATATAGGTTCCTAAGACACATATTCTCGGGAGAGCTCAAAATAAGGTCGTTTGAATTTAAAATGAATTTATTTCAAAAACGATTTTTGCTAAAATGAAGTTTTTGAAAGAATCTTGATTCAAACTTTGATTTTGATCAATCTAATAATGTTAAAACAATGTATATGAGCTATAATGATGATCAAATAAGAAAATTTACACATATTCTAAAGTACTCACTCAAATATTGAATAAACGAGTCTTTGATCCTCATTGATTTATAATGATGAATGAGCTTTGATCAAGTTGTGTATATGATGCATGTTGAAAATATACTACAACATTGGTTTGCCGGTTTGTCCACGAATGATAGTAGTGATTGTGGCTATACTTAAAAACAACTTAGCTAAATAACACATGATTAATGTTATTGTTATTATCAAAACAAGATTAATGACTTTTAGGTTAATAAGTCCAAAAAGCAGCAAGTGGATTCCACTATTTCTCTTTCTCCCCTGTAAAAAATGCTTTTTCTTTCTCTCTCTCTCTTTTTGTTCCTCTGTTCTTTCTCCTCTCTCTTCACAAATCTCTTCTTCTCTCTTAACTTATGAAAATGGTGTTTCTTTCTTCATTTCTTTCTCTGTTTTTCTCTACGTTCCTCTTTATTTATAAAATCTCAATCTCTCTATCCAAACTCAACGAATTTCTCAAGCCCCAATGCACACACATCTAATAATCAAATCGAATTGCCTAATCAAACCCAAATTAAACCCACATCACACGCAATCCAGTAAAATTAAACCCAAATCAAGCCACTTACTGCACCAAATTTCAAGACCTAAATTGAGAAATAGAAGCCTTAGCATATGATATCACACCAAATTTCAAGACCTAGATTGAGATTTTAAGCTATGATTAATTGTGATTTGTGTTTTACGAGAGATAAACTGCATGAAATCTTAACCCATGGTTTGAAATTGATTTGGGTTTTAATAAATAAAACTAAGATTTATTAAAATCTTAGGTTAGTAATGGCCACTTTCTTTGTTGGAGAAAAGTGAAGAAGAGATTTATAAAGAGAGAGAAGAAAAATAGTGAAATTCACTCACTGCTTTTTGGATCAATCCGTGCAGATTGGTTCGTATGAGAAACAAACGTACCGAGCACACACACGCATATATATATAAGGGAAAATTTTAAGTAAGAACTAAGTTTAATGACCAATATATACGGATTGGTCCTTTTGAAGGGACAAAAATATAATTTTTTGTAAAACTTGGTAGAGATGATCTCCAATTTCATCAAAAAATTCAATTGGATAGTGGGTTAACTAAAAATTGATATATATGTATATATAATATCAAATTTTCAATTAACCCACTTTTTGGTTGAATATTTTGATGATATTTGGTAGAGATAATTTACTAATCATAGAGATCATTTTCACCAAGTTTTATAAAAAAAAAAACCCCATATTTCTACCCTCCAAAAGAATCAATCCGTAAAAATTAGTCTTTAAACTTGATTCTTACTTAAAATGGGGATGTATATATATATATATGTATATGTATGTAATATTTAAATATTTGACACAAATCCTTGGCAATCTAGATGTTTATGCCCTATGTACTTCGATCCAATTGCTATTTTTTCAGAAAAATAAAAATCTCCCAACAAGCCAATCATTTACAAGGATGCAAAAGTTAATGCTGATGAGTTTTCAGGTCACGTAGTGTGATGTCTCAGTTTCTTTTGAGGCTCTTTTCAGGTCACCGAGTGTGAGAGAACCGACATATCATGCAACTTTTATATTTTTTAAATAATATGAGAAAATGGTACTGTCTAACCACTTTGGACTTTCAATACATCAACAAGTGCGTTTCTCGTGTGTGTATATATATACCTTAGAATCGACTTAGAGTGCGCAAAAGTTAGTTCAAACACTTCGTAAAGTAACTCTTGAATTAAAAACAACGTGTATATATATATATATATATATATATTTCATGCTTCAAATTTAACACCCTCTCTTCAAAGAAGCGAAACGTACTTGCCATTAATATTAGATTTACAGATATTCTAAAATATTACTCTAATATTTGATAGTTTTCCTTTTTTCTATATAAAAACATAAATAAAATCAAGAAATGAAAAACATGAAGAATGGGGTTATCTTATCTTGAAGGTTACAATCCCTCTTTCGCGGTTTGTAAAGATTCCGAATTTCCCAGGATGAAGTGCACCCCACCAAAACCAACATCCCTACCCCCTTCCCACGGGGACCCCACAAAGGGTCCATCATATCTTCTGGGAAGGAGAAACGGGTCCCATCTCATACCTCGAGAATAAAAATGGATCCCAGAATAAACGACAACATGAAAGACAATTCTCCCTTGCACCTGTCCCTTTAATTCCATTATTTATAAATATACTAGGGTATGCCCATGCCGATGGCACGAAAAAATAATATATATATATATATATATTTTGTACGTTTAAGTTTTATTTAACTTGTTTTATAATATTTAATTGTTTGCTTGTGTTTTGTTTTATACCGTATTTGACGTATTGATGTTAATTAATTGTGCATTAAAAATTATCATACATAATTTTTCACTTACCCTTATTACTATTACTAAAGATAAGAAATTATATTGTTGAAAATAAGAAATCATCACAACTAATGTTTCTAAAATAAATGTACATCAACATTAATTCTTACAATGTTATTTCAAAAATTTAAAGTTTACCAAACAATTTTTAAGAATTTCTCGATCTAAGGCTCCACTTGTTGTTTTGTGATGTAATCAATTAGAATTTTCGTAATTACACGTTAAACAATAACATGACATAAATCAAGTTAAAGTTTCTACATATTTGTTTTTGTCTACTTAACGGGAACTATTGGGTTGTGTCTTACCCGATAACAAATCAAATCATATACAAATTTGAAAAAAATCACACTATATACAGATTTGAAAAATAATTAGAAAAAAGTTTATTAGGTCGGATTTGGGTAAAGGCAAAAACAACCAGCAATTATTAAGAACCTACATGAGACCAATCTGTTTCTACGTCTATAACCAAATCGGCACAGTCATACCCTAGCAGGGGCGGAGGTATGTAGAGGCGAGGTGGGGCCATGGCCCCACCTGGACTTCTTTGAATTTTTTGCTGAGTACAGGGGTCTATTTGAGACAGTGCAAAAAGTTGAGGGTTTTCTGTTGTAATAAGAGAAAAAACAAGTGAATAAGGGAAGACCTGGACTTCTTTGAATTTTTTGCTGAGTACAGGGGTCTATTTGAGACAGTGCAAAAAGTTGAGGGTTTTCTGCTGTAATAAGAGAAAAAAAAACAGGTGAGTAAAGGAAGAAGGGCTTCTGTGTGAGAAGCTTTGTAAGTTTGGGGGCCACCGCATGTAATTTGTGGTTGAGGACTAGGGGGCCATTGTTCTAATCTTATATTCAATTATTATATTTTTTTTTTAAAATTGTTTAATATTAAGATTTAAGTGTTTTAATATTAATTTGCTTCTTAAATTGTTAATATATTTGTTTGTTGGTTATTATTTATTAATATTGATTTGTTTCTTAGATTGTTAAATATTAATATTAATGTTGATATTTTCTTTTAGGTGTTTATTAATATATTTTTTTTAGTTATTATTTATTAACGTTGATTTTTTATTAGATTGTTTAATATTGATAATAAATTTTGTTATTGAGGTTGATTTGCTTATTAGATTGTTATTTGATAAGTTAATATTGAGATTAATATATATTTTTTTAATTATCATGGTTGATTCAATATTGGCTTAGAAAATTCCTAAAAAAAAAAAATTGGCCCCACCTGAAAAAAATTTATGGCTCCGCCACTGTACCCTAGCCTAGTGTACCATATTCTAGAGAGCAAAAAATGTATAACGCAAAAAAAATGATGATTGATAGATGTACCATCATTAAGCACTCTATTGTAGCAATTAACAATGCTAATTAATTTTTATTTAATATTATAAGATAGCTCGTGCCATCTGGCACTATCAAAAGAAAGAAAAAATATATAGTAAAAGACATTGTGTGTAATTAAGAAAAATGTATAATGTTTCTTTAAAAAATGTCAAACGTTAAAAGCAGGGTGATCGATTAACGCGCAATATTTTGTGTAACATTATGTGGAAAGCATATTTAAGTTTGATTTTGTGTAATGCAAGGTGACGATTTATCAACTGCTAAACCTTTAAATGCCAAAAAAAAAAGACACTCGAAATTTTAGGAAACAAAAAAACCAAAATATACAAACCTAAAATTACTTGTGAAAGATCACCTAGTATCACTATTACTCTGTTAAATACGACTCAGCAAAATCATCACTTAGTAAATGTATTTTATAATCCTAGTTAAGAGCTCATATTTAACTTTTGTAATCATAAATATACAACCAAATAGAAAATTGAATTTTGAATTTGAGACGGAAAAAAATTTCTTTAATATACTTTAGGGAAATGATATATTTATTGATTCTATTTACCAGATAACTATGTTGTTTGCACTTGATTTGACAAAAAGATTTGAATTTACCATAAAAAGAAACATATAAATACTGATAAAGTTTGATTGTAGTAAAAAAAAAATGTTTAGCAAACTGTGACCTACTCGTGTTGAGTCATAACACAAAATTTCACTACATTGCATGTATATTCTCTTTCAGGAAATAGAATTTGCCTTAACAGATTAATTAATTATTGAGTTAAACTGTTGAGACAGAAGCTTACGTTAATGGCGTGACTTACTATGATTAAAGTGAAACACATGATTATGAGCAATGATCAAAATGAAATTTAGTATAAAGTACAGTATTCTAAAGTACACTTAACCCATAATAAATCTAATTTACTTTGTATTATTCACTTGACCCATAGCCAAACCTTTGGGCGCTGACATTGTAATAGGAATATGATTTATTGGTTTGTGTTAATTTTAAATTAATTATTGTGAATTCTGTTCTAAGCTAATGAATAAAGTTTACTATTGGTGGACATTAATATGTTGTTTTTTTAAAGTTTTGAATTAAAAATTTTCAATTTTTTTAATTAAATTAAATATGTTTTGATTCAAATTCTTCTTTTTTTTATGAAATGACAAAAGTAAGCAAGAAAAAGTCGGAGGTTTCATTTCCCAAGTCCTAAATATTTAAATAGAGATAATAATTAATGTTTGAAGAGAATAAACAAAAAAAAGTAAAAAGATGTTATTTCCACATTGGACAATGCTCACATCAATAACCTTAATTTGTATTATAGATTAGCTTTGTTTTACATTCTATCTACTCAATTAACAAAAAAAAATTCCAATAACCAAATCAAGAAAAATAAAAGTTATAAAAAGAATAGTAAAAATAAAACTAATAACATAGTTAATTTTACATAGAAGAAGATTTAAAGAGGGCGTTAAATAATTATCCTCATACTTGGTTCTTGTATCAAAATAGTAAATTACCTTATTAATTTTAAATTTATTTATTTTACTTTCTATTAAAAAACATAACTAAATAAATTACTATTCTAAATGTAATATTCTAAATGTATTAATTTCGTAAGTTAGAGAGGAGAACATAACTAAATTAATTAATAATTTTAAAAAAAATACCAATAACCAAAACACAAAAAATAAAAGTTAATAAAAGTAAAAAGTATAAAGAAAATAAAACTAATAAAACAGTTAATTTTACATAGAAGAAGATTTAAAGAGAGTATTAAATAAATATCCTTATGCTTAATTCTTGACCATTGAATTGTTGAATTGATTTATGACCATTGGATTAAAAAAGATAGCGGTCAAATCAATGAACAGTAATTCCTTGATTTGTATTATAGATGATTTGTATTATAGATATAGATTAGCTTTGCTCTACATTCTATCTACTCAATTAACAAAAAAAAAATTCCAATAACCAAATCAAAAAAAAAAGTTATAAAAAAAATAGTAAAAATAAAACTAATAACATAGTTAATTTTACATAGAAGAAGATTTAAAGAGGGCATTAAATAATTATCCTTATACTTTGTTCTTGTATCAAAATAGTAAATTACCTTATTAATTTTAAATTTATTTATTTTACTTTCTATTAAAAAACATAACTAAATAAATTAATATTCTAAATGTAATATTCTAAATGTATTAATTTCGTAAGTTAGAGAGGAGAACATAACTAAATTAATTATTAATTTTAAAAAAATAAATTCCCAATAACCAAAACACAAAAAATAAAAGTTAAAAAAAATAGTTATAAAAAAAGTAAAAATTATAAAGAAAATAAAACTAATAAAATAGTTAATTTTACATAGAAGAAGATTTAAAGAGAGTATTAAATAAATATTCTTATGCTTAATTCTTGAGCATTGGATTGTTAAATTGATTCATGACCATTGGATTAAAAAAAATAACGGTCAAATCAATAAACAGTAATTCTTTGATTTGTATTATATATATATATATATAGTTTTTATATTGCCGCCGTGTGCTCTTTTTCCGTTAATTATGCTCCAAGCTTTCTATAAGTACATGTCCTAATGCCTTACCTAACCCATTAATTTACTTCAACTTATGTCATGCATTGTCACCATTAAAGGTGTACATTATTATCTTAATTAGGGTGCACCCACCTCCTTTCTTCAGAGCTCAGTTTTGTATGTAAATTTAAAAGAATGGCAAAAGACAAACTTATTATTCTTGCAATCAGCATTAATAATTTAAAAGGTAAGTATTTATATGGCTGACGAGATTTACTTGGACTAGTTGGATGCATTTATAGTGGATGTTCTTCTGAGTTCTGATGACTTAGTCTTCTTGCAATTCAATTCATTCCATATTAAAATTAGCAGATACAAGAGAATTGATATAATAACAAATAAGAGATCCATCATTGGCACCCACTTGAACTTGAAAGAGATCCTACATTCGAGTTGGGATGGATTTTTGTTATTTATAGCAAAAAAATAAATAAATAAATAAAAAACACACGTGTTAAACAATCCTATTATAGGACTATAGCTAAATTATACCCGCAATGGAACTTCAATAAATTGTACATTCTATGTTTTAAGCTAAACTTGTACAACATTTGGCCTTTCCAGTGAAAAAAATAAAAGAAGATTTTCAATTGGCTACCATACCCCTCCCCCCAAAACGAAAAGAAAAGATAAAATAGATGTTACTCATACCAGCAAAAGTGATGACAATATTTCTCCCATAGTTTTATCAGATGATTCACCTTCATTGTCCATTTCCATGCCAGACTCCAGCACTGCAGCATCCAAAACTAGCTTCCGTTTTGCGATCTCATACACATTCTCATCAACCGTGTCCTTAGTCACCAGCCTTCAAAAATATTGTCATATTAAAGATAAAAAAATATGTAATTTAAATGATATATATATATATAGAGAGAGAGAGAGAGTACATACCTGTATATGGTAACGGGTTTTGTTTGGCCAATGCGATGACAGCGATCTTCAGCTTGACGGTCAACCTGGGGGTTGAAATCCATGTCATGTATGATAACAGTATCAGCTCCAGTCAAGTTCAAACCCTGACCTCCAGCCCTCGTGGAAAACAAGCACGCAAATATCGAAGAGTCATTATTGAATGTGTCTACTATTGTTTGTCTTTCCGTGACCTGAGTACTGACATTTTAACAAAGTATTTACATCACTAGCAGTACTGACACTTTACATTTGGATTTTAAAACCACACAATATACTTGGAAATATCTATTAGGTTAATCACCTATGGTATACTGTTAGTATCACGCAAACAAATCACATTTCTTCACATATGCCTTCTTGTTTTACACAAAGGCTTGTCATCATGAAGTTTCAAAACACAAAAGTTGCCCATTTATAGTTCAATCGTAAATCTACTCAATGACGGTGTATGAGACCAGGGAATCAGCTGTATTTGGTTTCATTTTAAAAATTAAGAGAAGTAAGGTGGTACCTTCCATCAAGACGTCTATAAGTAACCCCAATTACATCTAAAGTCCACTCTAGGATATCAAGCATTGACGTCCATTGACTAAAAATGAGAACCCGATGCC
Source organism: Lonicera japonica (assembly GCA_021464415.1). Classification (NCBI taxonomy): domain Eukaryota; kingdom Viridiplantae; phylum Streptophyta; class Magnoliopsida; order Dipsacales; family Caprifoliaceae; genus Lonicera; species Lonicera japonica. The sequence goes on along the minus strand of CM038468.1, from coordinate 52,921,505 downwards.
CACCCTGATGTAGTGAAGGGAGAAGTCTGGCCAATGCCTACATCAAATGCATAGCAACTCAAGAATTTAGAGTAAGATATTTTATGCTAACTCCTTTGTTTACAATTTGGTATGAACTGCTATGAACAAAAATATTTCCACAAGGAAATGCTGGCAAATTACTCATACCTGACATTTTGCTGAAACCATAACATGGTCATCTGAAAGAACTCCTTTCTTATCAGTATCAGCGTCACCATAATAAAGTAAAAGCTGCAAAGAGGCAGTTGGATGTCACATAAGTCAAGTAACTCTTTTTCATTATTGAAATTTGAACATTGATTTACATGTAAACCAGAAAGAAAGTCTACTAGCATAATTCACTTGGTCCCTCCAGCCCAAATTAATAGTAACTATTGACTTGAGTGTTTTTCATGGACATTGTATTTTTAACATAATACATAGTAAAAAACAAATGTTATATTGTTCAGTAGAAGCGACATACTAGCTTACTCCTACGAAGGTGGGGATAAGAGCCACTAAACTGCTAATTGGAGCTGAAGTACAGACATTTTTTTGATTTGACACTTAATTCCAACTCACCTAAGGTGAAAGTTGAACACAAGACCACTCACTAGTTGGAGGGTCAAGGTGACCAACTTGGTAGCCCGAGCTGGTTTGGTTAAAGAAAAAGTAAACCATATTTATCTATCCGAAAGTTAGGTGCATTGGCTAGAAATGTGACTATTAATTTGGAGCAAGAGAAATAAGATAGCAAGTGTCAAGTGGGTTGAAGCTCTTTTACCTTATTTGGGTCAGAATATCCAACAGTTTCAGAGATTCAAAAAATAACTTCTTATATTTTCATATAAAAAATCAAAACGGCAAGATATTATTGTATATTCTAAACTTGTTTACGACATAGTGGGCCAGTACTCCAGTAGAGCATACAAGAAAAAGAAAATTACTTAAAACAAAGACTATGACATCATTCAGATGTGCAGTGGGCCAGTCGCTGGTGGGAGATAACCAGGCCAGTGCAAGCAACTCTGGTGAGCTGAAATGGGAGCAGGTTGTGTATGTGAACATTTTGAGGGATAGATCTAAAGCAAGTTGGGTATCCAAAATTCGTTTCTTCTTCATTGTGTAAAGACCATCCACCTTGCTCTGTAAGCCTGCAACAGATCTCGGCATAACTCACAAGATACCTAACAACCTACAAATCAAAGTCCAAAGGACCACACCCCTCTCGTCATACTTACCTCAATGAAAGAGCAAACGAGTCACACTCTACCCCTGTTCCACATGAAGTGAAATCTTATCTTGAACTTTCCCAAATTCCAAAAATTACCTCCTAGCTTCTTTGGCAACCGCACAGTTAATAAGGCAATCCATCTAATGAGGTGCAACTATCTCATTATAGCCTCCTTAAACCAGAGAGGCTCACCCCAAGAAAACACTTAATACAAAGCTTTAGCTTGACACAAACCATCCAAATAGATCCACAGTCCTCCCTCTTCTCCTACCAAACGAATAAAGCACTTCAAGAAGATCGTCATCGTAAATTCCTAATCATTCAGACCCTGTTCGGTGTGACAGGTCAAAGTGGCCCTCGGGTGTGACTGGTGTAAAACGACCCCATAAGCCCATAGCTTACTCTAGCACAATCGTTCTAGTTTCACACGATAACAGCAGAATGAGTATCTCTTACAATCTGTATTACCGAGGCTATTCATCATTGAAGAAAGTTTTTTCATAAGATATCAGGTATTATCCTTTAAGCCGGCAACAAAGGACTGTAATCATCAGCATTAACGACGGGAAATGTATCAAATGATGATCACTCACATTTCAGTCTGGGCACAAGGTCAATAATCAAAGTAATGAGAAACAAAGGTGTAAGAATATTATCAAATAAATGTAGAATATATCTGAACACCCACTAGTCAAAGCTAGAAAGGAAGAGGCATCATCAGAAAATTACCCGGTGAATAGAAAAGTCATTGTAACTCTTAAGCTCTTCAATTACTCTGTCCAAGCTACACTCAAATCCAAACACACCTTTCGGATGCAACATTTTAGCAAAATGAACAACATCTTCATCATTATAGATACGTCTCACCAGTAAAGGGTGATTTGCAATCTGGAATAAGAAAAAAAAATATACTAGTATCACACATCAAGCAAGACCGGACATGAAGCAACTATATTTTAAAAATAACTAGACATTTAGAGCTGGCATTGGAAAAGAAAACAATGTATGGAAAAATCTCATCACCTTACGGAACTGAACAAAATAGTTCGAAATCTGACGTCTAGGAAGAACAAAGTTACTGGAGTTAACATTTGACGACTTCGCAATACGAGCAAGTGAAGCTGCACGATACTCCTCAATGGCTTCTTTATAAGCATCCTCCTGCTGCTTCTCCATGTGAACATACTCGACCTGAAGTAACATTTCATGGCCCTAATTCATAAGCACAATACTCAAGCAGTAAAAGAGGCTTCCCAAAAAAGAGTAGTGCACTATTTTTGAATTTTTTCCATAAACGACATCAAATGTTCATCATAACTAGCAAAATAAACATCTCATACCTGCTGTATTTTAGCGACTAGCTGTTGCATTACATCAGATTTTAAACGCCTCAGAATAAATGGCCCCAAGATGGACTTCATTCGACCAATCAAATCCATGTCTTCTGCATTTAAAAGCGTTTTCAAGTCAACATCTCTGGTTTCAAAGAGATCAGGCATCATAAATTCCAACAAAGACCAAAGTTCCTGCAACGAAACCAGCAAGTCAAAACAGACCGTGACAAACTAAATGACAAGTCATAGCAAGTCCCAAATTAACTAACTGAACTGAACAAAATAATAAACACCAGTACACTATGAAATGATGATACAGAAAGTAAATGATGGGGAAACAAGGGAAACTATTACATTTCGAGGATATCATTCCACAGGCCCATTAATAGTTTTTATGATAAAAAATTAACATATACCTGAATATAATTTTCAATTTTTTCTCCATGGGGGTGCAATAGCCAATTAGCCACCAAGACCAAAATATTACTAGAGAACAATGTTTTAATAGGCGAAGGCATAAGCCTAGGCATTTGCTTGACCAAAGGTGAGGCGTAAGCCTCACTGCGATGAGGCGTAAGCCTTTTGTGCAAAGTTTTTTATATTAAAATAAATAAATAATAATTAATATAAGCATAAAAATAGTTTTTTTATGTTATTTTATTGTCAAATTTTGTAGTTTAAGGTGTAAAGTGGTAAATGAAAATAACTTGGGGGGTGTTCGGTAATTTACAAATATTAAAAAATGAAGAAGAGAAGCAACATCATTTACTTTCCTGCTCTCTCCATCTCTCTTCCAGACGCTCGTATAGTTGTATTCGATCAAGGAAAAGTGGAAAACAGAGTTGAAAACAGATGCTCCATGTTTTTCAATTCTCACACTCTATAAATCTCTCTCTTCGTACAAATGGAGGATTGGAGCCAATTTTTCCGATGAGATGTTGATCTCGCGAATGATGGTTAGTAGAACGATCTAAAAAAGGAACCCTTCCCCAAATCAATCACCACTCAACCTAGTATGTAACTTTTAAAAAATGCAACAAAAGCGCGAGCCTTAAACGCCTAGGCGTAAAAGGTGTACACCTCGGATAAAAAGCGTGAGCTTCGATCAAAAGGCGAAAGCCTAATGTGCAAATCGCACTTCGTAATGCGCCCGAAGGTGTCTTTTGGCCAAGGCGCATCGTTGCAAGCCTCAATGCGCGCCCTTTGACGCATTTTAAAACACTGCTAGAGAACAACTGGTAAATACGGAAAAATGGTGAATCTTATTTTTACTATTCTTGGTTCAGCACCCAATTAACATGAGGATAGTAAGCATTATCTTGAGAAGAATCTTGTTTTTACTCTTCTTTAGGGTGACCATTTATACACATCATGTTCATAGTCTTGTGTGAGTGCAGTTGGGCATAGGAGCGATAACATGATTAATTCGTAGAACGCAAAATATCAACTAATAGTAAGAGAAAAAATTATCACAAAAGACATACATGCAAATCATTTTGCAGTGGTGTCCCCGTAAGCATTAGACGCTGGTTCGCACTTCGTGCAACAGCCATTAGGTTTTTCCACCTATAGCTGTTTTTATCCTTCAAAGCATGAGCTTCATCCATCAGCACACAACTCCATCGCCAGCGTTTCAGAATTCTACGGTCATCTTTCTGCTGCACACTGAAGAAGGAACAATAAGTACAAGAATAAAATTCAAAACTGCACAGACATATAATGGCCTGATAAACTTGGTAAAGCTGACCTATGCCGTTCAAATAGAGAGTAGCAAACAAGAATAACATTAAATGGAGGTGGCCTTCCATTCTTAGCCATAGAATTCAACTCTTTTGCATATGCTGCTCGTGCCGCTCCATGATATTGGATCACAGTAAATGAGGGACACCATTTTTTCAGCTCTCTTTCCCAGTTTTCCAAAACAGACGCAGGACACACAATTAAATGGGGACCAGGATCACGCTCCAAGTGGTTCAGCAAGGTTAAATACGTTATAGCCTGATAATACAATGAAAACAACAAAATTAATTATCCAAAATGATAGATATAGAATTAGTATTAAGAAATCAGCACGAAAACTACAACCTAACATACCTGAATGGTCTTACCAAGGCCCATCTCATCAGCCAATATTGCTGCACATAATTAGAGGGAAGTGGGCAAGTGGCATTAGCTACCTCTAAAAAATTTTCATAGACACAAGCACATCAATGGAACCATATATGAAGACAGGTGGTAGAAGACTAATCTAATTGGTTGTTCTTTTTTTTTTGGGTGGGGGTGGTGGGGGGTAGTACTTTAAAGAGAGGCTAGATAGAATATAATTAAAAAAGCAAGGCCCAAAATACAAGAACTAGATCTGGAATCCACACACTCATTCACCACTAAATCATATAACTAATATACATAATAGAAGAAGTTGACTACAGTTTGACGCGTGTCAACCTATTCCTCTCCTTCAAAATCGTGTAACTTCTATTGTTGGTTTCTGTTAACTGTCTCATTCTATCCCTCTCTCATAATTCACAACGTTTTCTTCCTCCTCGCCGATTCCTCTTCTCTTTAATGGTTAGTGAACTTTCACTCTCCATCCCCTTCTTCCACCCACTCATGGCTCCATTAATTTGCAGTTTCAATTCCAGTATTCACGATCGTCACTTTGAGATGAGACTGTCTTTTAAGTTCAAGAAATCGTCATCCTCACAATCCGTCGCAGATTAGCATTTGCCGATACCAATTACTCGACTTATATAACTTCGTATCCATGATTGTTTTCAAAGAGTTTAATGGGAATTTGAAGAATTTACCACTATTCAAAGAGGTTGTTTAGGCATTTTGAGAAATTTAGGGTTTCTATAGTATTAGGCGTTACATGGGTTTAGATTGATAATGGCTTACATTGAATGGTCCTATTGGTGCCACAGATGCACCAGAAGTGTTAGGATTCTTAGCGGCTACACCGTTCTTTGCTGCATTGATCTTTACCGCCGTTTCTCTTCCTTTTCCACATAAATGGGCAGATTGCTCATGAAATCTCCCTCAAATGAACCATCACCAGCTTTGTTTTATAGGCATCATGTGCGTCTCTTCATTATTTCCACTTCGTCTTCCTTTCACGGTTAGCTTTCTCAATTTTCCTATTTTTTCCAAAGTAACTATTCACCAACCATTAGGTTAACTAAATACACATTATCTCCTTTACAAAAATTATAGTCAAATCAGTGAGATTATTTCCTTATTTAATTAATCCCTTTCTTTTATGTAATTTTGTTTCGTATCTTCAATGGTTTATTTACTATTTAAGTTTTTCCTTTTGCAATCAGAATGCTGGAACCAGATTAATTGCGTAAGTGTCTTATGCATTTTTTCCCTTTTTATTTTCTCTTAGGTGCAGATGTGGGATTGTCAAAGATAATTAAAAGGATTGTGATTCTTTTGGAGGTTTGAATTTTAGTGGGATTGCATTTTGTACATCATTAATTCGATTAAAATCATCTTTTCACAATTTTGACCACTCGGCATGTCCTCTGTCTTTGTTATATTATATTAAGTAATATACGTGAAGATTTGTGATTTTTTGTTCTTTTCCTTCTCAATTTATTTTGACATGCAACTTATTATTAATTTGTTGTAAGATTAAACTAATTTAATACATTGGTTATGTCCAGCAAAAACAATGGAGTATTAGGATTATGGAAAATGCACCGCCCTTAGGGAAAATCAAAACAAATAAATAACTAGAAACAAGAAATGAAATTGAATAAAATATAGGCTTATAGTTTTGTTATCATTGTATTCTCTCTTTTTCCTTTTCTTCTTTTCTTTTTAACTTTTTTGGTTTTAACGCATTTAATCTCTCCATGATAACAGTCTGGCTGTAAAAAAGCAAAAGGAGATAGTAATAATACTTTGAAGTGTAGGTAATCAAAAAATGCTAAGAAGTTGAATAGTAGGGGGGAGAATATGTTAGCATGCAATAGTTGGCTCAAGTTCATGATAAACTTACTCCAGAAAGCAAGTGTATATAGAGATATACATTGAATTAGAGCTGTCGAAGTTGTTTAACATAAATCAAAGTCTATGGAGTCTGAACTGTCAATTTGTCAAATCTTACTATATGGATGCAATTCCAATAACATAGCAAGCTCAAACTGTGTTTGTATTTTTGATTAAAACTTATGAATGGATGGATATATGTATAATATGTAAGAATTTTTTAAATCCTCAAAGTTTGTTGCATGTTCGCACATATTTTTTATTTATCTAAGCAGTTTCTACTTTTACCTATTTAATATATTTTTATTTAACTTGCTGCTCTTCTTTTGCCACCATGGGACATAATGGATTCTTGGTGTTTGATTGTTTTTTCTTAGAAATATATCTTAGTGCTAGGACAAAACATTCCATTTTTTTAGAAATCAATCAACGCATGTATCAAATGCTAAATAAGTTTTGTTTTCAATTCAATGAAATTAGCCTGGATATCATTAAAAAAGTATAGATGTCAAGCTAGATTTTTTTAAAAAGAAGATAGTCCGTACACTTTAATTGAAACTTAAAATATTATATTTACCATAGTCTAAATTTTACATTGTTAATTAAAATAGATATTGCCGACACTATAATATATATATTACTTTCGAGCTCCCGTGCATCGTATGGGTTGCACACTAGTATATCTATTATTTTGTCTCCCAAAAATATAAACCACCAGAGCATTCTGACAGCTCAAGATCACCCGATGTATTACCCCTCATCCAAATAGCTAGTCCTTAGTAATACTAATAAGGATGTATACAATCACTCTACAAGACTGAAATGTTGGAAATCAATCAAGTAGGAAAAACACCCATCTTAGGGATAACATCTATGATAGAGGCCATCAAGCTTATGAAGCTTGAATGTAAACCAATTCAGATTTCAGAAGTAAAGTTGCCTTTACTCGCCTCTAAAGGTGGATCTAGAATTTTTTGAAAGAATGGGTTAATGTAAATACTTAATTAGGCTCAACTGGGCTAAAACTAAAAACTTTGTGTATTACCTCACTGAAACAAAAATTGGGCTAGGCTATAGCCCTGGTTCAACCAGGGCTGGATCTGCCCTTGCGCACCTCCCCAATACTGGCACGAACCTGATCTAACGACGTATACTTTCAGTACAGACAGAATCATAATCAGTAACTGTCTCTGCTCCTTTCCCCCTTTCACGAACTCTCCCACATCCACTCCCCATCTCCTTAACAATTGCTCTGTCATATAATAAACCCCTCACAGCCCCATTAATCACCCCATTTGAACTACTCCCAATACGCCTACTACAAAACCAACAATGTTCCCACCTTCATATTAGGATCCACCCACTTCCACACCCCACATGCCAGGCATTTGTTTGGAAACGACAAAAAAACAAAATACTTCATTCACACTATATTCTAACCCTGCTCTGGACCGAGTATCAGTAAGCAAGAGTAAGACCAACGTAGAAAGAATTCTCATACAAAAGCACATGAAAATAAAAGCACCTACATCCAGCACATATTGAAAAACCTACCTCCGGCAACTTTCTTTCTGTACAACAGCAAAAGAAAGTTGACACCAACAAGCTGGTATGGTTTGAGAACAGGCTGAAAACCCGAACCATCTGCCCCACACGCCGCATGTATATCCTCCTAAAATACAAGATCATATATCGTAATCCAATGAAAGAACTAAAACTATACACAATAATTTCTTTAATTCCCGCGAAAATGCAGCCAAACTTTCTCGTTCCACTATTTTACTTCCCTATTCAATTAACGAAAGTAGAAGAAAGTCCAATGAGATATTCACCTGAGTGACAATTCTAACAGAAGAATTCTCAACTTCAGCATACCGATCACAAGCTGCCGCGGAAGAACCATACAGCTCTCTTCGAAGCTCCACCGATATCTTTCCACACTTCTGCAAAGCCTGACCAACCACATCATCCTCTCTCAGCTCCTCTCCATCATCATCATCATCAAGCCCTAAGTCGCTCCAGTCATCTTCATCATTCGACTTCACCTCAATCACTTCAGCTAAACCCCCTCGGTCACTATCGTCGTCGTCATCAACCACAAATCTACGGCTGCGATTCGTCACCGGCGGAGCCTCACCGAAATCATCGTCCTCCAAATCATCCTCTAATTTGTTGTCCAATTTGTTCTGGAATGTTCCGGTGATTTCAACGCAATCGGAGTCGGAATCGGAATCGGAACCGGAACCGGCGGGATTGGAAGTGGAGCCGAAAGCGAAGGACTCGATTGGGGGAAGGGTTTGGGAGGGTTTGAGTACCCGCGAGGGCTTGAAGGAGTGATTCGACCACTCGTCGTCAGAGATTTCGTCGAATACGCGCTTCATTACGGAAAGACCGAGTTAGTATTAGTCTATTGAGTTATGGATTCAATTTAGGGATTTAGAGGAGAAAAGGAACTTTAGCATTGGTTATGGAGGGGATGAATGAATGTGAGAGCGCAATTTTGATGGAATAGAATTAGGAAAACGCGGTAGAAGAAAAAGATCTAAAAAGAATTCCTCCTTCGTTCGGGTTTGAAGTTTAACCGCGCGAGTAAGAAAGACTAGGATGCGCTCGTGGAGTCAGGTCTTGCTCCCAGAACACAGCGTCACTTTGCTTACAACTGTCTTTCGGCCCGCACAATAAGCTTTCATAGGAGTATATTTTATTTTAATTTAATAAATCTATGTAAGTCTAATTACTCTCTCTCTCTCCTTTTTTTTTTTTTTTCCCGAAAGAAGACAATCAAATAAAATACGAATGTAAAACATTCAAATTTCAATGACCTCAGTTCAAATTCAGATGTGAGAATATAACTTCTTTAAGAGCAGTTAAAGTGGTATGCATAGGAGTGGTGATACACTATCACATCACATGTAGATTATGTTCTCCCGAAAACATTTTCGGATTACGCATGAAAACGAGTTTTGCGATTGGGCCAGGGCCAGAAAAATAAAAATTAAATTAAATTATGTTTAGGACCATTAAAGGATCCACTCACGAAGCTCATTTTGTAGTTGGAAGAGAAATATTATGGTATAAGGAAAGCCTGAGCTAAAGGCCCATAAAAAGTTTCCTACCTTCTTCCCCCAGGCCCATCTAATTCCCGGGCCATCACATTATTTCACGAAACCAAACAGCAGCCGATAATGATTTTTCAGCGTTGTTGCCCATGTGCTAAAATAAGTCCATCTGGTTCATTTTTGAATTCTATAAATTGGTAAAGTTTTTTATAATTCCTATTAAAAGATTGAACCATAAATTTGAATTTTTTTTATGTAAAAATTATCATTTTAAAAATAAACAAAAATTCGAAGACGTACGTGCTTAATTCCATTAATTTGTTGTAAAGAGATGTTAATCGACAATCAAGAGATGAATGAAAAAATTTCAGAGATGAAGAAGAAAGAGAAATAAATAAGTATGCTTATGGGGGCGGGACTATATACCCAGCTCTTACCCACTGGATCGGAATATATATTAGTCAATTAAGTCTCCACAGCTCTCATTAGATACATGGCACCAATAAGTACTATTGCATTTCCACTAAGAGTTTCTGCACTTTATGCTCATCCCAGCTTTGACCTTTAATTTATTTTGCCCTCCCTCGATCTCTCTCATATATATGCTTCTAGAAATATATATATATATATATATATATATACACATGGTTGGGGGGAAGTCCTTAATTCCTCTGTTCAGTGACAGTGGCCACCAAGAAAACCATTCAACTTTGTTCCACTAAGTTTAAATTCATTCAACCATTTGGTGATCATGTTATTGATCCTTTAATTTGCTAATTTATATATATATATATATACATACACACATGTAGAGAGAGATCTATGCTTACAAACAAATGAGAAGAATTAGTACGGTAATTAAGAACTTTTTGGACTATACTAGGAGCATGCGAAGGTGTGTAGGGTCACCTTCAATTCTAAAAGAATATTCTCTCCTTTTCTAAATTGAGAATATAGTATTAAGTTTTATTTTCAACCCTGGTTGATTAGGTTGATATTAGACTACTTTTACAAAAGTAAATTAAAAAAAAAAGAAAGAAAGATTCTTGACTAGAATATCACAAATGTCATAGAGTTCTTTTAATTTCAAAATCCTCTAAGAAAACACCCGTGTTTCCGGTTGGTAAAGTTTTAGTGCTTTTATATATAGTTCGAATTTTTCTGCTTAATTGGTAAAATTCACGTATAAAAGTTTAATCACACAATGTCATCTTCATTGCTATTAAAACTTCATATCTAAACAAATTAACGACTTAATTACTTTTGAGCTGCACACATGAACACTAGATTTGTTAAGAGATTATAGTAGTTATTCTTACATTATTGGTGTGGCACTGGTCAAATTCGCGTTCTAAGTAAGCGAACAATTCATTTACTGCAAGAGTTTGATTTTTGCTAAAAGCATTTGTGCCCAATGATAGCCAGTTTTTTTAGCGGAGATTAGTCTCATCCCAATACAAGTATAGGCATAGGGACGACACTTTGTTCTATAGGAAAAAAAAAAGAAGGGAATTAAGTATCTTGTTTACTGTTTTGTAACATGATTTGTTAAGTCTGTAATTCTTACAAAGTAAAACTAGGCTACATAAAACAAGTTTGGCCAGGTTTTTAATTTTTTTAACATCAAGTTAGGTTACTGAATTAGGTTTTGACTAGCTAGCTTTAGCATTTATGTTTATTTGACCCATTCCTACCCTTATCTGATTTATTAATATCGTAATATGGTAAAAATAATTACTTTGTTTTATTTTTCCTTCAAAGGGAATCTCTTTTAATCTTCAAAAAATATCGTAATATATATATTTTCCTTATTTTTCCAAAGTTTAAACAAAAAGTATAGAGCTGAGACTCTAGCCGGAGCCCCTCCCTCGCAATTTGCACCATAGATCGATTAACTATTTGTACATATATATATAAAATAATTTATTAAATGAATACGTGCGAAAGTGGGAATGGGTCATCCAAAATTGTCTGAAAAGTCAAATGTTATTTATAAAGATGCCATTTGGGCCACTTAGCATACCATAAGTCAATGCCAACTACTTCTAAAATCAGTTCAATTAGAGGTTCAGAACGAACGTGTTTGACCAGTAATAGGTTGACTTTTGGTTGACCAGTCGTGTAATTCATGTGTACTAGGTGGAATAAAAATTGAATATGGTGCAATTTTATCTATATATATGCATACTAAAATAAGAGAATCTTCTCGCTCCTAACTGTTCTGCGAATATAATCAAATTTTCGGTTGTTATTACAAGAGCAAGTGCATTTATTTTTAAAATATTTTAAACATGATTTTAAGATATATAGTATATTTTAAGCGCATGTTGGTTTTCGAGTTTTATTTAATTCTCCAAGGGAGGGGAGAAGGGACCTTCAATCACAAACCTTACTCTAATTTTTGTTGCTACAATATCAATAGAGGATTCAATATATTATATCCATGTGGGTCAAGCCCTTAACCTCCGTGTTACGATAACAAGGAGTTATGTCAATCAGGATACAAAATCGTTGATATAAGTCATGACTTTATATGCTTCAACAAAGAGTTTATTTTTCTAGGTACGTCTAACCAGTTTCATCCCACATATTAATTTTTTTAGCTAATGATCATATTCTTTAATTTGCTTACTTTTTATTGCCATTGTTTAGAAAGCTAGTGTTGGATAGAGAAAAAGATTAGTTCGAAGGTCATCATTGTTCTATATATATATATACAAAATATAAGAGATTAAATACTATAAAACCACTACATATATAGATCAACAACATAAATGGTTAAATTCTCAAGATCTTTTAGATCCGAACACACATTACATGAACGTACACATATATAGTTGCATGTCTAGGTTCTCCCTTGTCAAGCAAGTTATTGCTATCACCACTCTCTCTAACAAACCACCCTACAACTACAATTACAATTACATTACGACATATATTAATGCCGCGCATGAAAATTATTGCATGGTACGTATAATTAAATGCCCAATTTTCATCTATACAAACACCCTCTATATGCTGGAGTCCAGAAATCAGACCCATTGTTGTCTCTATAGACTTGAGGTGTACGTGAAATAGGCACTAAGCAAAGGCCTCGGCTTTTCAAATCGAACTTTTCATCTCCTCTATTTTTTATATCAAATCCTCCCCATGGATCCTGAAATTAATTATGAATCATCAATATTATTTTTTTACATTATTAAAAAAGTTGACCAAGAATCTATTTTATGATTGAGAAGAATATAATTTACCTTGATGGAGTTATTCTTCATGTAAGGATTGTTTAGATATTGCTGCAGCAAGACGTATGAAAAAATTCGATTATTGTCACAATTCGTAGTCCACTAGTTTATATATCTAAGCATGATAAAAATGATTTAATGTTGACTGTAATGTTTAGAAAATGAGAAAAATGAAAAGTTGTAAATATATACATGATATATAGTTTGTGATTTGACGTCTAAGGTGGCCTAAAGGGAGTGAATATAGGGAAAATTGAGTATCGAGTTGTCAACTCATATGAATTCTTATATATATTTTCATACTTCGAGTTTAAGCAATGGCATGAATAAATTCTAACTCTTATATTATGTTTGTATTGTCATTATGGTGACTACTCCGTTGCTTCACAAACAGATTAATTGTCTGTTTGGAATTTAAAATTATTTTATTTTATTGAGACTATAAATCTCATACTCGAAAATGCGATTCTCTCAAAACAATATACAATAGTAAGGAATTATTCAACTCATTTCTAATTAGTTTTGATTTAAATACTCTGATCTTCAATATATTTTTTCAAAATTTTTAAATGCTTTAATGTAATTTAATAAGTGCAATTTTATATAGTTTACCTCGACTTGTTCTTGTAGAAACTTTATGTAACCAATTGCTTCCCATAGCACAGATGCGGTATCAGTCTGAAGCATTAATTAACCGATGATTGATTAATATAACAAGAAAACATTGCGCATTTTTAAAATATTAATAACAGGAATGCTTAAAGTTAAGATTAGGTTTTTAATAGAGCAAAACAAATATTAATGCACAAATCTTAGAAAGAAGTTTTTGTTTTTGTTTTCAGAACGCTCAAGTTTAGCTAGGTCCTCCTAGCTCCCTTATTTACGTGTTTATTAGCGTTCGATTTTGAACAATTCAGCATATATATTTCAGTCCTTCAAAATATTTAAAGGGAAAAATCTTTTACCTTTCCGAATGGTGATACAATTTGTTGAAGGGCTGTGATTTTGTCTCCAAGCTTGGCCTTTGGAACATGTGCCTACAAGTACAATCATTGAAATAACTTAAAACTACAAAATATAAAACTTAACTAAATCATTAATTAACAAGCTTGAGGTAAATTTTCGGTTAAATTAAAAAAAAATTATATAATAATACCCATCATCGTGCTACTCGTCTATGAATATATATATATATATATATAATATACCTTAGTAGGTGAGGATGAAGAAGTGTCATGCTTGGGTTTCTTTGAATTGGTGTCAAAGTTATCTTGATCGGTTCTTTTCTTCTTCCCTTCATTGGCAATTAATTGTCCTCTTCGGCCGCTTCTTGCCACTGTATTGCATGTCGATGATGTTGTCTGAAACTTCTGAACACATGCATGAACAAAAATATTAATTCTCTCTTTCAACTAATTATGAGAGAGATAAACTAACTATTGCGTAAACTCGATATTTCTTTTCTAATCTAATTAAAATATAATGTGAATTAACAACGTCTTCACATAGAGAAAGATCAATTTCAAAATTATTTCATCACTTTAGAGCAGTCGAATCCATTTCACAAAAGCCTTATATCCTGGTCTCAAAAGATTTTAAGTTCTCACTAGAGGAAGAGTATCCCTTCAGCGAGGATTCCTTTAAATAGAAGTTAATCTAAATAATTTGATATAATATTGATAGTCCAGATTTCAAATAACAACTGTGTTAATTAATTAGGTTGAAATTTAAAAACAAGGGAAAGTCAATTATATTTGAACTGTTAATTTGGAGATATGCATGCATGCATGTGTGTGTGTGTGTGTGTGAGAGAGAGAGAGAGAGAGAGAGCTCACTGGGTAAGAAGTTTGGAGGGATGACGGCTTCTTACAATCTGATAAATTCAAGTTGTTCTTCATAAGACTTTTTGAAGCACTAACATCCACCAGTGGCTTACTCAAACAACTACCAAAACTCATATCTGGTAAACCATAATAATATTTCCCATTATCTGCCACATTCATTGAATTATTAATCCCCATTTGATACCCGACCCCATTAACACCATTCATCGACTTTCGAATCAACGGCTCTATCGGTCTACGTTCATCCACTTTCATATCATGTCCATAACACGAATGCAAACCGTTCATCCTCACATCCGTGACCGTTGATTGCGAATATTGATGATGATCAAAGGTTGTTGATGAGCTTAGAGATATGTTGCATCCGTGCGGCCCAAATTGGTGGTTAATTTCTGGTTCCGGAGGAGCTATGGACCAATTGCTAACCAAATTCGATAATTTGGATAGGCGTTCATTTTCAAATATTGCATCGTTGAATCCATTGTTGAAGTTCTTGTCAAAATTGTTGAAGCATGGCGAGCTTGAGAATTCCCATCCGTTGTCCATTTTTTTTAAATAATCGCATGCGGGATCAAACATTAATCCAGCTTGTAAATTCTTTGACGAATACACGTTGAGTAAGTTGTCTCCAACATCTTGACCATTTTGTAATCCTCCATTACTTCCAACATTTCTGACAGTTTTTAATTGTAATGAAAGTTGTTCAGTTTTTCATTCATATAATTGTAATTAAGTATAAAAAAATGGAAAACAGATTACTATGAGAGCTAGCTAGAGATCGAAAAGAAAGAACAGGACCCTAGCTAGAGATTAATTTCCAAATCGTTCTTAGTAAAATATGATTTGGTTAATTTGCCAAGGACAATAATTGACGACAAACAATTATGCTCTCGTTTTTATTTTATTATTTTAGTTTTTTTAATTAGTGTTCGAAATCTTGGCAAAATTTAAATGATAGAACCGCCGGAAAAGTGTTAGTAGTGCTAGTTATTATTTATTTTAATTAATTGAAAAGAAGGAGCTATGAAAAAAACAACCCTAAACTATGACCTCCCTTTTAGTGCACCTATCCATTAAAGCAGCTTTTTTCCTCCTTTTCTTCCACAAAAAAAAAAAGATTCTTTTCCCCACTCAGTTCAATCAAACATACATAAAAATGGTACCAATAATGAAAAGTTATATAATAAAACAACAAAATTAAATATGCATATAGCAATAAATATAATATTAACTTCTAGCTAGGTATCAATTATTAACTTTTGTAGCAAATTAAATAACTTACAAGAGAACATGATTCCAAAGGTGATGGTCGGAAGCCGTTTCTCCGATCAACTCGTTAGCGGTACTGGAATTATTGTTGTTGGCAAACCTTCGAGAGGAGTCGATACTGAGGCCAGATTGATTGGAGGCGTTGTTAGTAAATGAATTGGAAGTCATAGAGACATCTTCTTCACAAGAAGAATTAGAATTAGGGTTTGTAGGGTTCCAAGTGGTGTTGTTGTTGGTGGTGGTGGTGTTAGTGCTCCATGAAGATGCATGGACATCTGTCCACCAGTTAATGGGTGTAGTAGAAGAGGTTGCAGTGCATTCTTCAGCCATGGCTATCTAAAATTATTAGGCTAAAAGCTCCAATGGTGGAAATGAGGCACACGCTTTGTTTTTTATGCTGTTGGGTGTGTGGGGTTGGGGTGTTTATGTAAGTGGAAATTACAAGCTATTAATTGGCTGCTTTTTCTGTTGTGTTTTTGTTTTTAAGACGGACAATAATTGTAGGTTTTTATGTTTTTTTTTCTTTGAAATTGACAATATATATATATGTTAAGGTAAATTCCGGATTTTTTAAATAGGTGAATCAATTTCAATATTTAATTAGGTTAGACTATACTGTGTATCGAACGGTACACATCGGAATATAAAATTAACTTAATATATTACAGTATTGAATAAAAAAATTTGGACTGAATCGTATAGGTCGACCCTAATTAACTAGAGTCTGCCCTTTACATCGGACAGATATATTATTATTATTATTATTTCTAAAAATTACTTTTGTGCATAAAACACATAAACTTGTTGACGGGCGTTATTAATTTGCTGATATAAAAAAGGGCTATAAATAAAAGAAATTTTGCCCTAGCTACTTTCTTTTGAGTTTTATGAATTATTTAATTTGTTTTTAATTCTCATTGGGTATATGTGTAAAATGTATTAATTAGTGGCAACGTATAGTTTGTATGTGATATCATATATTGGGGCAGACAATAAAAGATGCAACCTGAGTTTTCCCACTGAGGTTCGTGGGGGCAATAATTATAGTTAGGGCTGGGCCAACCACAGTTTGTCTTCGATCGGGTTTGCTAAATGTTATCGCGCGTACGTTGGCAATAAAAGAGGGATATTGGAAAACTAAAAAACAAACAAAAAAAAGACTAGCTAGAAGAAAAGAAGAAGACAAGACGCCTTTATTCGCAAGAAAGTGAGATTATCGATCATGGTTAAGTACACCTTAATTTGGAATAGTCAATACCGTAAGCAAATCATCAATTGGTCTCGATCGCAAGAAAGTGAGATTATCTGTTTGTTAGGATAATGGTATTAACAAATACAAAAGAAAGACAAATTTTATTCAATTCTCTACAAGAACATGTGTATTTAATAATTAAGCTTTGGCACTTGTATATATATATATAGGGACTATTTAGGCCAATATATATATATTGTCTTATACTCAAATGTCTTAAAAATTGTTAAGCGTTTTTAGGGCTGCGAGAGAGAAACTGGTGCCTAATGGATTAATTAGGGATTAGCCGGAGTTTGGTCCGACAAACGATTTAGATCTATATTTATTAATTATTCAAAATAAAATAGCGCGTGTACAATTAATGTAAATTTACTTTTAAAATGACATTGAGGGATTGTTAATTAAACATATATTCCCATGATTTTAACATGAAGATCGAAGAATATTTTTTAAAACAAAACATAGTGAAAGGCACCATTATATTAGTCATTTTTGTCAAATCACCACCCCGCAAGAGTAGATGGCCGGGCACCAAACTAGCTAGGACATGGCATACCACATTCTAGGGTTCGATTCATGACCAATGTAACTCAAAACAGATATATACTGTTTCGCATGTTTAATTTGTTGAGTCAATTGATTGAAATTTTGCAACTAATTAGTGTGTGTTTGGTGATCGAAGGAATTTAAACTAAGAATACGCATTTTAAAATAGATATATACGCTTTCCTTTTTAATTAAATTACCATATAGTCATAAAAGGAAAGTCTGCTTAGTTTAAAATATTGTTCAAAAAAAGAAAGAATAATGGACTTAATTTATGAAAGAGAGGATAGTTTTGGAAATTAAGTTATTATCATATATATACACGAGTTAGTCTATAAAGAGGGATTCTCTCACTTTAACAAAAAGAATGTGATGATCATTTTGAGGGGTAAATCGATGAATTTTTTTATGAAAATTTGTAGGGATGATCTATATTATGAGTAGATCACTTCCACCAAATTTCAAAAAAAAATTCAACCTATAAGTGGGTGAGATGTTCATCAAAAAATTTAACGGTCGAAAATGTACATATATATCAATTTTTCAAAACACCCACTTTTAGGTTGAATTTTTCTATGAATTTTTGTGGAGGTAATCTATTCATTATATAGATCATTTCTACAAATTTTCATCAAAAATTTCATCGATTTACCTCTCTAAATGATCATCCCTTCTTTTTGTTAAAGTGAGGGAATCCCTCTTTATAGCCTAACTCATATATACACTCATGAATATATATATATATATATATATATATTTTGTTACTCTTTGTCCGGAAATTAAAGATGAATATAATGCATCTAGACATTCGCATGCGCGCATATGTGCATATATATATTTTTTTTTTGGTTCCCCACAGGGTGTCCGGGCCAGCTTTCGCGCACCTCGACTAATCCCCGCTCGCGGTTCGTGGCTGCCGCTGGCCAAGCATTATTTTGACAACGCCGGGGTTCGACCTTGGGAGCTCCAAGTCGACCCACATATATATTTAACCACAAACTGGCGCACAATCGTGTAGAGCTTAATTGATAAGTGGATCGGAAGTTCGTGGCTGGTGTCCTTATTTGGCCTTAATTAAATTTGTGGAATAAGATTTTAGTGATAATATTATATATATATATATAGGGATAGAAATGGAAAGAGATGGATCGATGTATAGCTTAGTTGTTGAAACAGTAAGTTCGTCAATGGAAATGATGATATTAGTTTTTGTGCACCTCCAAATCATTTTCTCTTTGAATATATGTACATCCTTTGTATTGTGCCATTGCCCTTTAGTTCCTCTCCTAAGTTGTATTCAAACCTCTTTCTTTTACTCATATCTTGTTTAATTTTCTTCAACTTGTTTCTTCCACTCAAAAATGTGTTCCGATATTTAACTTGTATATATATGTATTAATATTTTTACGGTCTCAAATTAATTGATAGTGATACTTTTTTGAGGGGGTTATTTCAAATCAATACGTACTAAACCTTTTTTTAGACAAAATTAATACAAACATTTCTGACCATGAAAAGTTACTAAAGAACAATGCTTTCTGTCCACTGCAATAATTCAGCTGACGATCATCGATATAATGACTCCCTATATATATGTGTGTATGTACGTGCGCACATTAGGTGGACCATTGAGATTTAGTGTTAATAATTATATGATCATATCATTAGACAAGGTCAAAGCCTGTGTACGTGTTGTTCACACATGAGCTCTTATTTTTGTGTGATTCGTGTATGGTGGTTAACTAGTTAATTCCATTGTATATATGTTTGGCTTTTGTCCCATTTTTTTCGGATAAGGCTCTTCTCCATTATTTTTTTGGTCTAATTATGTTTAATGGGATTTAGTTTGAAAACTAAATAAATGAATTTTTTCATGAAATTCGATGGAGATGATCTCTAATGAGTAGGTCAAATAAAATTTCATCAAAAAATTTAAATCGAAAATGGGCGTAATAAAAACTTGATACACATGTTCATTTTCGACCATTAAAATTTAATTTAGATGATCATCTCACTTATTTCTAGATTGAATCTTCCGATGAAATTTTGTGAAAATGACCTACTCATGGTAAAGATTAATATCTCCACAATGTTTCATTAGCCCTCAGACTAAATCCTATTAGACAAAACATTATATAAAGATAATGAAGATGAGCCGAATCTGAATTTCCCTCGTAGGAGAGAGGAAGACATTCAAATGTAGGCTGGAGAAAACGAGAGAGAAAGATAACGACACACTTATGAATTATTACATAAATATAAAAAGATGTTAAAGACATACGATGGTGCCTATGCATTACATAAAGTCCAATGGTATTTTAGACTTCTTAGGGCTCTTGACTAATGACGAAATCATGATCTTAACTTATGATCAATGAGTGCTTGATTCGTACTATGTAAAAAATAAAATAACTACAAGAAATAATAATAAGTCAAATACTCTTAGCTGAATCTTTATGTATTTATCTGACGGCTCACATATTTTTGTATAACTAAACATATATTTATCTCCTAATTAATTTTAATTTATGTGATAAACTAAAAAAATATTTATCTCTTAATTAATTTTGATTTATGTAACATATTTCTATGATAACTAAACAAGTATTTATTAATTAACTAATCACTATTGAAGTATTTAAAACCTTAATAAATAATCGAATAACTTAAATTAAAATTAACATATAGTTTTTTTAGAATATTAGAGCATCTCTAATAGTTGGGTATATTTTTTGTGTAAAATCTTACGTGTAAGGACTTTTAGACATAAATTATAAACATATGTATTTTGCGCTCCAGTGGTACTCATGTGCAAAATTTAAATGGACCAATGAAAATCATACAAATAGATTAAATCATTAATGTAATATTCAATAATTTTGTATGAATTTTTTTTTATACATAATTTCGTATTCACAATGGATCTTATTTTTTAGCACTTGATGAGTAGATTTCAAATATCTAAATTTTATTAAAAAATAAATTTTAGATTTTTAGTTATATCATTTTAAAGTTTTTGTAAAAATTAAGGAAAGAAAAAGATGATGTATATGTGTAAATTGTTTTTATATTTTACACTACCCGTTTACACATATCATAACTGTCAAAGTTTCTTAAGAGACTACTGGAGGCCATTTTTTCTACAAAACGTTTAAATTTTACACAAACCAAAATTATACAAGACGGTTGGAGATGCTCTTAGGTATGTATGAATTACGAAAATGACTTATTTAGTTATATTTTTCCTACCATTATTCGATTATTAGGCATGTATAAGTAGTTTTTACTATCAATATCAATCATTTATTAATATTTTAACATTTAGTTATATTAAATTTAATGCGAGTTTCAATTGCTCAAAATTATTTATACGTTCTCAAAATTATTTATATTTTTTATTATAAAAATAGTAAAAAGTAATTTTCTGAATGTAAGAATTTTAATTTTTAACACCCCTTTATTTCTGAAAAAACAAATACAAAGGGTATCATGTCATATATAAATTAACAACCACATTATTAATCATTAGAAAATTTAGAACTCACAAATTTATATATGTATCTCACATGATTAAAGTAGTGATAATATCAATCGTTTTGAAGAAGAAAATATAAATAATTATAAGAAATGAAAAAAAAAATAATGAATAAGTTAATTGTAGGTGATAAGGGTATATCCAAAACTTAGAACATATTAAATATTATTTTTATTTTTCAAAATAGAATAATAATAATTTATTTTCTCTGAAAACATATTCTAATTTTTAAATATTATGTTGATCTAAATGTAAACATATTAATTTAAACTTATTTGATTATTCTCTTGGCATACATTTATCCTATATGCAATTAATAATTTCAAAATTTTAAAAATCCAAAAAATAAAATAATGAAAATATATAAGGTTGTGTTCTTTTCATGAAATTTTGAAATCATATGATTTGATAAATCATAAGATTTAAAAATATGTAATCTAAAAATCTCATAACTTTTACTTTAGGTGTTCTCTGAAAAAAATTAGAAATTTTCAAAATACAGTAGTGTGAGTTGGGTTTAAGTAAGATTTTTATCCGTTTAAGTATTTTAGTTGGAGAGCAAAAAAATTTCCCTTAGTGACCAAGGGAGAGATAAGATTAAAAAGAGATTGATCAAATTTAAACTCTAGGGATTCCAAAATCCCAACCTATTAAACCGATTTGAAATCACGTGATTCACATGATTTTCAAAATTTAAAGGAATTTAAATATCGAAACTTATCCCAAAAGAACACTCTTAAATTACGTAAATCACATGATTTTCCAAATCCTATGTCAAAATCATGCAAAAAAGAACATACTATAAATGGATTATGATGGGATTAACTTTATTTATAGGGAATTAATAATTGAGTTTAGGGTTTTACCAAATTCGAACTCAACATATTTAGGCTTAATGACAAATTTGACCAACGAATTTTATCACTTTTTTTCAATTTGGTCACTAAATTTTTATTTTTTTGTCTAAAACCCTACTGAACTTCCAATAACGTTTCAATTTAACCCAACCATTTAACACCGTTAATTAAAAGTAACAAAAAAATTGAGTTGGATATCAAGGAGTCCACGTGGCATCCACATGGATAGATGAGATGGCAAAAATTATTATGTAACACGCACGTGTGAGGTTATATTTAGTTATATTACTAAAAGTCAATTTAGTTCCAGTTTTCACGGGCGAATATTTTATTCGATTATTAGGCATGTATGAGTAGTTTTTACTATCAATATCAATTATTTATTAATACTTTAACATGTAAATATATTAAATTCAATGTAAGTTTCAATTGCTCAAAATTATTTATACGTTCTCAAATTTATTTATATTTCTTATTACAAATAGTAAAAAATACCTTTTTAAATGTAAATTTTTTAATTTTTAACACCCCTTTATTTCTAAAAATCAAATACAAAGGGCATCATATCATATATACATTAACAACTA
The DNA here is from genome assembly GCA_021464415.1 of Lonicera japonica. Classification (NCBI taxonomy): domain Eukaryota; kingdom Viridiplantae; phylum Streptophyta; class Magnoliopsida; order Dipsacales; family Caprifoliaceae; genus Lonicera; species Lonicera japonica. The sequence goes on along the minus strand of CM038468.1, from coordinate 52,898,750 downwards.
AATTTTTAATCAATAAAAAATTTAGAACTCAAGAATTTATTTATTTCTCTCAGGATTAAAGTAGTGATATTTACAATATCAATTTGTTTGAAGAATAAAATATAATTAATTCTGAGAAATTATAAAAAATAAATAATAAATTAATTAATTGTAGGTGATAAGGTATATTCAAACTTAGATCATATCAAATATATTTTTTTCAAAATAAAATAATAATAGTTTATTTTCTTTGGAAACTAATTCTAATTGTTTAAATATTATGTTGATTTAAATGTAAACATATTAATTTAAACTTATCTAAATATAAACATGTTAATTTAAACTTATCTAAATGGAAATATATAAATAGATTATGTTGGTATTAACTTTATTTATAGGAATCAATAGTTGAATTTAGGGTTTTTACCAATTCAAATTTGATATATCTAAAATATAATTACTTGAAACTAAACTTGACTAAAATCATATTTATTTAAAAAAAAAAAATCCACCCTGCTTACTATATGTATAAACCTTAACTAACTCTTTTCCTTCTTACCAGTTGTAATTATATTGTATCATAACGGTATTTTAAAGAAAAAATGTTATATTTCAATAAAGTTAAGACAAATAGATAGAATTTACGTAAACTCGAACTTAATATGAATTTCTTTTAGGATAATGTTAAAATTAATTTCTTTGAATAATAGCAAAATTGGAATAAGAACTCTTAATATGAGATAAAAAAAATTAAAATTACAAGAAGTTATAGATATAAAAAAAAGTAGTAATAAATATAATTTTAGATAGTGAGACTAATTACATGTAGGCACTATCTAATCGTGCCGTAGGCACATGTATTGGCTAGTAAATATAAATAATATATCTATTTTCAAAAATATTTTACTATTTAAAATTATATACCTAATATTAATTTCATACCTATAAATAACATAACTATTTTCAAAAATATCTAATAATATATAAGTAAAATGCTATCTTTTAACTTGATAACATCATGTGACAATATTTATTATTTCATTTAATTTCTCTTATTTTTTTATATTTTATTTTTGAAAAGTATATTTGATATTAATTACTCTTTAATTCCTCCTCATTATTGCAATTTGTTACCTTAATTTAATTTTTTTGTGATTTCTTTTTCGAAAAGTGGATTTGACATTAATTGCTCCTTAATTCTTACTCATTATTTTTTTTCCCAATCTGTTACCTTCCATTTCATTTTCTACAATATTTTTTCTTAGCCAACAATTGTTGTTTTAATACTTTCCATTTGAATTTTTTTTTTAATCCCAAGTGGGTTTACTATTAAAGTGACTCGTTGGGTATCAAAAAGGGAAAAAAATAATTTGAAATGATTTCATTGTCCCTAATTCAAATTGTCAGTAATTTCAAATTATTATTATTATTAGTTACATTTTGATTAGTTTTTTTAAAAAAAATATTATGTCCCTAAATAATTTTTTAATTTTTTTTAAATAAGATTTTTTGATTTTTTAATATGTCTTATCAAATTCCTCTATTTCTATAACATACTAACTAATTTTAATTTATCTAATTTATTCGATATGTTACACTTGACTCTTAGGTCTTACGCATCAATTTTTTGCCCACCTCTCTATTTTTTTCTTAATATATTGATTTTGTAACTTCCAAAATAATGCTCACCTCCCTCCTTTACTCTCTTTTAAATGCAAAATTAATTATGTTTCTATTACATGTATAAAATGAATTGATTGTTACCATAGTTCGATATTGTTATTATCTCGTTAACTCACCATTTTCAAGATAATTGGTTTTGATTTTTCCCACCCTTTCAATTTTTTAAAGTTTTGATTTTGATTATTAGTAATATCAATTTTATTTTGTGTTCATAAATATTAAGAATGTGTCGGACATAAAACTTGACTTTTAAGATAGCATGTTCCTATTTTATTTCAATTGCTATCATAAACTAATTTTAGGTGACGTTTAGTAAAAAAACTGAAACTAAAAGTTAAAAACTAAAAATTGAAAAAGCTGTTTGTTTTATTCTAAAAATTGTATCCGAAAAAATATTGTTTGTTTGAATATAACATATCTGAAAACTGAAAAAAAAATAGTATGACAATTTTGCACTTATTATTTTATAAAGTTCCATGAATATAATATATATATATATATATATGTATGTATGTATATGCGTCTATGTGTGTATGAAGTAAGAAACGAAGAGTGTGTAGATGGTACGGCCATTGAAAATCGTAACTATTGGTGTTATTATGACGGGGGATGGAATTGAGAATGTGGAGGAGGAGTAGGTGGTGGTGGATGCAATCGTTGTAGAGGTGATTGTGGTGGTGTAGGCGGTGGTTGTGGCGGAGCCAGTGGAGGTTGTGGCGGTGGCGGCTGCTATGTAATTTTGTTAAAAGAAAAGGGTAAAATGAACATTTTACACCCTTTAAAATTAAAGTTCAGATTTGAGTAACAAAGTTGCCACTTCAAATTTTAAATGAAATTTTTAAGTTTTAAGTGGTAAAAATTAAGTGGCCACTTAATTTTTTAGGTTACTAAACAACATTTTAAACCACTTAAATCTGAAAATTTTAAATTTTCAAATTTAAGTGTCATTTTAAATGCTAAGTGAACAGCCCCTTAGAGTAAAGGATATGAATTAGTAGACTTTCTTAGTTACTTATAGATTTATATTTGGGAATCTTTTATTACACAATATAATTCAATCCTATATAATAACTTTATTTTCTATGAAAGTATTTTTAAATGTATAATCTCAAAATACTTGATTTAAATCTAGCTTACTAATTCTTACATTGAAACTATACATAGTAAAACTATGGTACTCCATATGAAGGATGTTCTGAATAGACTGAGAGTTCGAATATAACATATCATAATTTGAACAATATTTCTATAGTATGATTAATTCTTATAAAATCATCTACGTGTATAATCGTTGACTATTAGTTGAGAGTTTCTTATATCTTTAAATACTAAAGTATAAAGTATGTAATTCATGAGAATAATATGAATATGAATATATATATATATAGGCATATCAATTATATTTTATTATGATAAATCGTTTGAGCATCGCGTAGTCTGAAAACTAATACTTGTCTCTAGTACTTGTATAAAAGCATCTTTATTTAATAAATAAACAAATAAATTATACCCTATTTATTGTATATACGTATAAACCTCAACTCACTCTTCCCCTCCTTCGCCGTTGTAATTTGATTATATCATAAGGTTATTTTAAAGAAAAAATGTTATATTTCAGCAGAGTTAAGAAAAATGTCAGAATTTATATGAACTCGAACTTAAGCCATTTAGCATCTATACTTTTTCGGATTATAAAATAAAAAATAAAGAGTTCGCCCTATATTAGGATTTGCTTATTCGAAAATCTGTCGAATTAGGCCATATCCCATCCCTATCACTATGCCAAGAAAAGGTTTAGGAGACGCACACAAATAGAGTCCGTATCCTAAGATACTTCTTAGGCGACTTACATTATTGCACGTCTCCTAAAACTTCACTTAGGCGACGCACTATTAAGTACGTTGCCTAAGTGTGGTCTTAGACGACGTACCAATATCATACGTCTCCTAAACCTACACGTTAGGCGACAAACTTATAAAAGCAGGTCGCATAAAGGTGATGGTGCTTACGCGACTCACATTGACCAATGTGCGTCTCCTAAGAGGCCAACTTAGAAGACGTACAATGGTCAATGTGCGTCACCTAAGTCCCATAATTTTAAACAAATTTTAAAATATTTGAAAATTTTAAATTCACTTAGGAGACGCACTTTGATCAATGTGCATCGCTTAAAGTTATCCCCCGCCCCAAATTTTCAACGAAATTTAAAATTCACTTAGGAGACATACATTGGTCAATGTACGTCACCTAAGTCTCCAAAATTTTAAACAAATTTTTAAATATTCAAAAAATTCAAAATTCACTTAGGAGACGCACTTTAATCAATGTGCGTCTCCTAAAGTTATTTTTTCCCCTAAATTTTTAACAAAATTTTAAAATTCACTTTGGAGATGTACTTTGATCAATATGCGTCACCTAAAGTTATTTCTCCCTCCGAAATTTTTAACAAAATTTTAAATATTTGAAAATTTTAAAATTCATTCAAGAGACGCACTTTGATCAATGTGCGTCTCCTAAAGTTATTTTTCCTCCTAAATTTTCAACAAAATTTAAAATTCACTTAGGAGACTTATATTGGTCAATGTGCGTGGCCTAAGTCTACCAAAATTTTAAACAAATTTTTAAATATTTAAAAAATTCAAAATTCACTTAGGAGACGCACTTTGATCAATGTTCGTCTCCTAAAGTTATTTTTCCCCCTAAATTTTCAACAAAATTTTAAAATTTACTTAGGAGACGCATTTGATCAATGTTCGTCGCCTAAAGTTATTTTTCCCTCCAAATTTTTCAACAAATTTTTAAATATTTGAAAATTTTAAAATTCATGTAGGAGACGAACTTTGATCAATGTGCATTGCCTAAAGTTTTTTGTCCCTCCCAAATTTTGAACAAAATTTTAAATATTTTAAAATTCACTTAGGAGACAACATTAGAAGGCCTTACAATCATATAGATGGCCTTATAAATTTTAAACAAAATTTTATATATTTTTTAATTTTAAAATTCACTTAGGGTATAGTAGAAGGCCTTATAATCGTATTAAGAGAAACATTAAAAAACTAGTTAAATGAAAGAATATATTATATTTAGCTATACAAATAAAAGTATGTAATAATATCATGTTACTCATATTTTAATTAAAAATATTAAAATATAGTAAATATGAGGGACTTAAAGCCCGGACTTAAATCATTAATATTTTATTAAACTTTAGGGTCAAATACCCTCTTATATCAAAATGATTATTGAGACATTTTTTTTAGAACTTTAAGTCCAAAATAACAAACAAGAACTTTAGATCCAACATAACGACAGAAAATTTCAGATCTAAATTAATGATTAAAGAACATTAAGTAAGTAATTATGATTAGAGAACTTTAAGTTTCATAACAAATATTGGTATTTTACGAATTTTCAAGTCTAAAATAATAATTATGAAATTTAAGTTCCAAAAGTATAAATCATGAACCTTCAGGTCTAAATTATTTATGTTAAACATTCTCTTTTCTTTGATTTATTGAAAGTCAATAATCTATAACGAAATATAAATTAAGGAAAACATATCTTAACAATTATATGGATCATAGAATATCTATTAAAATCTTATGAACAATAATTAATAGATAAATAAATAACTTATATTTATAAATATTACATATAGACATCTATATACAAAATATTTATAATTAGCTAAAACAGCATTCTACTTAGGCATGTCAATGGATTGGATTTGTAGCCGAATCCGATCCGAATCCAATCCGTTTAGTCGGATATGGATTGAGATTTATGATCCGTATATCCAAATCCAATTTGAACCAGTTAGACCTTTGATTAACAAATCAGATATAAATTTATGTTAATCTGATTTGTTTGCAATATGATCATATCCAAGACACATTTATTCTTAAATATACACAATTATTCTTAAATGCGTTTCTGTTTCCACTAAAACAGAGAGAGACTATTTCTAAGTTTGTGTTATATATGTAGTGTACACCCCTACACATTTTATGCTTTGACAACTTTTAAGGATGACTTCTTTATCCGTTCATCACGTATACGTACAATTAAATAAACAAACTCTATGTTCTTCAAATTAAACGCAAATAAACATATGTATATACATAAAGAACGCTAGGAATCAAATATCTACATATATCTATATATATTTATGGTGTAAATGATTTTAATGCTAGAGTTTGTGTTGACTCTAATATACGATGGTAGTAATGAGAATGTGTTAAGTGCCATTAATAGATTTTAAATATTAAATTTTAAATTTTTTATTTTAAGTTATAGCATTTTTAATGTAAACAAAATTCTTCATTATAGCATTTCTAATGTAAACAAAATTCTTCATTATAGCATTTCTAATGTAAACAAAATTATTGGTACGTAAAGAGTTGATTGTGTGTAGATTATTAGTGTGAGTGTTTTACATTCAATGTTACTCAATAATTTTTCTTCATATTTTTTTTGAAAAAATTCTATAGTCTTGATGGATATTTTTTAATTGATCTTGATCAGTAGATTTTAAATATTAAATTTTGAATTTCTTATTTTAAGTTATAGCATTTTTAATGTAAACAAAATTCTTCATTTTTTTTAAATTCTATATTCTTGATGGATCTTGTTTAATTGATTTTTATTAGAAAATTTTAAATATTAAATTTTTATTAAATTTTGAATTTTAAGTTATAACATTTTTAATGTAAACACAATTATTGGTATGAAAGAGTTGATTGTGTGTATATTATTGGTGTAAGTGTTTTAACTTTAATGTGACACCTTGATGTGTGTATAAAACTCATCTAATAGTGTAGAACTAATGTACACCGTAAGAGCATATCTCCAACCATAGCGTATAATTTTTGTTTGTGTAAAATTTACACGTTTTGTAAAAAAAAAGTCTCCAGCAGTCTTTTAAGAAACTTTGACACCTAGGATTTGTGTAAAAAGGTTGTGTAAAATACAAAGCCAATTTATAAAACCACGTTAGATAATCTTGTGTCTATTTTTCCTCATCCTATATTTAGAAATAAATGAATTTGAAAAGTAAGGGAATAAATATAGAATAAATTCCACTTGTACGTATCTAATTGGTAGTTTAATATTTATACAAAAGTCTAAAACACACTATTGGAGTACAAAACAAATTCTTTATTATTTTTATGCAAATTTCACTTTGACACGTAAGATTTACACAAAATTTATACAAAACGATTAGAGATGCTCTAACATGTGTATTTTTAACTATTAAATTTTATATTTTTTTAAAAAAAAGATTAGTCAAACATAATATTTTGTAATATAGATTACCTCTTATTACATAATATATATATATAATGTGTTTTTTATAATTTAACTAATATTAAGTAAACTCAGTTACCACCAAAAGGCAAATAAACACAGACACCAAAAAATATCAAACCCATTATCTCTCCCTCCCGCTCCATTCCCCCGAAATTTCTGCCCAAATCCATAATTTATCCCCCAAATCTCTTCTACTTTCTTAGTTCTTCTTCATTCCTTCAAATCTCACCTAATTTCTTCCATAAACATAAACCCCTAATTTCTCATTTGTTCCTTACTTTTCTCCCGCTCTCTCTCCTCTAACATCACCGGTCACTACCTCAACCATTGATTTCCCATACACCGCTGGCTGCTTTATTCATCCGCTCCTTGCTTTTCTCCCGCTCTCTCTCCTCTAACACTGCCGGTCCTGAGAATCTCCAGGTCATCGTCGATGCCGGGATCTGGAATCTCGGGCAGTTGGTTCAGACAGGCACGTGCATGCACGTGGAGGGAGTTTTACAGGTCCCTCCCGAGGGGAAAACGCAAAAGATTGAACTTAGGGCAAGTAAGGTTATTGATGTTGGTACTGTGGATCCGGCTAAATATCCCTTGCCTAAAACTAAGTTAACCCTAGAGTTTCTCAGAGATTTCGTTCATCTTCGTCCCAAAACCAATACGGTATGTTTTCTCTCTCTGTACATATAGATTGTACTGGATATTTGTTGTTTGGGGAGTTTGCATTTATGTCCAATTTTTGAGCAAATCTATGACTAAGATGTGATCTAATTTACTCTAAAGGGACTGGTTAGTTGCATGAATTGCCTAATTTTAAAAGTCAATTTATGTTATGTGGCTATCTCCTTTTTATTTTTCTGTCTTTGTTATTTTGTAGACGAGGATAGTCGATTGGATATTGAATATGGCTTGCGTTGTTTTGTTAACTATGTCGTCATTACTGCTTGACTCAAATTTGTAATGCTATTACTAACGTGAAACTCGTTCACAAAATTCAATTAGAATTTGCACAGTAATGTTAGTTGATTGGATACATATTCTAGATTTAGCACGTTAACATGGAGCATCCATAATGGGTATCATTGGTAAGATAAATAGGATAAATTTATCCCTTTTAGGCTTGGACAAAATATCGATCACCCATTTAGAAATCATTGCTCATTTTGAAATGTTTGAGCACATCATTTTTAAGTAAGGTAATGTAACATTGAAAATTTCTATATTCGGCTCAAATATCAAAGTTTAAAGCGGTTTGATGTTTTTTCCTAGGCCCTTCATTAGTGCCCCTTAGCTAAATTATGTATTTCTTTGAGGTCTTTTGTAGCTTGATAGCTTGCCTTTTGGCTTATACAGACCCTTTTTCCAAGAACATTTTACACAGGTTTGATTATATTGTAGCTTTTTTTCTTTTTCTTTTTCTTAAAAAAGGGAGGTCTAAGTCTCTCCCTTTTAACTACAAATAACGAAAACCCTCCCCATCCCCACTCCATGTAGGATTCGAACCCGGGACCTCCCGGTGTTCGGGTGAGAACCTTACCACTAGGCTACACACTCCCACAAGATTCTATTGAAGCTTAGTAACAAAGTATTTTGCATATTTTTACTATTATGTAATAGCTTTTTGTTGGTGGGTAGCTTGTATATGGATTTGTATTCGCATATTTTTTGTGAAATTTTAGGAATTGTGGTTCAGCTGTATTCTAGTTATGCATGTGTATGATGCAATTTCAACATTCATATTTAGATTAATCTCTCAATAGTTGTGATTGACAAATTTATGTTATGAATATGTTGACGTAAATTACAATAATGTACAAAAGAAGGCAATCTAATACTTAAAAGCTAATTAGCCATTCATTCATAAAAGCAAATGTAGGTCCTTAAGTTTCTACACCAACTACATAATTAACGATGGTCATGGCCCAAAACATGTGTACTATGTATGCTATTTTTTTTTTTGTTCTTTTTCTCTGTATTCTTGGAATGCAACTTGTGTATGTTTATTTTAACGTTTTATCTACTACTACTACTAATTGTTTACATTGCTGCTACTACTACTACTTATTATTATTATTATTATTATTATTATTATTATTATTATTATTATTATTATTATTATTATTAATACTATTACTACTACTATTGTTTACATTGTTGCTGCTACTACTTATTATTATTATTAATACTATTACTACTACTATTGTTTACATTGTTGCTGCTACTACTTATTATTATTAATAATACTATTACTACTACTATGTGTTTAGTATATTAACTTTTTATCTACTACTACTACACTACCACTACTACCTATTATTATTATTATTATTATTATTATTATTATTATTATTATTATTATTATTATTATTATTATTATTATTATTATTATTAATACTATTACTAGTACTATGTGTTTAGTATATTAACCTTTTATCCACTACCACTACTAATTATTATTATTATTAATACTATGTGTTTAGTATATTAACCTTTTATTTACTACTACACTACTGCTGCTAATTATTATTATTATTATTATTATTATTATTATTATTAATACTATTACTAGTACTATGTGTTTAGTATATTAACTTTTTATCCACTACTACTACTACTACTACTACTTATTATTATTATTATTATTATTATTAATACTATTACTAGTACTATGTGTTTAGTATATTAACATTTTATCTACTACTACACTACTACTACTACTACTTATTATTAATACTATTACTAGTACTATGTGTTTAGTATATTAATATTTTATCTACTATTACTACTACTACTACTACTAGCTTATTATTATTATTATTATTATTATTATTATTATTATTATTATTATTATTATTATATTATTATTATTATTATTAATACTATTACTAGTATTATGTGTTTAGTATATTAACTTTTTATATACTCTACTACACTACTACTACTACTAATTGATTAATTTGTTGGCTTGTTGAACTGCATATATTAATTGATTAGGTTTGTCTTGTTATTGGGATTATACTTCCAGAGCTAGCTTTTTACAGAGATAGCAAGTATATTTTGTTATTGTGCATGAATATTTTGCTATTGATGTATTAATCTTTCTTTAATGTGTATAATTGTGCATGTATTCAAAGATGCCTCCTAAGACATCGAGGAGAGCGATGAGTAGGGGCCCGATCGAGCAACTACGTCAAAGCGTTGCACAACGCTCTGCTGCTACAGCTCCTGGAGGAGGTCCCGGTCATGGGATCGCACCGCCTCCTTTGGAGCTACAGCCGATTACGGCTCAGGTTCCGTTTACCCATCTTTTGTCTGCCACGAGCACCTCGACCACCGAGCATTCGTTTCCTCGCAGCATTCACTACAAGAGTAGAGGAGGTGATTATAACATCTTTAAAAGTTTTTTTTTTCGCTTTCTTCTACTAAAACTCTATATATATATATTAACTATAATTTATATTTTAATCTATAGATACGTCGATCTCCACATCCATCTCCACTCACACGAGAGGCATAGTGGTAGGTAAAAAGACCAGTGAAGAGGTGCGAAAACATAGAAAGATTAACCTCGAGTGGTCTGACGAGCTCAAATTGCCGTCATCTCAAGTGGTTTAGGGCCGTCTCGCACGCGACATAGGTAGTGTCGTGAGGGACAAAGTCCCCATGGTGGCATATTCATATTGGCATCTGCCTGGAGAGCACCTTCAGATTGTCTACAACCACATCTTGATAAGGGCGACTAATTAATTTATATTTTCTTTATACTTGCTCAATTTTTTTGAATTCGACTTATATATTTTGTTTTTGTTTTGTAGACTTACTACGACGTCAGCCACGACGATATAAAGATGTTCAAATACATCCAAAAATTAGCATCTTCGCAGTTCAATCAATGGATGTCAGACTGCAAGGCCCACTTCAAGACATACGACCCAGATGTTCCTGTAGGGTTTCTGGAGCGTGTGGATGAGTAGACGTGGCTGAAGGCGCACTGGTCCACCGAAGAGAGTAAGGTAATGTCTTCCGTCATTCGCATCTCTCTCATTATTATTACTAATACTATTACTGTTTTACTACTACTACTACTACTACTACTTATTATTATTATTATTATTATTATTACTACTACTATTACTATTACTATTACTACTACTACTACTTATTATTATTATTACTACTACTACTACTACTATTAATTATTACTATTACTACTAATAATACTACAACAACAACTACTACTACTACTACTACTAATAATAATAATAATAATAATAATAATAATAATAATAATAATTTTTACTACTACTCATACTATCATTGTTTACATTACTACTACCACTACTACTTATTATTATTATTACTACTACTACTACTACTACTACTAATAATAATAATAATAATAATAATAATAATTATTATTACTATTACTACTAATACTACTACTACTACTACTATTATTACTACTAATCATAATACTAATACTACTACTACTACTACTACTTATATTACTTATACTATTAATACTACTACTACTACTAATTATTATTATCATTATTAGTACTACTACTACTACTACTACTACTACTACTACTACTACTACTACTACTACTACTACTACTACTACTACTTATTATTATTATTATTATTAGTTACTACTACTACTACTACTACTACTACTATTGTTTTACTACTACTACTACTACTACTACTACTACTACTACTACTACTACTACTACTACTACTAATTATTGTTTACATTGCTACTACTACTACTAATTATTGTTTACATTGCTACTACAGCTACTTATTATTGTTTACATTGCTGCTACTATTACTTATTATTATTATTATTATTATTATTATTATTATTATTATTACTATTATTGTTTACATTAATTGAATGAATTATTTCTAAATGTTGTATCATATTGCAGGCCCGCTCCGAGAAAATGAAGGCGGTTAGGGCATCTGATAAAAAGGTGGACCATCGATCGGGTTCGACTCCCTTCGCCTACCGAGCGAAGAAGCGGAAGAAATCTGGGGATAAAGCCCCTATTCCCAATACCTGGGTAGAAGTATATAAGAAGAACGTTCCAGATGCAGCAGTAGGAGTTTATTAATTGTTTGCAGCTTTGTTATTGCTTATTCATTATTATTGAATTATTGGTTAATTGTTTATTGATTGTTATTTGTAAGTTGCGACGAGCGCCGCGGTGGAGGCTTCCATCACTTCCTTCGAAGCCTCAAATCCCACGCCGCGACATGTGGAAGGCGACTCGGACGTGACCCCGCCGACACCGATCACTCTCCCTATTGAGATACATATCGGTATTATTCAGGGAGAGGTGGGTGTTCGAAGAGGGATTGTCATCCATGGTCTGGGGATTGGATACTGGAAGGATCCACAGCAGAGATGTGGCGTGCAGATGCCAGATCCGTCGCCCGAGGTCGAGGAGCTTCGGTCCACCATTGAAGGAATGTAGCAAGGGATGGAAGAAATGCAAGCTCATGTTCAACTATTACTTAGAGGAAATGCTTCCGGTGGCGAGTCTATGTCCCGCCAACAGCCATAGGTTAACACCAATATTTTTTTTTATTTTGAGACTTCAAGTTTTTTTTTCTTTGAACATTTTGTGATTGTATATTTTGAGCATTTTGAGACTTCTATGAAATTTTTTGAATTACATTGATGTAGTTTTGTGAATTACAATATAATTTTATGAATTATGGTGTTTTAAAATTCATCGTTATGTTTGTGAATTATATGGTGTTTTAGAATTCGTCGTTCGACATTACAAACTGTTTTTCATATAAAATGCAGTGTTATACATAAAATGCAGTTTGGCTATATGGGTTACTGTAATTCCAGCATTACTTGGAATTATGGTCATTCACTTAAGCGACGAACATTGGTCAATGTGCGTCTCCTAAGTGATCTCTTAGGCAACGTACATTGGTCAATGTGCATCTCCTAAAAGTCACACTTAGGAGACGCGCATTGACCAATGTATGTCACCTAAGTGTGACTCTTAGGAGACGTACATTGGTCAATGCGCGTCACCTAAGAGTGTCACTTACGAGACGCATATTGACCAATATGCGTCGCCTAATATCTTAGGAGACGATCACTATGTACGTCGCTTAGGATCTTCTTAGGAGACGAACCAATGTTTGTACGTCGCCTAAGAACTTAGGCGACACAACTTAGGCGACGACCCTTAGGCGACGGCTTGCTTGTCGTCCAACTCGTAGGAGACGCACATACTTAGCTTAGGAGATGGACAATGTACGTCGCCTAAAAGCCTGTTGGGCCTAGTGTATTATAACGGAAGTGTAATTAGATAGACTTAATTTATTTTACCATTATTTAAATAATAGGCATACAATTATATTTTTTAAATTTGGTTAGGATTAAAAATTAAAATTAATGCCATAGGAAAATTTTCAATTCCTCTTATTCTCAAATTAAGATTATATAACTACGTTTTTAGGATAATCTTAAAATTAATTTCTCTAAAAAATAGCAAAATTGGAATAAGAATTCTTAATATGAGATAAAAATAATAATTAAAATTACAAGCAATTGTAGATATAAAAAAAAGTAATAGTAAATTTGATTTTAGGTGGTGTCACCAATTACATATAAGTACAATCGAATCGTGCCGTAGGCACGGGTATTGGCTAGTATATATATATTAAAATATTAAACATCTATTACACAAAGATAAGCTGAACAAAAAATATATTACAACAAAGAGATGTTAAAAAAAATAGGTGTTACAAAATTTCTCTTCGGACTTTCATATTCTTAAAACTTTGAATGATATGTTCGTTATGTCCTTAACGGAATACTATTTCCGATCTATTCATTTTTCTTTAGTTTTTACCAAAAGTAATTATAATTATCCCCAAAATTTTGAGACCTTATTATAAAGTTGACCTCAAACTTTAAATGTTTACATAAAATTTCTTGTATTACTGTACCTATTTAAAAAATATATAAAAAAAATCCATGTGGGGGCACTTGGCCACATTCCCTCTGTCCTGCTATTGACCACTACACCGGTGACTACTATTTAACATTTTTTCTTTAGTTTGTGTATAATTAAATCAGACATTTGTCACGTGTACTATAGTTTGGATCATCTAACTCCAAACCAATTGGTTGTATGTGGAGTAACCCTTGTTCTTTTGGGAGGAGATCTTGTTTCCTGATATGAAATTTATAGTCTCAACACGCCTAATCACGTGTAGCGTAATTTTGAATCTTACACGTAAAGCTCATGCAGCCTTTTGGCCTAATGCATGGTTAACTAATAGCCTTTAATTTCTTCGTGACATAAGCTAAATTAAACACCCATTTTCATTCCTCCTCACAGTTAGCATCTGCTGATTAGAATAAGTTAATAACTATCACAACTTTAAGTTAATAATAAAATGTAACTAAATATTGAGAATGAGTAGTCATCCAATACATTTATATTTAATCCTTCTAAAGGACTCGTACATGTCAACAGACTAGCTATAACCATGAAACTCAAAATGGTCCCTAGCCATAACTTTAAAAAAGTTCACAAGTCACCATGCATGCCTTTAACTTTAACTATATTTATAAAACTTTGTTCACTAAAATTATACCTCAATATACAATTTAGTGAACATAGTCTTGTTGGTGGGTCTTATTATAAGGAGACACTCTACATCTCCTTCCACTATTTCCCTTTTTCTTTTCTTTTTTTAATCTTATATTATCTTTCTTTATGACCACTTTAGTAGTACCATTTGCCTTTACATATATGTCCCTAGAAGCAAGTTTCCTTTTGGGTTCTTCTTTAAATTAAAACACGACTTGCCCACAAGTTGGTGTTTACCTCTAATTAGGTATAGGATGGATGAGTGAGGGGCCTATAATCTCTGATAGGTTAGGCGACTAAAAGTAAGGTTAATCTTCTAATAATATTATAATAATTTGTCTAAAAGTGATCGTTTCTTTAGTATTATAAAATGCTGGCCCACTTTTTGCTAGGTTTTTTAGGAAAATACATGGGTAAATTCCAACCATTATAAACTGGGTAATATGATTGGCAGAAACCGGGGAATCTCACTGAAAAGGTTTTACAAAGCTATTTTGGACGTGGGGACAAGTTCAAGATTTGGAAGTCCTACTTCATGGTTTCAACTTTCAAACGGAAAAGATATGCGTATCAAGACTTTAGTATATAATGAGTATTGAAATGCATTGTATACTTATATACAACTATATAATAGGTACTCGTTTTCGAACAGGCAAGTGTTTTACGTTACATATATATATATCATTGTTCATTTTTAACAACACTTGTGTAAATTGATGTAATTCATTGTGCAAACTCTAAAAGGAGAGACTCTTGTGAATCAAAGCGAAGCTCTAGTAATTTGGGTCGTACAATGCTGGTAGAATAAAATTTTGCAAGATTTTAGGTATGGCAAATGATCTCAAATATTGTATATTTGAAATTCTTCTTGAACGAGAATACTTGTAAAATTAAAACCATTCTTCTAGGAACATGACAACAACAATCGTTAATAATAATTTCTACTGGCCTCTTAATATCATATGTTTGATTCTTACACATTTTGAAAAAAAAAAATATTACTTTCAACGTAAATAATTATAAAAGATAAAATAAAAATAAGACATATATATATATATATATATATGTATATAATATATTAAAATTTTATACAAAGGTGACTCTTAATTAAGACGACTTAAAATGAAATCCCGTAATTTTTGATATGGGAGATAATAACATTAACATATTTGATAGCTAATAAATCTCTTGGTTTAGTGGACTGACTATTACAGCATACCGGGAGCCAACCCAGATAGGCCACAGAGACATCAACTAACTGGAAATTAGGCCCAGTACTACGTAATACAATTTTTATCCTTTATTTAAATTAATAATTATATTGGAGTGGATATCACTAATTAAACTAATTAATTAGCACCACATTTTAAACTCTGGCAAAGCTGAGTTTGTGATGAAATTTTGTACCTCCACCTAAAAAGATATATATATTTTTTTCTAATTACTTACAAAATAAAACTTATTAATTAATTAAGAAGAATTAAAAAAAATAAGGGTTAGGTGAATGAGGTAGAGACAAATAAGTCCTCATAAAAATAACAAAGTACTACTCCCCCCATTATCGTAGTGGCACCCATTAATTGTCGTTTTCTTGGACATGCGCTTTAACTTTCTTTAGTGAAAGCTCCTCCAATGGCGACCAATAGTCGACACGTGTCAAAGGGGATGCACGACCCATTATAATCTATTCAAACTATATTGGATGAGACAAAATAGGATCCTGCAAATCGATCTTATATTTTCAATCAATCAGTTAAATAAAAAATAAATGTTTTTCGCAAAATAACCTTATACCATTGTAGATGTAAAATTTATTTTCTTTTGCGAAATATAAAATATCTTATTAAATGAATCGATTTCAATATAAATTTGGTGATATATACAGACCAACTTTATATGTTATTGAAAAATATTATGTAATCTCGGGTGAAAGAATGACTAATGTATTGTTGGAGTGGTGTGTGCTTGTTTACATATAACCAGCAGGATTATAAAATTGATTAAAGATAACACAAGTTGACCCATTTTTTAATGTTAATTAGGAATTAATCACGCACAGCTTTTTAATAATTCATATTACTTGGTGGAGATTTCCCCTCCTTTTTGTTTTTTTTTTCCTAGTCAAAACTCCACTAGGGCTTTGTGGGACCCCTTAATGGAAAACCTAAAAATGTCAACCATAGACATATTGGTCTCCGTTATGTGTTTTTTAACTGCGTCTGGCTTGTAACAATGTCACATTTGTATGATCTTCCGCACTCCCCCTCTTTCTCTATCTTTCAATTATATATTAGTAGAAAATAGTATGTTACAGTAACCTTTTATTATGAGTTGTTTCTAATACTTAAAGATGTCTATGATAGTTTCGACTTTCGAGTATGCATATTTACCATTTTTTTACCTTCTCTAATTACGACTTGTTTTCTTTAGATTCTCCAACTTTCTAACAATTTTTCATTTTAAAACCATGCAATAAAGCTCGCATCCTTAATTTAAAACCCAAAATTTCACATTATAATTAGGGGTGCGATTTTCGAACCGGGAAGCGGACAACAGAACTGCACTGAACCGAAAAAGGTCAATTCGATTCGGTTCTTAGTATTAAAGTGCACATTTTTAACGGTTTGGTTCCTAATAGTTGTTAACGGTTCGATTCCCGGTTCCTTGATAAATTTAATTAAAGGAACTGTTATATATAAATACATAACAGTTCTTACGGTTCTTGGTCGGTTCTAACTATTTTAGCGGTTCTAATTGTTTCAACGGTCCCCCGAATAACTGTTAGAACGGTTTTAAACCAATTTTAAGGTTCTAATAGTTCTCCGAAGACCACTTAGAACAGTTTTTTGCCAGTTCCTAATGGTTCCCCGAAGAATCGGTGGAACCGAACAGTTAGACCAGTTCAATTCCATTTACGGTTCCTCAAAAAATACACAAAGAACTGAACTGTTAAGAACAACAGAAAACCGGTTCCGGTTTTTAATAATTTGACTAGGAACCGAACCGGTCCCAGCCCTACTTATAATAGCAAGAGTTTACCCTTGTCACTGATATTTCTATTTGAACTCTATTGCTAAATAAGTACAAGTTCCATATTGAAAATAAGTTTAGATGCAAATTAAAGATTTGGGGTAGGAATTATTATGGTAGCGACTAGTTGTCCATACGATTATATATGTAGCGAATTAACGAGATTGATTTCCTTATTTGTTTATTGAAGGAGAATGGAAATTAAGTTAAAAGGAAAAATCTATAATTTGAGTGAAGGACAGCGGTCGTTACCAGTGACGGCGAGTAATCGCTACCACGGACATTTAGAGAAACTTAACGACTATAATTAGAGAAAAATGAAAGATAATATAGGATAAATTTATCAATACATTAAATACTGATAATAAGTCAAATCTGCCTTAATTTAATTTGGTTAAACTTTTCCTTTTAGAATTCAATTGTTAAATATGGATTTTACCCTAACTAACATTATAAAATTGATTATTTGTTTCAAAATATATATATATATATATATATATATTAATGTTTTAATTTTTTATTAAGAAAAAGAAATTTTCAAGACTTGTACTCGATTTGAAGAACAACAGAAAAAGACCATTGTACCTGGATGATGCACTTTTGTTGGATGTGATTTATGAAGTAATTAATTTGCTGTTCACATGTGGGCCACAAGTCAAACATAATTTAATTTCGACTATACTAAGAAAGCGTAAATTGTTAATGACTTTGTAATTTAATGGCACTCTCAGTGGTTTTATACTAGAGAGGTTATCTACCTCTTATGGTGGTGGTTGATGATGATATATATGGCGTGATTCGTGGTGGTTCATGCGGGTTTTAAGAGGATAACTAGAACGACAAAAATTATATGTCTAACTTCATATAATTATCTTTGATATGAATGATTAATGAAAAAGAAAAAAAAAAGTAGAAAGAAAGCGTAAATTCAATAACAAATGGTTGTAGTTACAAGGCAAAATGAATTCTTCCTTGACAAATTTCAACATAAATGCTATATATATATATATAGCATGTCGATCAATATGGTAGGGAATTCAAGGGGTCAGTAAAAGGGAAAATATGTTGACCATTAAAGATAATCAATTATGTTGCTCCCCACGTTTTCTTATAGAAAATTCACACTCAAATTTAATTGGACAGTTGGTTGGGTGTGAGTCGAGTTTGACAATTATACTCTGTTTCATCAAGTCTAAAACTATATCAAATGACCCATCTAAAATGTTTTAAGTCCGCTTTATGTATTTTTGAATTAATATTTACCTATGTCCAGTAAATTGGGTAAAAATGTTCAAAATTCGTTGGGTCAAGCTTTTATCTGTTACATTGGAAGAGAGAATTAATGTTGACATAATTAGTAAGACCCCAACCTCAAATAAAGGTTCTTTTACGATTAAGACAATTAATTCACTTTTTCGTGCCTCCTTGTGACACACTACACAAATTATAATGTTAATCTCATGCTTGAGATTAGCTTGAATTTGACGATGTTGAAGTATCTTTAGATAAATCTAATTTTTCAAAATTGATATAAACGAAGTATAGTTTGTATAGAGAGATAGGAATTCGAGTCTAGGTGCGAGACGATAAGTTAGAAAAGATTCAAACTTGATCGGTAATCTTGCGTTTTCCACATTCTTTCTTATAGTGATATTATCTATTACTAAATAGTATAATATAATGGAGAAAGTAGATATATTAATTATTTTTCTTATATTCTTAATGTATAACAAAATAATAATTATAATATTTTTTTAATTTATTATTTAGTATTATGGAAGAAGTAGCATAATTTATTATACTATTTTTTAAAATGGTCTCAAAATTAATAGTCTTATTTTCATTTTTCCATAACAAATAAGTTGTATTTTCAACCATTAATTATATTAAAATTAATGTCTTCTTGAAAATAACAAAGTAAAAGTTACAAAATTAATTTGAAACGGAGGTAATATATATTTTATTCTTCGTACGTAACATATTTAAGCCAATT
Source organism: Lonicera japonica (assembly GCA_021464415.1). Classification (NCBI taxonomy): domain Eukaryota; kingdom Viridiplantae; phylum Streptophyta; class Magnoliopsida; order Dipsacales; family Caprifoliaceae; genus Lonicera; species Lonicera japonica. The sequence continues at coordinate 52,879,121 of CM038468.1, read as the reverse complement.
ATTTGACAAAATGAGATTATTTGTTTTAATAATATGGATACATAACTTAATAGTAATATCCATAGGAATTAAGAATGCAAGTAAAGGAAATAAATTTGATATTGTATTCAATTTGTTGTGTATGATAAAATCATTAGTTTTATGATGAACTAACATTTTTATATAGTACCCACTAATCCACCCTAACTCAAGTCTTTAGTAGGATTTACTTTTCCTACTTTTGATTCATTAATCACTTTTAAAATTTTGCTCATTAAATTAGTATGTCATAATTATTTATACAATATTTCATATTTATTTATGTGTCAAGTTAAAATTATAGGATACTAATAGTCATGTAGGAATGTGTTTTTTTAAGATTTAAATATGCACCCTTCACTTTTTTATTTGATAGTCATATACATTTGTATATATAATTATTTTTACTAAATTATATAATACAATGTATGTATGTAGTATGAGTACATTATTATTGCCACAAAATTTCATCAAAAAATTTAAATTAAGATTAGGTATAATGAAAATGTGATATATGTGTTTGTTGTCGTCTATTTAAATTTTATATTGTCGTATGACCAAACTATAAATTGATCTTTTTGATGAAAGTTGGGGAAAAAATTCATGAAACAATTCATCTGTTTATCACCTGAAACGGATTGTCCTTATTATTTTTAAAATAAAGAATTCTTTTGCAGAAATATTTATATACAGGGTATTGTGATGGTGGATACTTTTAACTAACTAATGGTAAATGCCTCTTTATTTTAAAGCATTTTTGTTGTATTTAAGGGCAATAATCCTTGAAATATTGTTCTACTAACTATATCAAGGTTATTGAATATGATGTTCACTTTATGATTTTGCTAACTTGTGAAAAATAATAATATAGTGTAACTTATTATGATACACATGCATACACTGTAGTAAATATTTACAAATTGCCACAACACTCAAAATATCAAAATAAATAATTTTAGTTTATAAAAAAAGTCATAAATTGAATAGTTGACATCTATAACATTATGTAAAATATAATTCACAAAATTCAAATAATATAAAAATAAAAACATTGTTACACTTGGACTACGGTAAAAAGTACTCAGTATTATTAGTAAAAATTCAAATTAGAAGTTCCATTCTTTTGTTACAGTTTCCTTTTTTCTCTTTATTTAAGTTTTTTGGCAGCAAGGACCCACTCGAGTCTCATGCTACACTTTGCTACACTTGGATTCGAACCTGTTGTGTAAACGCCGGCCGGCCCGAATGCCCGATTGACTCAAATACTTGTTTCTACGAAGAAAGAAAAAGAAAGTTTCTTTAAATGGGAGAGAATGAAAATAGGAAGTCATGGGCTTTTGAGATAAGCCCAGCACCCCGAGTCCTTCTGATGTTTAGATGCAAAAAATTCTTGGGTTTCTTATTTTCCTGTGCGTTTGTTACACAATTAATATTGCAATACTATCATGTTGGGCCGTAAAAGGCTTTTTCAACTTTTTTTTTTCTTTCAAAAATCAGGCTTTTCAACCGTTTGTTCAATTTTACATTATTTAATCATAACTAGTTAAGAACTTGTGCGATATACGAATAATTAACAATTTTTATTGTTAATAATTTATAAATTATTAAAAAAAAATTGATGTACAAATAACATAGTGTAGAATATGTTTTGAATGTTATATCTTCATTTTATAGCATATTAAAATAGAAATTTCAAAAAATTTAATTTTAGAGCAAATGACGAAACACTTTATAGATGGTTTTTACTTTTTACATTTTGTGAGCATTGACTCAAATTACTTATATGCAGTATACTAACTCAAATTAGAACGTAAACTCCAATCATAATTAATATATTACAAGAAAAGAGTCAACTAGTAATTGTTTCAAATCAATTAAATTTAAAACTTCAGATGACACATCCAAAATGAAAGAAAAGAAATCTATGCCTTTAAAAGAGTTGATCTGCGTGCAATTGATTAATTTACTCTCTCTCTATTGTCTTATCCAGTGAACATTCCTTCTTAATTATTAAATTTATGCCTTTCTCCAACTAATTGTCGAGTTTCTCTACTAATAAAATAGAAAAAATAAAATAAAAGTGCGTTAGTGTATATTAGACAAAAAAGAAAAAATACATGTACTCATTATTTGAAGTAACAAAAATACTCCCCTACCTTAAATCAATAATTTGGATTTTCTTTTCAAGATTTATTAAATTATAGTCCCACTTCTATATTATAAGAAATGATCAATGTATCAAATATGAAAATATAAAATATAAAATTTATGGTTTTCTCCATTAATTTAGTTAAAATTAATGTTTCTATAAAATATATTAAAATCAAAGTAAAATTATTAATTTGAAACGGAATAACTACTTAGAAATAATAAACACAATTTATTTTCATGCACCTTCCTTTTTCCCTTTTGCGTGGTTAGATTTTGCCTACATAAGGATCAATCTCTTGTATAACAAACAGTTTAAAATATACTCGGAATATAAACAAATTAAACCAAACTTCTTTATTGAAGACAATCTAATACAAAAAAATAGTTAACTTACGATTGAGTCAGTTTGTGAAATTTGTTCCATGTCGCATGCTTGTTCATTTTATTTGTAATATGAAATGTTCTTGTATGGAACAAAAAAATTAATAAATTACCAAGGTTAAAGATTTTATTTTTGATACATATATAGTTTAATAAATCTATTAAAAATCACTACACCCACAATTTCTTACCTAATTTTCTTGCTCGATCATAAGGTTTTAAGCGGCTACTTAATTTATAAACAGAAAGGTTGAATTACCTGAGCTTACTACATGCAACAATTTTCACCGAGGCTTCAAATATTGTAAGATACAATGATAAAGTGTTTAAAAAAACATATTTTCTATTAACTACAACCTTTAGAAAGAAAAGATGGAAATAGTGAACATACCAAGATATGGCATAATTTATTTCCCTCAAAATATGCACTTTTAGGTTCGTGCTAACAAAAGATTTATCTCATAAAATCATATAACCATTTGACAAAACAACTTATTTTTGCTTAATACAATTAATAGACGAAGTCAAATTTAAATAGAAATTGTTACTTGTTAAATGATTTAAACTTATGATTGGCAACGAAAATTTCTCTAAAGGGGTACGGAGAGAGTACAATAAAACAATATTTTTGCAAAAATTGTTTCATAGATAAAATTAATTTTTTATTTGAAATAAAAAGAAAATAATTTGCAAGCACTGGCATTAGATTACGAAACATCATATAGGGTGAATTGGTTCTACATTAAATGCTTGGATAAAATCTGAAGAATAAAAATCACAATTTCGATATGTCCAGTCAATTATGCATCAAACAATTAAATTAACTAAGTTGTTTTTACACATGGCTGAAGATAAACACAAATTACTACGTATAAAATCAGACATATTAAAGAATATTATAAATTAAAGTCATCCAGAAACATAGTTGAGAGAATTGGATTATATTTTTCACTAACCCGTGTATGCAAAATTTGCTGGGGAGAGATAAACATCATGACCATGTGATTCTCGATTTTTAATTCCTTTACATAGACTAAATCAGTTGTCAAATTACCGTATAGAAATTAAAAAGTCAGAGAAGTGTGAAAATTGGCTTAAAAGAGGCTTAATATAATTTAGGATTGAGTGGTTATTTAATGCAATAAATATGTAATTAATGCATTAATGCAATAAATAGGTTATCAATGCATTTAAAAATATAAATCTCCAAAAAAGCACATAATAAATAATCCAAAAAGAGAAAGACCAAATGAGCGGGAAATTTTTTGGGGGCTGTTTTATTTTAATATATATATAGATGTCAATGCCCGCGAGATTTTACGTGGTGCATTTTATGTATGTAAAATACTATTACAAATAATCTTCTTATTTTTTATTGGAACAACATTACAACATCATGACCATTTATTTTCCAACAACTAATAAACAATAGTATACCCCTAATTTATTCAAACTAAAATAAAAGTAATAAAATAAACAACAACAACTAATCAATAAAAGTATACCCCTAATTTATTCAAACTAAAATAAAAGTATAGCCTAGTTTATTCAAACTAACAAACTAAAATAAACTCTCAACAACAACAATTAATCAATAAAAACACTAACATATAAGAGGATCTTTACTAATCAATTAAAGCATAAAGAAAATAGGATAACATACTTTCAATTTTCTACTGATTGCTGCAGTGCTGCCCACCGTCGACACCACTTGCTGGCTGCTGCCTTCGTTGTCGACTCGTCGGATTTGTGAGGGGGGATGGAAAGCCACCGTTGAATACTTGAAATGGAGTCTTTGGAGGTTGTTTGTTTTAATTGGGTCGAGAACTTTGAGAAGTTGAAATGGGTTGAAAACTGATTTGGGGAGTCGTGCAGGGGGAGCTGGGGAGGTGTCGGGCACTCAGGTAGCACAACTGTTTTTTTTTAACTTGTGTCAAAATAATGTCATTTTGACGTTGAGCGAAAATAAAAGGGATGCGCGTGCACTGCGCATAAGCAGCAAGCCTCTCTAGCACAATAGTTGCCCCATTAGGGCATTTCGTCAAGCACCTTGTGAGGGGCAATTTGGGCGGCTCTAATGAAAGATTTCAGAGGTTGCAGGGGTCAATTGACCACCCTTGCTCCTATGTGGATTTGCCCCTGACTGCTTCATAAGTTTTATAAAGCTTTAGCCTTAGTGAATGTTGCTTTTTGCTATTTTATTTATAATAATGTCTTATCTTGTAAATTTGAGAGAGACTTTTCTAATTTAGTCTCATTTGGATTAGGCGAGCGAGTGGGCTCTCAGCCATTGTAGAAGACATCAAATCATGAGCATTTTTTTTATTGGGATTTTGTTTGGATTCCTAGGAATTACAAAATTAAAGCTCGCAGCATAGCTTCTTAGCTCTTAGAGATAGTCTTCATTTAGATTGGTTATCTTTTGTCTTGTAGTTTGTGGCTTCCACAACTTTGATGTAAAAAAACAAAAAACAAATGTAAATACTTCAACGCTACACAATACATAAATAACATTCAATCACTTCTTCATAAAATTCCTTAATAATTGGCTTAAACAAATTGTATGCTGTCCTTCCCGCAAGCGGGTGACATTCACCTTTCCCATGTGCCGGAAATCGATATTGGGAGCTTCAAGTCGACCCCAAACTTATCTCATTGACAGTTTTATACCCATGGGGCAAGAGGTTTGGTTGCACAATATATGTCTTCCAACTTTTTTAACACAGGTTTCTTTTTTTCCTTTTTTTTGGCAAAGCTTCAATATATATATATATATATATTTCACATAAGTTTCAACTACACAACTTAAAAATAAAAACAATGTGTTCATCTTTTATTTTTGATTTTCATTAGGTTTTAGTATACATTTTTTTATATATAATATTCTTGCCATTTTTTTTCTTGTGAATGGTAGAATAAGATAGTATGTTTTTAGATTTTGTAGACGTTACATTGAAACATAAACTAAACAAAATTTTCAGATTCATACTTTAAACTTGAGAGACTAAAACAGATGCACCCTAACTCTCTTTTTTCCGCTCAAATAATTTTTTTTGTTTTAAGTACCTAAAAGTATTTTTAATTTTAAGTTCATATTAAAATATAATTTAATAATTTACTCAACATTAACGTGCGATATATTGCACTAATCACCTTACAAAGTACTTAAAAATATTTTTAATTTAAGTTCATATTAAAATATAACTCAATAATTTGCTCAGCATTAACGTGTGATATGTCGCACTGATCACCTTACAAAGTACTTAAAAGCATTTTTAATTTTAAGTTCATATTAAAATATAACTTAATAATTTGCTCAACGTTAACGTGCGATATATCACACTAGTCACATTATAAAGATGAATGAAGATCTTTAGTAATTAATAAAAGTTGGATGATACTAAGCCTTAGATAGATGATAAAACGACAAGCATCATAAGTGATTGATGTTTATTGTATCCCAATATGGAATGCGCATGGGGCGGTTAAGATAAGTAACTATTAAACTATAATTCTTCATTATTTTGAATGATTAAATATATTATATGTATATGCAGCGTCACTAGCTCACTCTTATTTTTAAAGGAAGTCGTAAGAGTTCTTTAAAAGAAATTTAACCATCTTTTATGAAAGAAAAGGGCTTCAATTTTTTTTTTAAATTTCTAAAGTCTCATTTTTTAAAAATGCGACAAATTCTATGAGATAGGAGAATAAAATCTTAAAGTAAAATATCTTTTAAAAATATTAAAGATCTTGCGAGAAGGAGAATGAAATTTACAAATTTTAAATCAAGAGGTGAGCACAACTTAAAACTTTTGGCCATGGATTGAAAGAAAGGTGCTTAATTAGTTGTGTAGGTGGGAAAAATAAAATTTACGACTTCTAGAGTGTTTATAATATATATATACATATATTTTTGGACACTGTTTATAATACCTTAACACTCCTCCTTTTCACCATTTACGAGTCTTATAGATTTAACTTCCTTTGTTTACTTTTGGGTATTCTTCCCCAAGAAAAGAAAAGAAAAGAAAAGGAAGGAGTGGGAGAAAACCACCGATGAGAGAAGATGAAGAACAGATTTCACTAGAGGAGGACTTCACTTTCCTTTTTTCTAGATTTTGATTTCGAGAGAGAGAGAGATTTGCATTTAAACTTCAACACATGATTTGATTTTGAGGGTTAATCTGTCTACCCTTACTTAAATTGGCGCTCTATTTCGTCTGACAGGTAAAATATAATATCAACAACTCTATCAAGACTCACTGTCTCTCGTTAGTTCTAGGGTTTGGTAATCGGCTCTTTAAAGATGGAGAGCGCGGATCAGCAAAACATAATGGTCTCTTCCTTCCTTGAAATCGCCGTTGGCCAGACCCCCGATATTGCCAGACAATTCTTACAGGTCTTTCTCTATATATATGTATATGTTTGCGAATTATTTTTTCGGTACTTGTTTTTATTACACTCAGGGTTATGGCTTTGTAGAAAGTTGAAAACTTTGTATTGCTTTTGACAATAAAATTTTGGCCTTGAACCGAGTTGTTTCAGGCTGTGAATGTAGGTTACTGGTGCCTGAATTGGTTTCTGTTTTCCACTCAGATTAACTACCCTCACAGTAAAAAAGGAAAAAGAATTGCTTTGTAAGGAAGGTCAAAAACTCTCTTCCTTTGGAAATACTACAAAACCACACAAGAAGGATGTGGTAGAACAATTTTGTGAATGGAATCTATATAATAAGGGGCAAGTGGGCAACAGTTTCTGAATCTAGAAAATGTACAAGGGATAAGAATTGTGTGAGAGATTGAAGATGCTTTTTCAAAGGTGGATAGTAACTTTAGCTAGCACAGGTTATGAACTAGTAAGGTATATTGATGCTTATGTAAACAGTATAAACCAATAATTTACTAAACTGGCATGTACTTTTAATGCCCATATGAAAGTGTCTGAGGGCTTGACCTATCTTTGGATTTCTTTACTTTTAGAGTGAATTATGTGGACCATGTGAAAATTTTATTCTTTACCAGATGCTAATAATGGATCTGTGAAATTTACGGGATTCTGATTTATAATACTCCAAAGTGGTTAGTTGAAACAATTCATCAATCGTGTCTTTTACTCTTTAGTTGCTGCCTTGCTAGTGTATTAACATGGATTCAATTGGAGGACTTGATGTGCGTTGGTATGTTTATAGTCGATATTTGCCATGGTCAGCTTCACAATATCTTTTTCTCTTTTCCTTTTATAATACAATAATTTTAGTTAACCATGGTCCGGCATTGGTTTCAGTCAAATTCTCCTCCAAAAAACTAAAGCAGATTGTACTTTGCATGAATCTGGATGTTTGAGAGTAGAGTCAATTTTGCTTTTGTGTTTCCACCAACAAATCTTTAAAAGGATTCTGCAAAAGAAGCGGAAGCTGATTTGAATAAGGAGATTAAAAAATTGAACGGAGAAGGAAAGGAAAGGAAAAGGAAACAAGTAAATTCCAAACATAATAAGGGTGGAGGAGCTGCAAATGAACTAAATCTGTTGTAGCTTATTAATGGAACTAAAACACTTTTTTGACTCTTGTATAGCTTAGATATTATCTTCTTAATATTGGTCGTTGTGTTTTGTGGGTACAGGCCACAAATTGGAAGCTCGAGGAAGCTATCCAGCTCTTTTATGTAGGAAATGAGGGTGGAGGAGCTGCATCATCTTCATATTCTGCACCATTAGAAAACGATAGACCTCTCCCTGATGAAAGTTCATTAGGGTATGTTAAATCGGAAGTAGCAGTAATAATATAGAATTATTAGTATCCTGGTTATTGTTCTTAATTCCATCTTTATCCTCATCAATTCCCAATATATTTTTGTCTTGGCAGATCAAAAAAGGAGCTTGGAGATGGAGGTACGAGACTAGATGATGGAAATGAAGTACGTGCACCGTTACCAGTTAAAAGGGAGGTTCTTTATGATAGTGCAACACTTTACGGGTATGTTGTTGTGCCTGTTTATCAAGTTGGCTGTCATTATGTTGTTACCTATGAAGCACGGACACAATATCTACAAATTTTTCAAAATGTAGGATATGATACATGGGGATACGTTCTTAATTATATATATATATAAATATATAAATATAATATGCAATAAACATTATAGATATTTAAGAATTCAACAAAATGAAACTAGATTGCATCAATAATCCAAATGTTTTGATTATGTTGATTGGGCTAGAGCCCTGAATGTTTTTGATTCTGTTGTTTGTTTTATGTTTGTGTTGGATTGTCACAGCTTTATGTTTTGATTGCTATTATTTTGTAATGGGTTTGGTAGCCTTTGATGTACTGTTGTAGGTATAGCCCGTATAGGGCACAACTTCAGTGGAAATCTCATTCACCGGGCTTTTCCCTATTTTGATTGGAACTTCCTGTTGAGTTTGAAATAAAATTTCGTTTCTTATCAAAAAAAACAAAAACCCAAATACTCAACATGATCATTGTCACCACTCATCACATAATTACAGCATAAAGCATACACTAAATTGTTACATAGAATAAGATAAAACAAAAGGGGAATATAGAGATAACAATCATAATCGACTCAATATCACTAAGTCGACTCAACATCAACCGCTTCAACATCTTCAACTGCATCCCCAAATACCTCCGACTCCAACTCCGGCTTATCAAGAGAGAGGCTTGCCATTTGAAGTTCTCCAACATCTTCAAGTGAGCCACAAGAATCACCCGCAATATCCAAATACTTAGCATCTTCCATTGTGTAGGCAGGGGCCCTCCTTGATAGAATTCGAAGGTTACTATGAATGAACACCAAGTCTTCACCTCGTTTTGGTGTCAATCTATTTAAAGCCTCAAAATTTTAAGTTATTTTACTTTGACCCATTTTTACATTTTAAAATTTACAAAAAGACCCCTCTAGTGTATTGATTAACGTGTTGGGATGTATTGGGATTAAAAAAAAATAAAAAAATTAAACCCAATACTCTCTGATTCGCATATCGGGGCGTATCGATACAAATACGTATCGGGAAGGATTTGTGGCCTTGGGAGAGTATCCATGCTTCATAGGTTGTCAAAATCCAGCTCTCCCTTTTCCACTTCTTCCCCTTTATGTCTTTTGAATATCATATGTGTATATATATTTCCTTTTATCTTAGGCTGCTCGATTAGTTGTTTTGATTTGCTCTTCTCTACCTTTCCATTACCTTGCATGTTTGCTTGGAGTTCAATAGATACTAGCATAGTGATGTTTTTCGCTTGTTGGATTTCATGTTTTCTCCCTTGTTTGAGTCTGTATAATCTCCTATAGACCTTGTTTCAGGAGAAGAAAGAGTTTGTTTGAGGTTTTGAACAACTATTTTCAATTTTTATACATTCTTAATTCTGCTTTACTGTTTTTCACTGCACTTTTAATTAGTTTGAAGTATTCCCTATCACTGGTAACTGCTTTTGCTACCTTTTAATTTATATATATATGTATATTTATTTTTGGATGCCTTTGCTTATGAATGATGATGTTTCTTTTCTTAACCTTTTTCCCTTTATTCATTCCCCCTTCCAAATTAAGAGCATCAAGAAAGGGGTATCCTTCTCATGAAGCTCACACTGTTGTTCCCTTCCGTAATTTTAACGAGGAACTGAAACGTCCTGGGATCTGGGAAACGGAGAAAGGTGCGACATCTACTCCGGAAAATTCTCGAGATAATCTTGCTTCTTTATATCGCCCTCCTTTCGCTTTGATGCACAATGGACCTTTTGAGAAGGTAACTTGTCCTTTATCTTGTGGGTTAAATTACAGTTTGCATAGTTTTCTGAATGTTACCATATTTTGTTGCATGGCGATCTATGATACAGTAATATGCCATTATCTTATTTTTCTTGTAGTGGGGAATTATTTTGAGCTTCATTTTATTTGATTAATCGTAACTGCCTTGCCAACAAATACAGGCAAAGGATGCTGCTAAAGCCCAAGACAAATGGCTTTTGGTGAACGTACAATCTACGAGGGAATTCAGCTCTCATATGGTACTCTTATCTCTCTCAGATTTTTGTATGAACAATTTCTGGTTTTGCTATTCAGAGTCTGGTCTCACCGTGATCTTGTTTTATTGCTTATGAAGCTCAACCGTGACACCTGGGCAAATGATGCTGTTGCCCAAACTGTCAGTTCTAACTTCATCTTCTGGCAGGTCTGTTTCATGCTTCTGGTTGCAATATGTTTGTTATTAGTTATTTAATAATTACTTAATTTCATGGGGGCGCAATTATGTCCTTTCTGTTACTACATAGCAATCTGATGATCAACCATCATGGGTTTGTTATTATTTTCTTTTGTCGTAGTATGGCTGCAGTGTAATACGGGTTGGTATTGTGTTTCTTAGGATTCTAGATATAAGAATCTGAATTTTATTCTTCCCCTTTAGGTTTTCATAATGAATCCTAAATATGAAATTTTAGTGAGAGAGTAGAAGAATTACAATTTTTTGGAAATCTAGAATTGCAGGACTTGTGGGATTTGATTGGTTCATGGAATCTTAATTTTAATTATGGTATTGTTTGTTGTCCTTGCCCAAAATACCATAAATAAGAGATTAAGTTAGTTAACCATAGTTTGCTCGAGTTATGATTCATTTTTTGTCCTATTTATAATTTTTCACGACTTTTGGAGCCTTCTGTAAAAACACAACTATCATTATGTCTTCATCTTCGAAATTCCACCGAACTTAAATTTTAGAGGTCAGTACTCCCAAAAAGCTACATAAGCAAAAGCAAAGGAAAGATGAAAAGGACAAATGGCAAAGAACCATGGGTAATTTTCAATTGAGTAAACCTTAACAAGATAATTTAACCAAAGTTTGGATCTTGGATTGGCCAAATATTGCAGACAGGTCTGAGAGTATCCATGAAACATTCTGTTTTTGTGTTATCTGTGCTGTAACTTTTCTCCAACCTTGCAATTTAGAACAGTAGTGGACTAGGCTTTGAGTTTGTAATGATTGGTTGCTAGAGTTTCCTGTAATGTGGATTGAATTTTTCTTGGTAGCAACTATCTTTGGGGTCCTGCATATTGCTCAATGGTGTATGGTGCATTTGGATTATGAAAGGAACATTTTTCTAGTTTTAATATAGTTGAAAAATGTAATTGGTTCGACTTACTCAAATCGAGAGCCAAAGGTCTATGTGTATGGACTTGGCTTGGCTCCTCTCCACTATCTTTCGGTTCAATTTCTCTCAATGTGGTCCAGTTCGAGGGCTAAATGGGGATGAAGTTTTCAGGAAATTTATTGAGATGATCCCTATGGTGAGTTGATCATCTCCCCAAAATTTTATCACGAAATTCAAACCACTTGAAGTAAATAAATTACAATATTGAGCAATATTACATATTGAGAGGAGCCAGGTCCTATATCTATATTGAGCAATATTACAATCTAGGAAGTAAATAAATTAATAAAATATACTAATTACTAAAAGCCTAACTCTACCAACAAGGAAAGTAGATCACCTATATTAAACTCTTAATTATACAAAATAGCTTAATGGGTTGTACAGAAGATACTCAATAACTCTTAATAAATTAATAATAATAAATATAATATGATTTCCAACAAATATAAAGAAAATAGCGGCAAGCTGTGATTTATATGAAAAATTGTTTTGGGAAAGACTTAATTAGAAAGAGAAGGAAAAGGTGCATATAATAAGAACCATCTTTAGAACCCCAAGGTATTATGGTCTGGGTTCGTGTTGGTCCTTGCAATCCATAGGAGTTTCCAGAGTTCTTCCGATTAAAGAATTCATTCTATTGAAAAATCTACTAAAACTTAGAAATTTAAGATACCATTCTAAACATATTTATTCACACATAAGGTCCGGTAACCCACCTTTGCACACTTAAATTGTTACGTTCGTAGCTAATCCTTGACTTATTCAATTACGATAGAGTATATATATTTTTGTCATATAGTTAATACCCAAAGTATCGACTTAAAGAAAACTGAGACTTATTCTTGCTAAATGTAGAATTGTAGATTGCTATTTTATTATGATAGCCAGAAGTTTTAGTGTGCCCTTGTAGCCTCATTCATCGGTAGACAGTAGACACTAAACCTCTGCTGCACTTGCCATCTTCTGAGTGTTCTGCTTCTCACTTGGATTCTTATAATTCATTGTATGTGTGGCAGAAGCCTGCTTGGTTGTAGTTTTACCCTATACAAGTTGCTATAAACTGAAAACCAATCCGACTGTTGTGACGAGTGTTGACTTGAATTCATAGTTGTAGTTGTTGAAATGTCACTGACTTAAAATAGCTGTACTTTATTTTCTGATGGCCATTGTACTTTGTTGAACTCATTTTGACCATCTATTTGTTGGAGTATATATAGATTTATGATGATACGGAAGAAGGCAGTAAGGTCTGCACCTATTACAAATTGGATTCAGTTCCTGTGGTTCTCGTCCTTGATCCAGTCACAGGTCAGAAAATGCACTCCTGGCGTGGAATGATTCAGCCAGAGAGCTTGTTGGAGGTAAATTTTCTATACTTCAGTTGATGAAATATGTAAATGTATATATCTCTCAAATTAAATTAGGTGCAGAAAAGGGCTAAGGATTCATTATTGGCAATTTTAACCCGTCTCTGATTTGAGAAATTAACTGTGTAGGATCTATTGCCATTCATGGATGGTAGCCCCAAAGTCCATCATGTGAGTCTGTCTCATAAACGTCCGAGGGAAGGTCCTCAGCAGCCCACACCGCAAAAAGTTCAGGGTAATTGAGATTTCAGCTTATTTTATTTAATCCTTCTCTATATTGAGCTGCATAGTTTTGTTACTTAGAATTGGAGTCTCTCCAGTGGCTGCAGATGAAACTAGTAATGAAGAAGACGAAGAAATGCTTCTAGCATTGGCAGCTTCTATGGAAGGCATGAAAAAAGATAATAGTGGGGCCAGCTCTAAAGATATGGATGCAACCGATACTGTTGTGGAGGAGGAAATATGTCAAACGGAGAAGCAGCCTAGTTATCCAACTTTGCCTGAAGAACCAAAGGGTGATAGGTGCCTTCTTTGTAGGGTTGGGGTCCGTCTTCCTGATGGACGCAGGCTTCAGAGGAACTTCCTCCTCACTGATCCTATACAGGTAAAAACCTTTGCATGTAGCTTCTATCTTTTCAAATGTATTATTAAGGGCTTTTTTTGACTTTTTTTTATGAAGGAAGGTCTAAATCTCTTCCTTTTACAATCTACCAACAACATAAAGGGGAAGGGAATCAAACTCACAACCTCCCTAGTGAAAGTGAGAGCCCTGGCCACTATGCCCACCATTTTAAACTTACTCCCTTGTTCTCATAATTATTAGACTTTGCCCACTGTATGCAGTGGAATATGAAAAATTACACAAAAATGGGGGTTAAGTCAAAGGATTGTGTTAAAAAAAATTACACATTGCCCTCATTTTTAAGTAGTTCTTTGAGATTTCCCCCACATACAAGGGGCAAAGTCTAATGATTATGGAAGACTAGGCAAGTCTAATTTTGCATCAAGAACAAAGGGCAAAATCAAAAAAAGGTCTTCGTTATAATCGTTGTTGTTTAAATTTATTTTTGTTAGATCTACTTCTAGTTTCTTCATTTTTTTTCGTAAAAGGGAGGTCTAAGTCTCTGTTTAATTACAAACAGTGAAAATCCCCCCAAATCTTCCCTAGACTTGGACCTAGGATCTCTCCCAAGTTCGATTGGGTGCCTCTAGCAAATACTCTAGATTTCGTGAAAAAAAAAAAAAAAAACTAGCGCCCGCCCACCACCCCCCACTGAAGCTAGGGGAGGCAAAAGCCTAGCAGCCCAAGCCCCAAAATATTATTATACAAGAACGATATTAAAATCTCTTAAAGCATCCATACCGTGTATGTTAAATGTGCAAATTTGACGTACACTTGTCCACAGTGCGAGGAAGTAAACGAATAAACTTACCTTTGTATGGTAGCCAATGCACAAACTTACTATACAATTAAGTTTTAGTTATGCAGCCATGCAGGTGAACCTTATTCGTATGACCGTGGGCAGGTGAAGGTTACTCGTACGAAGTCATACAATTAACTTAAGTTGTATGGAGAAAAAAAACTAAAGTAATTAAAGTTCACTTGTATGAAATCGAAAACTAAAGTAGCTAAAGTTTAATTTTATAAACCAAAACATGCCAAATGAGTAAACATTACTCGTCTCAACCACCTTTTCTTTCAAACGGCAAAAGGTTACTCATTTGTTTGCTTTTCCATTTTTTTTTCAAGCGGCTTTTCTTTTACACGAGTGCTTACTCAGTATGGTGGCCATATTTTTTTTTATTTTTTATTTTTTTTATCATTTGCAGTGTAGCTCGTTTCCAAACTTAAAACTAAACTGGCAAATTGAACAATTTATTATACCATGTGCAGTGTGGATGCCTTAGAACGAAATCAACGAATATTGGGAAAACCAATCCTATAGAGCTTCAGAATTCCCCTAAACTTATGAAAGAATTGACTACTCTGAATCTCTGATGTAGCAGTATCCTTTTCTTTTCTTTCTTTCTTTTTTTAAAAAATAAATAAAAAGAATAAGAAAAGGGACTAATCACCCCAGATTTTATTAGATCAACAAAACACTGCCAACAACATACAAAGCCCTATCTAATTCTGATCTAGCACTATGCGTTTCTCAGCTGTAAAACACACATTAGCCATAAAATCAGCTCCTCTGCACCCAAAAAGTCAGAGACAACTTATAATCAAACTTGCTGAGTGTGAATCTATAAAAGCTTCCAATAAGCTCTTGTTCATTTTGATTTCTCGTTTATTCCCCAGTTGCTGTGGTCTTTCTGTTACGCACAATTGGATGAAGCTGAAGAGCGTCCCTTCCGCTTGGCACATGCAATCCCAGGTGCATCGAGGAGCTTGGACTATGATAGCAAATTGACCTTTGGGGAGTCGGGTCTCTCCAATTCAATGATTTCAGTTACGTGGGAGTAAAGTGTTATCTATTGATCATGTTCGATGGTGTTACAAAAGGGGCCTTTGAACTGGTAGGTTGATGATGCGTTAATGAGTTTTGGCTTCAACTGCTTGAATCTTGTTTTTGTTGGCTTTCGTATTTATTTATATTTCTTAAAGCGGAGTCTATTTTGGATTAAATTAAACTTAGATGACATCTTGTCTACCGTGTGTGTATATATAATCCATGTCGGTGGGGCCCTGGAAGCTATACTATGTTAAATATTTGCTCTATGTAGTAGTCATTTTGCACTTATTTATCTGTTATCATTATGGATCAGTTATTTTTTCCCTTTGTTTATTAAAAATGTAAAATACAAGATACGTGTAATTAAAAGTCGTATTTGTGTTAAAAAGTATTATAATAAAAATAAAAATAATTATTTACTCATTTAATTAAAGTTTGGCCTTTTAATAACACATAATTTGGACTTAACCCTACTTTTTGTGATGGTTCGAGACAGGGTGATTGTATATGGCAGTACGTTGATCGTCCGTAGTGCGAGCCCTATTGTCAAATTAATTTCAAAATTTGGTGAAATTCTTGGACTAAGAATTGGACAAACAAAATTGTTACATACAAATATTTTTTGTTATTATTTTTTCAATAAAAATGCCGGTCTAAGTATCATTTTAAATATAAACAACAAAAATTCGTTTCAAAATACTCCTCTTAGTGAGAATCAAATTTGGATCACTTGTTGGCAAATTAATTCATTGTAGACATAAATTTATTTTTATTTTTACAGAGCGTAATATATATTGATGGCCTTCCGTGATAATTAATCATAACTAAAGCATTCTCTACTGTTTCTTTTTGAAAAATCCTGTACTGTAATATTTCCTCAAGTCAGTCTTTTCTTTTAGAGTAAATACCATCAATGGCCACTGAACTATTGTCAAATTTTACCAGTGGCCACTGAACTTCATTTTGTTACAATCGGACCATTAAACTTTTAAAATGTACTACCATTAGCCACTCCGTCAAATCTCACCGTTAATTTTTGACAAAACCGTTACCACACGGATTTTTAAGGGCATTTTAGTCTTTTTCCTTTTCCTTTTCCTTTTTCTCTTTTCTTTATTCCCTTTTTCCTTTTCTTTTTCTTTTCCTTTCTTTCTTCACCTTCTTCCTCTAACTTCCACCATTCTTCTTCTTCTCCAGCCATTCTTCTTCTTTTTCTACTTCAGTCCGCACCCCTCATCGCCGTAGCAGCAACAACAATAAATTAAGAATAGATCTACGCAGCAACAACAAACCAGAATAACAATAATTTCGAGTATAAGAACAGCAAATTCGCCCAGAAAAAACAGCAATAATAGATCCAAATTAACAGCAGCATAATCAATAGATTCGAAACAGAGTATGTCAAAATCACACAGCAACCACTGATTAAATACCTCTGATCTTGACTCCGAAAAACCCCAAATTTCAATTACAAAATCCTAGCGACGAATTTACAAGAAAATCAACAAAAGACTAACCAAAACTCTCTCTCAAGGTAAGAGAGATAGCGAGATAGCGAGAGAGAAATTCTAGGGCACGCTGTGTGTTGGCTGCTGCGGCATCTCTCATTGCGATGGTGGCGGCGGCGGCGGCGGCGATGAGCGTGAAGGGTGGGGGTGCGTCGTCGGTGGTGGTGGAGATGAGAGGTGGGGACGGAAGAAGAAGAAGAAGAAGAATGGTAGAAGAAGCTCGGAAGAAGAAGAATGGCGGAAGTTTGAGGAAGAAGATGAAAAAAGAAAGGAAAAGAAGAAGAAAAGGAAAAAAGGGAATAAAGAAAAGAGAAAAAAAAAGGAAAAAGACTAAAATACCCTTAAAATTTCGTGTGATAACGGTTTTGTCAAAAATTAACAGTGGGATTTGACGGACTGACTAATGATAGTACGTTTTAAAAGTTTAATGGTCCGATTGTAACAAAATGAAGTTCAGTTGCCACTGGTAAAATTTGACAATAGTTCAGTGGCCTTTGATGGTATTTACTCTTTCTTTTAATATGTTATTAAGTCTCTTCCTTTTAATATAAATAACAAATAAATTTTTCGTGTTTCAGTTGAAACTTGAATTTAAGACACTATTTTTTGGCCTTTTCTTTTTCACGGCCTCGGGTTTTGCATCAAAAAAAATGACGAATCTAATAACTAGAACTGCACGTGCTACTAAGCTATCAAGTAGTGCATGTACTACTAAGCTATCAGGTATTCGATCAAGTTGGTACATTAATGTAGCATTAAGCTTGGAAGTCTTTTATTCCCCCCAAAATTTCAAATAAAAACTTATATTTCTTTTTAGAAGCAATACAAGTATACTAGAAAGAAAGGAAGTGAAAGGAGGAGGTGAGAATCAAACTTGTGGATCCTCTACACTGCCGTGAGCATTCTATGAAAAACCAAACTTGGAGGAGCTATATAATCATTTGTAATAAGCTAAGAGTTGCTCGGGGAGTATTTTATTTGTAAAACTAAAATTCATGGTTGAAACTTAAAAAAGTGCTTCTTATATGATATTTATGTATTGGTATGTGAGTGAAGTGATACGACTATAAATTTCATTTACTAATGAATGCACTGATCCCAAATAATTTGAATTACTTTCTTAAGTTAAAATATTAAATCTATCAAGAATTATTCGTTATGCTAATGAAACTTTGTCATAATCTCACAAGGACTGATCTTTGACTTATAAGCTTAAAAAGATTATAATAATAAATCGAAATGCTACCCACCCATTTACCTTAAACATTATATATAATGTAGAAAACACCTTAACAAATTACTTAATTATCAACAATAAGCGTCCATATGAGAAACTCTCTACAATAATAATAATAATAATAATACTACTTCAATAATAATGGTAATTCACAGCAACCATTTTAATTCCAATTTTCAATATGCAACAAAGAATATAGCTGCTTGAGCATCCAAACAAGGTCAGGGTTGATGATTCGGGTCCGAAATGAGAGACTGAATAGCACCCGACAGATTGTTAACGGCGTTAACAAAACTAGCAATACCTTGTCGGTTCACTTCGTTTCGGCTCTCTTCTGCCCGGATCCGGCGCTCTTCAAGCTCCATTAACTCGCGGTGCCGCTTCTCTTTCTTCTCCTCGCTGCTCCTAATGGATCGGGCCAACACCGAAGCACCACGGATAATACTTGACCCGATGCCTCTGACTTTACGGCGCTTTGTGTCGCCGTCTTGTTCTTCACTGCACTCTGTTTCACTGTCCGACGTGTCGGATGCTTCTATATATTCATATAAACGAACGTACACGTACGATGCAATTCAATTTAAATGAATTCCACGTCAGCTTAGACACAATAATTTTGGTAGTCACATCATTTTTCAGGACTTACAGAAGTACCATGATACTAGTTTGTATTAAATAAAGCACCTTAATAACTAGAAAAATATAATTATGAACTAATAATAATAAAAAAATTTAATGAAAAAGCAAACTTATACTAAAACAATTAAGTTTTAATCAAAAGAATAGTTGCTTAGTTTTGGAGCTATTTATCGATAATTTAAAGAACAAAATAGCAAATGAAATAAAATAATATGTACTTTAATGGTTAGGAATTACTAATTTTAATAGATAAAAATGGCACAAATCACATTTTTTTTTTAAAAATAGGAAGGTTAAATCTCTTCCTTTTACTATAATAATAATAATAATAATAATAATAATAATAATAATAATAATAATAATAATAATAATAATAATAAAATCTCTCACTTTAGGTGAGACTTGAATAAGGGATTTTCCTAATTCAAGTGAGCCTCTTTAATGGCCCCCTAATTTAAATCACATTGTTTATACCATATATATTGTTAACAAATGAAAAAGAATAGTAGGTCAAATTAGAAAAAAAGATGTGACACAACTTTAAGGATAACAAAGATGTCTGAGTTTATATTCATCTTCTAACTCAGTTGTCATTTCGTCAAATAAAGAAAGAATAATGCTAGTAGCCACACAAACTGGTAAAAAATAAAAATAAAAATAAAAATCAATGCAATACAACATCCCTTTCAGGTTTAGAAAACACAAATATTATTCGTACTATATATTAAAAAACTTTTGAAAAAAAGGTGAAATATTGTGAATGTTAAGAGAGCATGTTTTAAGTATTAGATGCATCTTTTTATTGGTTTATTAAGTAGAGATGCTATTATAAAGCCAATCACTTGCATGGCGCAATTGTATCGCTGTTTTTTTTTTCTTTTAATTTTAACTCCGATCTTTCTTAGAAACAATGTCTCATGCAAAAAAATATGCAAAGTGAGGGTAATGATAATTATCAAAAATAAAAAGTAGTGCAAACAAATTTATATAAACAACAATGCGTCAATGCTATTGCAAACAAAAACTAGTTCAAAAATAATATAGAGTTCTTAAAACAAAATGGTAACAAGATAATTTTAAGAAAATTATATATGTATAGGAATTAGATCTGGTACGAACTGTTCGGATACGGATTGCGCTTTACTGTTAACTAATTTAGTCGCTAAAATATTAAAGACATTTTCAATGATAATAATTTATTGCTAAAAGCGCTGATTGTATTCCAATAGTTTGCACGAGATTTTGATTTGTGAACGTAAATATAAACCAAAATTTGCATACGAAAGCTACTTAATTAATATTTTTTTCCTTTCCAAGAAATTTGCATAACCGATTGGTGATAGATGTGGCCTTATTTATGAAAATACTGGAACTCCTCTCATCTTCAAAAAGTTAAGAAAGTTATGATTTGATGTGTTAAAATAAACACATTTATAAATAAGCTGAAAAGAGGCTGTAAAATATGCTTTTCAGTACACATTTTTTTTCTTTATACAAAGACTTTTTCTCGCACTTTTTCCCATATTTGTTACAACGTACTAGAACATAAATTTTCCTTTTACTATCTTTCTGTTATCGGAGCCAAAATTTTGAAAATCGCAAAGGTATGATTAGGGATTGTTACACCACACTAGTTTGCATGATTGTATCACACGTGTTACTCTTGAAATCTTCATCTAAAAATTATCAATGATACACAATATATATATATACACACACACACTTTATTTATCTTAATTTAAGTTTTTATTTTGATAAGAAAATGATAGCTTCAAGTTCAATTTAATCTCGATGAAAGAAATTAAAAGGAAAATACATATGATTTTCTTTTATAAAATTTAGTTAGTTAGTTATATCCCAAAGAAAAATACTCTTACCTTTAATTTTATACCGACAAAAAATATAATTTTAATTTAAGCCAGGAATAATATAAAGGATAATGATTTTAAAATTAAATAAAAAAATAAAAATTGTGTCGGATGCTCTTAATGAATAGTAATTTTGATACGAATAAGTGAAAACGTAGGCAGCCAATCAATTAGTACTGCCGGATCACTGTGCAGCACCAGTATATCAACCATCGTATTCATGTATTAATTACTGTGAGCACACAATCAATGAGCCACAAAAGAAAAATGTTTTTTTTTTTTTAAGAAAAAAAAGAAAAAAAGGAACCAAGTAATTAATAAGTGGGTTAAAAGAATATGATTCACTTATACAATGGGGACTCCTACACCTAAATCTTTGACCGTCCATTCTCGATCAGTTGCACACTTGTACAAATTTATCTTGTGACCCATCTGACGGCACGGACCAAATCGTGAAACTACAGGAGACCCCCCCCCCCCTTCCTTAAAGCGAAAATGTCATTCGTCTACTCAACATCATTCCACTTTCAAGGAGTACGTACCTAATCTCAAATAACTAATTATTAATAATATTATTAGACACGTAAAAAATTATTTAAATAATTATTACACTAGTTAATAAAAATAAAAATAAAAATATTTTAAATATTTGTAGGCGCATCTAATATGTTTTGTGTATAAATGAAGTTGGTACAGTACTGACAGAGTGTACGGTAGCATCAGGATATTAATGAATGAATGGGTCGTAAATGTGAACAGTGTGGTCAAAGACTGTGGGTTTGACCAACAATATTATCTATCTGCACACTATTGGCTGGCCTGGCACTACCTAATAGAGTAATAACTTACTTACTATTCCATTTACCTGAAGCCGGTTGTGGTGGCACCACCGCGGCTGGAGGAGGAGCAGGTGCTGTTGGGTGGACGGTGATTGGCTGCTGCATCTGGGTAGGGGTGGTGGTGGGGCGTTGTTGGTATTTTCTTTGGACCACATTGTTGAGTGCTTCATAAATTTGAGGGGCCAAATTAGAAGGAAGATTTTGATCCTTGCGTTGCTGTCGGTCCATGGCCCAGTAAGATGGATGGTCAGATTGGGACGATCGGAGGTCATACTCACGGACTTTCTTGTAGTCGCGAAGCAGGTTATCCCACTTGTCGTTGCACTGGTTTTGGCTACGGAGGCACCCATTAGCCCAGCAGTAGTTCTCCACCCACTTCCATTTCAGCTCACCCGTGGGCCGGGAAGTATTGGGTGAGGTGGGGTCTGTTGAAGCTGCTACTGCTGACGAGGATCTTGAACTTGAACACCGCTCGTCATTTAGTTTCTTCGCAGTTATCAAAACTAGGGTTTCTTCCAGTGTCCAGTTTCCTTTGCGGTAATCTCGGAAGACTGAGCTAGAGCCAGAGCCAGAGCCGGAGCCGGAGCCGGGAATGTTGGTGGTTATAGTTGTGGCTCCGCCGTGGATGGGGAGTACTTGACGGTTTAGGTGTTGGGGGTGGGGGTGGGGGTGGGGGTAAGGAACCACCGTGGATATTCCGGTCGAGGTGTTTGGTGGTTCCGACATTGTTTCGGCATTACATAATAGAGAGAGAGGTGTTAAATGTTATGTTCGCTTTTCACTTGCAGGTAGTGGTGGGTGTGTGTATAAGAAAAAAAAGTACAGAGAGACTAGTTAGTGTGTAAGTAAATCATGTGAGGCCCTCGTGTCTCTATTTGCAGTAGTTGTTGGTGTTAAAAACGGTCCCACGTCTACTCGGGTTCGGTTCAATCCAACTTCCTTTTTTTTGGTGGATTACTCACGTTTTCTATGTTGCTATAAATAGGCTTCTGGGCTGTGAACTTTTATGTCCCTTATTGGGCTCATTCGGCCCAATACCCCCTTTTAATTCAAATTTGGTTAATCACATATATGTTATATATAGCACATCTTTTGTACCAAACTTGGAAATTTTTCATAGGATTAAGATTATTAATATATATATATATATACATATATCTTATATACATGGATAGTGTGCATTAAAGTAAGTGGATTAGCTAAGTTGGGAGGCACCCACTCAAATTTATGTGAGATTTCAAATTCGAGTTTTACCAAGGAGGGATTTGAGGGATTTTTCGTTATTTATAATTAAATGGAGAGACTTATAGACCTCCTTTTCTGAATACTAATTTATCTTAATGGTAAAATTAATTATATAATACATATGAGAATATGTTTCAATTTTTTATCCCTTTCATTTCAACAATTAGTCAGTTAATTTTTTTTTGTGATCTACATCTTTGACGGAATTTATTTAGTTAAGACAAAGAAACCAAAAATTAAACTGTAAAAAGATACCCATATATGTCTATGAAAAGGTTTTAATTTTAGAGGAACACAAGTAAATGATATAAAGATGTCCACTAAACATAACAATAATATATTCAAATTAAAGACTAATTGCTAAATTAAAATGTGATTGCGTTTATATAAAATATGTAATTCACAAAAGCTTTGAGAATCATGCGACAAGCAATATTTGAGACGTTTAGTGTGGTACGCGAGATGCAATTTTGAAAGAAATATTATAAATAAATTATTTAATTTCAGTGTAAATGACTCGCTGTTAACTAAACAAGCAGGACGAGTTAATTTTGTATGGACAAGGTAGTCCAACTTATCCAAACGGTTTGAAGAAAAAAATTCACATAAACTTCATGACACCGACTCAACAAATAAAGAAATCACTGCAGTCAAAATAAAATCATGTAATCTTAAGAGGACAGGATTTGCTTTGGTATCGTGATATTCCCCGAAATACGTACGGAAAATACGATGAGGTTATTTGTTCGCAGTTGTGAGCTGCATGTGTCCAAACTCCAAAGGAGAAAGTAAGTATATAAAACTGTAAAAGAAAGGCTTATTAAATTACACCGTTGACACCTTGAAGAAGTCACAGGAGTGACATAAACTGGGTTTGAAATGTAGACCAATCCTGGTTTGTTGCCGATCCTAGAAAAGTCCTTGTCAAATGTTGATAATTCTGCATGAAAAATACGCGAACAGGTAAAAGCACAATTTGTATCAAGGACGACTTAACATCTCTCTATTATTTTTTTTTGATTTAATTTTGTTTAATAAGGTACAATTTAAAAGTTAACTGATAAAGTTTTAAAAAATGATTTTTATAATAAATAAATCATTTTTACCAAATATCATCAAAAAATTTAAACTGAATTTGTGTAACAAAAAATTGATATATATATATTCATTCACCATTAAAATTTTAGATGACCATCTCACCTACTTCTAAATTAAATATTCAGATTAAATTTTGTTGAGATACACAATTTATTATAAATATTATCGATCTCCACCAAGTTTCATGAAAAAACTCATTCGTTTTGAACGTCACCACCAGGATCGTTGAGGCCCCAGAAAGACTGATCTCCTTCACTGGAAAGACGTGGGGGCTTCCCTTTGATTACTTCTTTTATGATGAGAGAACCGCATCCGCATCAGTTGAAGTGGTGGAAGGCCTCCTCGTTTAATCCTTGAACTAAACTCCATTGGAAGAAATTAGACCGAATAATAATGAAGAGGATTCATATCCCCGTATCCATGGTTAGAAAAGATTTTTCTTAGACAAATGGTGTTAGTCCTCCCTAATGTCCCTAAATTCATTTATATCCCATGCATTATAGTGCTTTTAGCCAGTTAGCTGTCTATTTGGCAAACACAATTTCTTCCATTAATGGTGCAATCTCTATCTTATTTTCCTATGTTAGTGACAACCTATTTCAAAAAATTGAATTAATTCAATTGAGTAATTAAAGTGTTGTGGATATATTTAATCCTTGCCATGTAAGTAACATAATTTTTTTGTTCGACTCAATAGCCAACTCGCAGCCTTACAAAAAGTACGTTAGGAAATTATAATAATCAAACTAATAGTCTAAGTCATATTTTAGGTTTATTGGACAGAAAAAATAAAAGATTTATTGGATTGTGATAGAAGTTAAAAAACTTTCGATATTACAATACGCATTGTATTTAATTTAACGGAACTAAAGCTGGACCTCCACTTGATTTTATTTTTGGACAACAAAAAACCTCCGCCTGATTTGACTAACCCTTAATATTCCATAAGGCCATAATAGTAGAATAGTACTCCGACAAGAAGTAACCCGGAAGGAAAAACATATATATTATAAGATTAAGACATGCAGACAACGGAGAACAAGTCACGTTACAACGCGGTTTAGCCGTAGAAAGTGACCAAAACAATCCCCCCAACACTATAAATTGCTTCCCTCTTCAAATTATTTCTCAAACATATTCTCAAGTTCCTTAATTTGCTTTAAAGCTCCCAATTAGGCCTCTGCCTACTCAATATTTCGTTCTTTTCCCAGTCGATATTATTTGCATATATATATATTCATAAGTTTTCAAATGGATTCTCACAATTCTTTATCAACCATCACTCTTATCCTCTTTGTGATCTTTCTTTCTAATACCCTATCCAATGCACAATTATCACCTTCATTTTATGAAGGCACGTGCCCCAATGCGCTTGCCACCATCCGAACTTCAATTAGGCAGTCGATTTCACGTGAACGCCGCATGGCAGCATCCCTCATTCGTCTCCATTTCCACGATTGTTTCGTTCAGGTTGATAAAAATTTGCAATTCTACTTATATTTTAACGTAACCTTGCACGTGTGTTTACACATTAAAAATGAAACGTTTGAAAAGTTAACATAACGGGTTTCTGGATTTGCAGGGCTGTGATGCATCAATCTTGCTGGAAGACACTTCTTCTTTCACGGGCGAGCAGAATGCAAATCCTAATAGGGATTCTGCAAGAGGTTACGGAGTCATAGAAGCTGCCAAATCCGAGGTGGAGAGAATATGTCCTGGTGTTGTTTCCTGTGCTGACATACTCGCTGTTGCAGCTCGCGATGCTTCTGCCTATGTAAGTTATATATCAGATCGAATTGACCCAATATTTAATTTGTTCATAAAGTTAAGGTCAATTTTTTTATGCATTGCTATTAGCATCCAAATTAATACTCAAGCACTTCAATAAGACCCAATATTTTGGACTATTAAAGTAGCCATGGTGTGCTAATACATATATATATATATATATTGTTTATGTTCTGATTTGGAGTCATGTAAATTTATAAAATCAGGTGGGTGGTCCATCATGGACAGTACAATTGGGAAGAAGAGATTCCACAACTGCAAGCCAGAGTGAGGCAGATAGCGATCTTCCAAGATTTAGAGATGATCTACCCACACTCATTTCCACTTTTGATCGCAAGGGTCTCAATGCGAGAGATATGGTTGCTTTGTCAGGTAAAAAATTTAAACAGAGATAGTACAATAACTTTCACACGCACATTTGTTAACATGGAAAATATATTAATAAATAAACAATTACAAATGTTGATCAAGAATGTGTTATTTTTATTGATCAAACGCAGGGGCACACACATTGGGGCAAGCACAGTGCTTCACTTTCCGCGAGAGAATATACAGTAACGGAACAGACATTGATGCTGGTTTTGCTAGCACGCGTAGACGTCGTTGCCCTGCAACTAATAATGATGGAGATAGAAACTTGGCACCTCTCGATTTGGTGACACCGAATTCATTTGACAACAACTATTACAGGAACCTAATTCAAAGGAGGGGTCTTCTTCAATCGGATCAGGTACTCTTTAGTGGAGGATCGACCAACAGTATTGTTTCAGAGTATAGCGACAATCCCTCAAGATTTAGCAGTGATTTCGCGGCCGCAATGGTGAAAATGGGAAATATTGGTCCGCTTACTGGTCAAGATGGAGTGATAAGAAGGATTTGCAGTGCTCTCAACTAGCTACTTCTTTCTCATATTCTTAAATTTGTATTTAATTTGTTGGGGAAATTCAACTTCATATGGATAAGTGGTTGTATGTCCTTGTATTTGTTTTTCCTTTTATTGATTGAATTCGTTATTTGAAGTGTAAAACAGTATTCTGTTTATTGCATTATTAATTGATTTATTATGTTTGTGGAAATATGAATGAATTGTTTGGTTTCTCTCTTGTATTTACGTGTTTATTTTTTTTGGCGGGGCTGGCTTGTTTTGATCATTTTCTGTTTTCAAATTTACCTCACTCGGCTAAATTTGCTAAATGAGTACATTGACTTTAATATGTAATACATATCTTTAGATATTATGCGCTTAAAACTTTTCTCACCCTCTCATAACAACATTTGTAGTCAATTATTTTATTTTTATTTTTCTAGGATCCTATGCGTAACTTGGATGAAACTTATTTTGTCAAAACATACAAACAATGCAATAAATACCCACATATATACATGTAAACAAAGTTTTAATTTGAAAGGATACGTGCGTTTCAAATGCAAATTTTTTATATGAGGCAATGGGTTAAAAATGCCCCCTCCATAATTATATCCAAAGCAAGAACATCTTTTTTCGTTTCAAAATTAGTAAATTCTTCTTCTTTACATAACTTACCTTCCTTAATTCATTTATTTTCTTTAAAAGAAGAATTTAATCATCACCAGCGGTCACCGGAGCTTGGTGACCAAACAGAGCCCCAACAACCACCATCGTAGTTTTGGTCTAGAGACCTCACTAGAGCTCCAACGACCACTACAGTAGTGCTGATTCCTCACTAGAGCTATAGTGCAGGTATTGAAAATCTATTTTTACACTAATTCTGCAAGCAACTAATGATACATATTTCAGTGTAAATATATTTTTGCATTAAATCCGCAAGCAAAATAATGATATAGATTTTGGTGCAAATCTATTTTTGCACCTAAATTGGCAAGTAATTAAATATATTAATTGGAGTGCAAATTTGTTTTCCACAGTATAAAAATTATCGCCAGAGATTCGGAGACCTAGTTGGAGGTAAGATAATAGTTGCCGGAGCTCCAATGAAGTCGTCGATGCTCTGGTGGGTGGTGGCAGCGGAGGTAATTGGTGAGACTTAAAAACCACCAATGGTAATTAAGAAATAAAAGATTGTAGTAACGGTAAAATTGACTACTCAAAAAAAGGGGTGTATCATTTTAGTGGATAAAGATTGAGAATATTACTTATGACTAAAACATATTGGGTATGTTTAGTGGGTGTTTTAAGATCCAAATTTTAAAAACTCAACTTAAAATTAACTTTACTTTTATAATTCCCAAAATTTATTTCACTTTACTTTCTCTCTCTAATTTTTTTTAAAACACCATAACTTTAAATCCAAAAATCAAAATTAAAAAAAATATATATTTGAAACATACTCGGCAAGATCTATAAAATAAGATCCATTGTGACTAATTTTTGAATTTTTTTTATGAGATTTTTTAGTTAGTCGAAAAATACTTAAACTTAAACAAAAATCAAATTCATTTTTTAACATACTTCCAAATTCTACCAAATGCTGGATTTTAAAAACTCAACTCAAAATATCAACCAAATATCACCATTATGTTGCAAATTCTCTATCCAATATGGAATCAAAAAGATATACTTAGCTTGAATATAATTATATATGAGACACTTAAAATTCATTTTCTCTTTTTATAAACCTATTTAATAAAATTTTCACATTTTCCCAATTTTTTTTATAAACTAAATAATTCTTGTGTGACTGATCTTGATTCAAAAAGATACACATGACATGGCATTAACGTACTGGACTATCCTTTTTTTTTTGTTGGCCATACTTCATAATATCCACACTTTCGGTCCAACTAATCTCCAATTCTTGTACTAATCTATCCTTGAGTGAGGTAATAAATTGTGGATCTCACTTGCAAAAAACCAAATGCACTTATTCCACAACATTTTAGTCAATTCATTGATTCCAATAAGTCAATCTGAAATTCGTCCTCGTTATAATAAATATTCATTTATAAAAAAAAAACAACAACAATATATATATTCTAATCAACAAATAATTGCTAAATTCAATTTTGAACTTTTGGCCGCGGTATATATGTAATTCTGCAAAAACTGCATTACACCAAATCAATAATGAAACAAATCAATGCCGTCAAAAGAAAATCATAGCTTCTTAATTAAGCGGACAAGATTTCCTTTGGCATCATGATGATCCCCATAATACGTACGAAAAATACGACCGGGGTTCTTTCTTTAAAGTTTGCTATGAGCTGTCCCCACAAACAGATGACAAGTACAATAATTAAAATAGGGTGAGACTATTTATAACTTTTATTTTTTTCATAAACACCTTTCACTTAATTTTGAAAAGATCTAGTTTTAAACATTTCTCTTATATCTCATAAACACTCTCCTCAATTAATACATTTATTTTAAGATAAAAAATTTAATCTATCAATTTAGACATGGATAATAAATTAATCACACACTTTAAAATATCCTCCTTATATCTCACTAACACCCCCACCCCCCACATAATTTATTCATCCTTCCCCCACAAACCCCATTTACTCTCCCCACAAACCCTCTCCCCATTTACCCCGAGTATTGCATTTAAACTCGGTTCTTTACCATTTTGGCTCCAAAAATCAAAATTTCTACATTAAATCCAAGTGCAAGCATTATTGGTTGGTAGTTTGAACATTAAGTAAAAGTTTTGGATATAA
This sequence comes from Lonicera japonica, assembly GCA_021464415.1. Taxonomy (NCBI): domain Eukaryota; kingdom Viridiplantae; phylum Streptophyta; class Magnoliopsida; order Dipsacales; family Caprifoliaceae; genus Lonicera; species Lonicera japonica. The sequence goes on along the minus strand of CM038468.1, from coordinate 52,849,694 downwards.
GAAGAAAGAACTTGGTGATGGTGAAGAAAGAAGAAGGTGGTGATAATGATGACATTCCAAAGCATAATGAAACAAAAGAGGTATATACATGTTTTTTGGAGTATTAAGATGGATTAAATCTCTCATATATGATCCTACATTTATTTAGAATGAAGAAGATGAATGAAACCCACAAAACAAAGTATTTTTTTTCATCTGTCCAGACTACGGATATCACTCCCTATGGTATTAGAGGAGAATTTATGTCTCTTGAGTAATTTTCTTTGTTGAGTTCTGATCTAATGGTTCAAACAAGTTAGCTTATGGCTTGAAGCTTTTGATTAGGATACATATCTTTGAATATGTCTGATAATTGTGCTATGTCTAGTATGAGATGCAGTACTTCACAAGTATGCTCTACGATTGCCACAAATTAACAGATCTTTGATAAGTATGCTCTGTGATTGCCACTCATGTGGATCTCTCACATCAGAAAACTAAGATTCAGTTAAGTGGATCTCTCGTATCAGAAATCTGAAGTTAACATACTCAGAAATCGAGTACAGTTCTTAAGAAAAGTAAGAAATTTTGAGCCATTCCAGACAGGTTGCTTGAGGAAATGGGCAGATTCACCTAGACGAAAACTCCCTTCTTGGCTAGAATAAAAACACAAACCAAAATCCACCAAATCTAAACCCAGAATCCCCTATCCTAAACCTAAACCTCACCCTCCTCCTCAGATAACTACCAGGAACCCTGATTACGATGATATGTGGAGAGAGTAAATGACTATTTATCATCCCTATGTGAACCGAGTGGAGAGTGTAAATGACTATTTACCCTCCCCATGTGAACCGAGTGGAGAGTGTAAATGACTATTTACCCTCCCCATGTGAGCCGAGAAATGGTCAAATATTCTCTCTATGTGAGACGAGAAAATGTCATTTATTCTCTCCATGTAAACTGAATTAGTTATCATTCTTTATCAATCCATTTGGATAAAATTGCATACTCACCATTCTTAACTAAATGAATGAATATACAACTAACATTATATATAATTGTATATAATTATAGGATTTCTCACTTGAATCAAGCATTTGGGGAGAGATATCAACATTTGAAAATATTGATTTGACGGCAATTCAAAAAGAAGAAACTCCTAAACCAGATCGTAATTTTCATGATATCGAACACATTGTTGAAAAAATTTATCCAATTGATCTCAACCACAAGCTTAATGATGTTGAAGAAGATCCTATACTAATAGAGCCTCTTTCTCAAAGAAATTGCGTTATTCTATGGTGGAAACGCAATTTTTAAGCATGCCAACGAAAGAGATGTTAGTAATGATGATGAGCCTCCTAATTATCAAGGAAAAGAAATTGTCGTGAGTAACATTTTTACGACGGAGGAAGTAAGTACATAAGACTTCATTACTATTTCGTAACCATTTAATATCAACATAATAACAACTAATATTTGTTGCGTATATTTTGTAGGTGTTTGATTATCGAGAAAGTTTAGTTGATTGGGCTCAACAAAAAGAAAGAATGATTAAAACTATAGTGGTCACCCGGAAGTCTGACTAAGGTACTAGTATAAAGAAGCCACGGATAGTTTTGGGTTGTGAAAGGGGTGGGAAACCTCGCGACAACCGCCCGAAAAAAAATGCACCTAAGAAGAGAGATAGTGCCACGAAGAAGTGTAATTGCCTATTTGCACTACATGGTTTGAATATCGATGTGAATAAATGGAAGTTAAGAGTATCATGCGGAATTCATAATCATGACTTACCGAATACCTTAATTGGACATCCGTACGCGAGAAGGTTGACTAAAGAGGAAAAGCAATTTGTTGCAGATATGACCATTGCTGGGGTGAAACCGAAAAATGTTCTTTGTGGGCTCAAACAATGTAGTAAAGAGAATTGATCCACAATGAAAACAATTTACAATGTTAAGTGAAGATGAGAATGCATGCGATGGAAGGGAGGAGTGCCGTTCAACAATTAATGAAGATTCTCGTAAAAAGACATTATGTGTATTAGCATAGATGCGAAGAATTAACTGATGAGGTATTAAACTTGTTTTAGGCAGAACTTAATTGTATTTTTTTGGCGAAGCGTTTTTCCTCCATGGTTATTCTTGATTGTACATATAAAACAAATAAGTATAAGATGCCCTTGTTTGCAATGGTTGTAATTACTTCGACTGGAAAGATATTCTCGATTGCCCATTTTTTTTTACACAAGGAGTTGGAAGATAATTATGTTTGGGCTCTTTTAAAGCTAAGGATGTTGTTTGACGCTCATAATCTCCCAAGTGTCTTTCTAACGTATAAAGAGTTGGCATGCATTAATGCCATCCGTCAAGTCTTTCCTGACGCCCGTTGTATGTTATGTACGTTTCATATTTCAAAAAATGTATAACAACATTGTAAGAAGCTTTTTAAAAGCAGGTCCGTTTGGGCACTTTTTCTCCGTGATTGAGTAATTGTATGATGGCAACAACAAAAGAAGAATTTTTTGCTCGATGAAAAGATTTTAATGAAGATTGGAAAGAGTTCCTAAAGGCTTTGGAGTACTTAGCTAAGAATTGGTATGTTCAAAGAGAGGCATTTGTAGTAGCATGGACTAACGAGATAAGACACCGTGGTAATAGAACAATGAATAGAGTCGAAGGGTCGCATGGTAAGTTAAAGAGACATCTTGAGTCTGGCCAAGGATCTTTTTCAACTATTTTTGCGGTTATGGCGAATATGTTGCAACTACAACTTACTCAAATCGAAGCATCTTTTGAGAAGAGTCTTATGTCCGTCAATACAAAACACCACGGTGAGGCTTTCAAAGAACTTAGGGGGAACGTTTCGTTGTTGGCTTTAGACATAATTAAGACGGAGAAAGATAAATCATATGAAACGGTTTAGATCCATCTCTATGTGATCATGTTGTTTGTACGATTTACGGGTTGCCTTGTGCACACGAGCTTTTACAATATGGTCGCACGAGGAGGCCTATACCTTTAGAGGCCATTAATGAACATTGGCGACAGCTCACAATCTTACAAAAAATCGCCGATGAAGATAATCTTTTTAGAAAGGCTGAGATGATTTTATTGAAAAAATTGTTTGATTAAGCGACGGAGGATGAGAAGAAAACGATATTGCGAAAAATAAAGGATATTGTCATGCCATAAATGGCGTCAGGTCACTTAAAGAACCAACTCCTGTCATTGCCAAGGGTTGATCGTCTAAAAGAAAATTAAGTCAAAAAGACAAGAAGCATGCATCATCAACTAAGCGGGATCCGTCGGGTTTTGAGTACGCAAAGTTAGGTGATGAACTTCCACTGATCGCAGATAAATCTTCACAAGTTGCAAAGAAGAAGAAGATTTTTGAGCTTGATAAAATGATAAAGTGGGAATTCACACATTTTATGCACTACATCCCCACCATCATGCATCCATTCATCTCGGATATAATTAACGTACCCGGTGACAGCCATTGTGGTTTTCAGTGCATTGCAAAACAAATGAGAGGGCAAAATGATGATCAAGATTGGAAGATGGTGAGATATAACTTATTAGCTGACTTTGAAACACACAAAGATATATATGACAAAGTGTGGGGAGATTGGTTTTGCAATGACAATCGAGCCAGACTTGATTATTTTAGTCCCACTGCCAATCTAGACCATTGGATGTATATGCCTGATGCCGGTTTCATCACAGCGTCGGCTTACAACTGTGTAGTTGTATTCTTCTCACCCATGCAAAATTTGATTTTCTTTCCCCACGCTGGGCCACTGGTGGAAGGAAGTAAAATTCGTGTCATCTGTGTAACGTTTGTTTCCAATAACCACTTTGTATGCGTCACCTTGAAGGATAATTCCCCGCTCCCCACTGTTGCTACTATGTGGAACGTACTTTGAACTGCTTGGCAAGAAATTTTCGCCGAGAGACTTCAATTTTATAGAGAAGGATACTTGATTGTTCCTAAAACAAAAGACTCACCAATCATAGTTAACTGATTAATGATTGTTTAGACTTTTGTTCTTTTTTATTGATGCATATGTACATGTCGCATAGGTATTTATTTTTGTAAAAGTTGGGGTTTAATGTAATTGTAATTTTTGGTGAGAGGACTAATTACAGATGTATAATTGACCCTACAACAAAAGACTCACCAATCATAATTGACTGATTAATGATTGCTTTGACTTTTGTTGTTTTTTTGTAAAGGATGTGGGTTTAATATAAATATAAATCTCTCATTTTTAATTTTTTTTGTTATTTAATTTATTGTATTATTGTTATATCCTGTTATATTTAATTTATTGTGTTATTGTTAATGAATGAATGAATCAATAATACATTAGGAGCATTGGTGAAAAATGTTCACCCACCCTACATCAGGAGAGTTTAACTTTAAAATTTTCCAGTGGGCTTCCAGGCTAGTCTCCCCACTTCAGCCGAAATTATTCCATTTCCTCTCCCCACATCAGGAGAGTAAATATCATATATTCTCACCACATCAGGAGAGTAAATATCATATATTCTCCCCACATCAGGAGAGTTTAACTTTTAAATTTTCCAGTGGGCTTCCAGGCCAGTCTCTGCACTTCAGGCGAATTTATTCCATTTACTCTTCCCACATCATGAGAGTTTAATTTTAAAATTTTCCAGTGGGCTTCCAGGCCAGTCTCCCCACTTCTGCTGAATTTATTCCATTTACTCTCCCCACATCAGGAGAGCAAATAGCATATGTTCTCCCCACATCAGGAGAGTTTAACTTTAGAATTTTCCAGTGGGCTTCCAGGCCAGTCTCCCCACTTCAGCCGAATTTATTCCATTTACTATTCGCACATCAGGAGAGTAAATAACATATGTTCTCCCCACATCAAGAGAGTATAAGTTTCAAATTTTTCAGTGGGTTTTCAGGCTAGTCTCCCCACTTCAGCCGAAGTGCTTTAATTTACAAACACATAAAAATACTAATCAAACACACAAATCAAACATAATAAGTAACCATACTAGTATTAGCAAGTTCAATACTACAACTACAAGTCTAAATTAGGGTTTTCAAGCCAGTCTCTCCATGTCAGCATAATTTATTCCATTTACTCTCCCCCCACATCAGGCTAGTAAATACCATATATTCTCCCCACATCAAGAGAGTTTAAGTTTCAAATTTTTCAGTGGGCTTCCAAGCTAGTCTCCCCACTTCAGCCGAAGTGCATTCATTTATAAACACATAAAATTACCAATCAAACACATAAATCAAACACAATAAGTAACCATACTAGTATTAGCAAGTTCAATACTACAATTACAAGTCTAAATTAACATAACTATTCATTAACAAGTTTAAAGTACAACTAAATAAACTTAAGGTTTTAGGAGTTCAAAAAGTCTAAAAGATTGTCTTCAAGTAAACTATAAGGCTAATTCTTTGGCCTCTTCTTTGATGGGGGTTTGGCTCTTAACGGAGTTGGTATAGTCGCTGCTGGAGCTGGTGCAGTCGCCGCTGGATCATGCATACTCTTTGTTCTGCTTTCAGGCCTCCTATCTTCTTCTTCATTGTCAACGCTTGCAGCCTTTAAGATGTCATAAGCTTCATTTACAGCGTCGCTAGAGTCATGTGTTTGTCCACCAAACACAACTCCCTCTAGCAATGCCAAAGTAGCTACAATCCTTGCTTACTTCTTAGCACACATATTGCAGCCCAAACCATTTGCTCCCTGTTATGGCCCACGTATCCTTCGTGGCGTTTTTCTTAGGTCTAAGGGTTGTACGCATGTATGCGTGATCTTCAGGAACCACTCCATATATTTGCTATCACATTTCCAAGGAACCCTGACCGATCGAGAACGCAATTGATCGTTCAGAAGATGATTACGCCAATTATCATGAGTCCATGCATTGACACTATGGGCCACCTTGTATGCCTGAATTGACTTTCCACTAGCATTTAACAAGTGCGAAACCATCGGCATCGTGGGAATTGTCTGTACCCTCCCAAACTGCCTAAGGACCCGCTCTGGATAATAAGCCTTCACGACATCGAAGGATTCGATCAACCCACAGTAATAGAAAACCTCATGGAACGGGTGGGCATCTCTATGGCCATTATACGGATCCCAACAAACTTGATACATAAATATGAATTAGTGGTTACAAAAAGATACATTAAAACAAAAAAAAACTCGAGTAAAAACTTACATCAAATTCAGTCAAGTCATCTAGCCTTTCCCTCAAGGCTACAATCGCTCCGTTAGTATCACCGCTGCATTGTTGAGGCTTCCACTGGCACATCCTCGACAAATTTTCTTTGTATCCCATATTAGGTACTGGGCGTGTGCAATCGGCGAAATGCTCAAATATCTATGCCTGTAGTCATTATTAAAGTTGACACAAGTAAGAAAAGATGAATAAGTTAAACACTGTAAAAGTTAAAACTCGATAAAAAATGTACCTCTACGAGTGTTAAGCATCCGCTAATGGTCTTCACGCCGGCTCTTGACGCAAGGCCTAATTATCGATATGTGTGCACTAGGATTACCATTCTCCATGCGATTTCCCCCCACCTTTGATAGGTCTTTCAAATCTCCTAAGTAATAACATTAAATTCTCGTTTTTATCTTATCAGTAAAAAGCTACGCATCCTAGCACGTAGATAAGATATGCCCGGACACATTGATCCAATTCCACTTCGGTTGAAGTGCTTGTAGCACGCCCCTGGCATATTTCCTTTATCCATCCTAGCCTTAGTGAAAAAGCCTTGTCACACTTATTCACTACCTCTGTCTCACTAACACCCAATCCCTCTTTCGTCAATTCTATAACATTTTTGTACCCAATTTTTTTTCTTCCTCAACGACCACTAAAACATGACCCCACCACCGAAACACCAAGTATGGATCTCACATCATCTAACATGATCGTCATCTTGCCAAATAGGAGGTGGAACGTGTTTGTGTCTGGTTGCCATCTCTCAACAAACGCTGTGACGGCAACATAGTCGCTGCAGCGGTAATTATGCTCAATCAACGGTAATAAACCATTATTCCTCACTCTTTATTGTACCCCCTCAACCTCTTTCGACAAATCCCAGGACTTTAACTTCAGCCAGTGGCACATTATGTTCAATTTTTTACAATTTCCCTCCTCCTGCATTCGCAATTAAATTATTCAAACCCAATGAACTGACAATAATAATAATTTTGGCTATATCATACGTAAATAACAGGTAATTACTAGTGTTCGATGCCAAATTGCATAGGCTACATGATCATTGAACGTTGTAAGGACGCTTTTGTCCACTGGCCCTCCATCATCTTCTTGCGGGGCTACTCTGCTGCTAGATTTTTCGCCTGCATTGTATACAGGGGCTTCCGGAACCACCTCTTCAGTTTGGCGCTCCGTTTAAGTTTGACTTGGTAAATAACCCGGGGTATATGGCGAGGCCACATGTGTAACATCCTGAGTTGGAGTGCCCTTGGGTGTAGAACCATGACTTGGAGAAGCCCTGAGTGTAGGATCATGACTCAGTGCGGCCTTTCCATTTTTCTTACGAATGTATTGCTTTGTTTTTCTTTGCCTCTCTGAGGCCGTCAGTGGTTTCTTACGAGGAGGCATGCCAAATATCTGCAAATATACATATATGAATATTGGTGAGTTAGCACTTGTTCAAGTTTATTGCGAAAAAGGGAAGCAAGATTCAACTAGTTCTTTATAACATTTCATAAATAAACCATTGAAGTGGTGCAATAGAATTATTCGAGAGCAGTACTTATTTTTTACTTTTCCTTTTTCCGTTTACTGATTTGCATAAAACCCACCTTAGACATTGTAAATGTACTTCTCTGTATCCCAGATTTTCATTTTTAAAATCAAATTTAATGGAGAATTCAAGTTAATGAATATTTCAATTTCCATCCTAATTTTCTTGCGAAACAATTCAACAAACGAAACTGTAGTCTAATTTTAACATGATTAGAAATTTGTTAATTATTGGGAAAAGGTAAGGAGAAACATATGAAACATGGTGGCTCATACCGCAGTCGATCTAGCCCAATTATCAGATATTGGTCCCAATCCCAAAAGATTTTCCTTTCTATCTCTTAAGGATTTTTATTAAAAAGACTACTGACCAAACTGGGTTAATCATAATTCAACCCCTTTTGATGTGGTGTTAATTAAAATTTGCAGCCAACTGTATTGTGGCCAAAGAAACTGTTGGAAAGACACGGTCCAATCCTAGATGATTTTTTCTTGCCAATTGAGTCAATATCCACGAAGAGATGAATTGGCACAGTCAAGAGCGTAAGGAAGAAATTGCAAGAGAATGCATTCACCCTGTGCTAAGTATTTTTGTTCGAACTTTAGTCAAGGACTAGTTGAAATTTATTAAGAAAATGAGTTACATGACTGAAGATAAAGTTGACAAATTCCATCAGAACTTGCACCATTTTCTTTCCTGCTGTCTGTTTTCAAACTTCCACTCCTTCATTAGATCTGGCTATGTTCATTTATATTATTATAGTAAAGCTAGTTCGCTTTCTTCTTACTTATTAGTGTTCATAGATTTAGATATATGTTAATCAAAATCTTGAGGTTTGGCAGTGGATAGTAATGTTAAATTATGTCCCATAGTCTGTTTGGTACAGTTTTTTTTTTTTATCAGAAACGAAACTTATATTGAAAAAAGAAATCATAGTATGTTTTGTACAGTTTTCGTCATTGTTTGATATTTTTTGGAAGTAAATTCAATTTAATTATGTTATTGGATATCTTAGTGCTTTTTAAATTCGCAGATTCACAGTTCTTAATGTCATCATAGAAATGGAAAGAGAAGGGAGAATGTTGCTTGTCATCGTTGTTTAATGTTTTTTTGGCTTTTGAAGTGCTTTATTATTTAGTTGGTTGCAGTTTATGATGCTTCCATGTCTAGATTTGCTTTACTTTTTGAGTTGCACTCAAGTACGAATTATTACTTGTAGTTTTTGTTGCTTTCCTATATACAGGTATGCTTTAGCTCTTTGGACATAAGATTTAAAATTTAAGCATGATTAATTGTGTTAGAATTAATTGAATGTCTAGTCAAAGTTTACTTTTTGGCTGATGTGTAATTGTTGTTCTATCTATTGTCACTTTTATTTCTTATCAGCTGCAATGCTACGCTATTGTGTCGTCTTAGTGTAGAGTGTGGTGGAACACCGTTTAGCACCACAAGAAGAATTCTTCCTGTGCACTTGTAGTTTCCAACTTTTTTTTATTAAACACACTAGCTTTTACAAAAGTTCCCTTCTATCTATTTGAGATTCTCTGTCACTGTCTGGTCAAATATTAATATAATTTACTTAAAACTAATTATTATATCATAATATACTATTAAATATTTATGATACTTTCACATGAAAGAAAGTTATGTTTATTTGTTAAACTATAGTAATTCTATCAAAAAACAGAAAATTAGGAGGATTCGACAGAATCCTTTTTACCCTACCCATCAACTATGAATCCTTGTGGTCTTGTTGTTCCTCTCCCCCTGCCTTTTGGTCCCCCCCTCTCTCTCTCCACGATAACATTATGGTTTTGAGAATACTTAGTCAATATGTTTTACAAATATTATTAACGAAAAATCTTAATATAAACAGGGAACACAAGAAAAATAACATTTTTCTTTATTTTTTAACTAAAATTAAGTTTGTTTTTACTTTAAAAAAAAGAATCTAGCCTTAATGTATCATAAATTAGTAACCAGAACAATGCAAAGTTAAATTAGCAACCAAAGCAATATAAGTTTTAAAAAGTGAGTTTCTTAGTCTAATCTTACTACTTGCGTTCAAACCCAATTAAGAGTATACTATCTTTTTTTGAAACAACTTAAGCGTTATCCACTATATATCTCATGATAATAAAATATCTTGAGTGCAACTAAGTTAATTGTTAAAAAAAGTTGGCACCCCAACACAGTAAATAAAAATGAAGATCAAATAAAGAAATTATTGCTCTCTTATTCAACAACCAAATGATATGGAACTAGTAGAAACTAGCTAGAGTTACTAGAAAACATTTATTCAAGGATAAGCAGACGACATAATTAGATACTAAAACTGTATTTCAATGACTTGAGAAGAAAATAGAACTAGAATACTGATTAAAATTCAATACTAAATATTCTGTGACCAATTTTCAGGAATCAATGAAAAGTAAATTATTAACAACCAATTCTAAGGAATCAATGAGAACTAAAGAGAAAAACAAATTTTAGCTGATCATTAAAGATTGCACTAAGTTGATAATATTGTCAATAGAAACACTAAGTGGGTTCTAATTCATCAAGAGAAATGAAAAAAGCTAAGGAAACATCAACATCAATAGTTTCTAACTCATCAGATAGAATAAGATACACATTACTCAGTCCAACACTGCTAGTTTATGATATAATTCACCAGATATGGATTTTTCCATCATAACAACTGGATTGAAAGTTTCAAGTCCACCCTCCTCTAAGAACACATTACCCATTAAAAAAAACCCTAACTAGTCAAGAAAATCAATAATCCGCAAGCACAATAACTAGTCAAGAAAAACACTTAAAATCCTCCAAATCATGTATAATACTTACAGAAAATCAATAAATTGAAGTTTTAAGGCTTACTCGTGTTACTATGTTAGGGCTTGAGAGGCACGGCCGGTGGTGGTGGAGGATCGGCGGCGTGGACCAGAGGTGGTGTGCTACCGTTCATGTGCGAGAGAGGAGAGAAAGAGCAGCAAAACTTATAAGTCCTAACTTGATGCCTGGTTAAAGATAGGAGAGTGAGAGACGAGAGTGAGAGTGAGGGATTTGAGATGCCTGGGTAGAGATGGGAGAGTGAGAGACGAGGCTGAGGGATTTGAGATGTGGTAAGGGTTTTGAGATGCCTAGGTAAAGATGTGAGAGTGAGAGAATCGCTCATTTAAAATAGAGTAATTTTAGGTTGGTTGAGAAATTAAACAATTTTTACAAATCAAACATTAATCGTTAATATAATTGTTAATTAATTAATTTAAAATGAGTTAATTGATAATTTAAGGGTAAATCAAATGGGTCTTATATAAATTACTTAAAGTAAATAGGAGAGGTAAATAGGGGGTGTTAGTGATCAAAAAATTATATTTGGGAGGTGTTTGTGAGATGAGAGGTGTTAGTGAGAGAAATGGAGGTTGTAAATAGTCTCACCTTTAAAATAAGGTGAATGAAGCTTTTTGATTTAGTAATATAAAAGTTATTATTCAGATAGTCTTGGAATGCATTGAATTTGCTTCTTAAGTTGATTTTCGGAATTGTTAAAATAATGCTTGACAGCGGCAACCATGAAAATTAGTTAAACTGCGTAAAAACTGGCTTGAACATTGTGTAGGTAAGACCAAAAAAATTATAAAATTAAAAGAGGGTGTTATGTATCCATTTAATTTTGCTTGTCAATTCACTTCTTTCAAAAATTTCAAACAGGCATAAATATATTCAAAATATTTTTTCTTTTAATCAAAATTAATAAAAACAAAATTATAATGTCAACTATAATGATTTAACACTCAAACTATATATATACACTAACATTTTTACTTTTAAAATCGTAATAATAATAATAATAATAATAATAATAATAATAATAATAATAATAATAATAATAAATGAGATATATATACGAACATTTTTAACCATTGTACGTAGTTTTTCTTTTTTATGATTATTTTTTGTCTGAAGAGAACAAACAAATACGAACACATTTAATAGAGTTTTTAACATTTTCATCCCTTGAAGTTTGAGAGAATTGTCACTTTAGTCCCTAATATTCATTTTTCGACTTTTCACACCTCAAATGGATGCCGCCAATCACTTTAGTCCCTAGAACCATTTTTCGTTTGAGTAGTGGACGGAAACTGTGTACCTAGAGGGGAAATTTAGTCACCCTACTACTTCTTGTCTTCCTCTAATCTACTCGTCAATTGTTAGATACACTGTATATATGTTTTCTTTTCCCTCCATTACAGTAAAACAGAAAGGAAAAAGATAAGGACTAAAATAGAGACAATAAGAAAGAGTCTTGTTCGGAAGAAATGGTTTGCCATTGTCGCAAAGGAACGATTGTGATTACCTCGTGGACAGACAACAACCTAGGAAGAAGATTTCGAGGATGTCAGGTATGGATTGCGCATTGTTTCTTTAATTTTCATAGGTTTTCAAATTTTAATCTATTGTACTCGATTGTAGGAAGGTGTATGTGGATACTTTTCTTGGTTCGATCCGCCAATATGCACAAGAGTAAAAGAAGTCATACCTGGTCTACTAAGGAAGAAAAATAAGCTGAAGAATGATGTGAAGAAATACAAAGCAACAGGTAGAGTGCTGGGTGTTCTTCTAGCCATTTCGTGGGTTTTTATACTGATGTTGATTATCAGTTACCCAAGTTGCACTGAATCTGATTTTTAGTTTTTCTAGTTAGGCCATTTGGATTATATGTACCATTTATTCATTTTTTAGTGCAAATCTAACCATAACAAAGACAGTAAAGTACCACAAGTTTAAAAAAGGGTTTATAAAATCCAATCTTTAAAACATAGCAAAAAAGACATATAAAAGGTTCACACTACCAACAATTCCTATTACATAGCAAAAAAGACCTTTAAGAGGCTCACAATACCAAAGGTTCACATTACATAGCAAAAAAGACCCTTAAAAGGTTTACAATACCAAAGGTTCACATTACATGGCAAAAAAGACCTTTGAGCAAATCACAATACCACATGTTCAGTAAATTTCATTTTTTCTAACAGCTGCTGCTTGTAGACTATAAAGTGAGACAAACTTTTTACTTCAATTAAGTATTGCTGATGCATCCCTTGTACTTATGCTTGGTTGAGAAGGCCTTGCCGTGAATAAAGCTGGCTTAATGATTTTAACTCCTTGTTGGCTCATGAATTGAGGCTCTGCCCTGTTTTTGCTAGCTTCATTGACCCTCTCTTGGGTCATAAAAGTTGGATTCTCTTTGGAAATTTCGGACCCATCTCTATCAATTGCTCTTTTTTTCATCTGCAAAGTAGTTAGCAATAAAAAACTATAAATGCACTTACATGTTGTAATGAATTGATAAAACAGTGCAGGCACTTACAAGTGGAGTAACACCCTTACAGCTCTTGTTTGAGGGTTGTGCTAGTTGAGTAGCACCATTACAGCTCATCTTGTTTGAGAGTTGTGCCAGTTGAGTAGCACCCTTACAACTCCTCTTGTTGTGGCCTAGACTGCCACAATTGCTGCACCTTAATGTCTTTTAGTGCTTCTTCCCTAACTTTGTTTTCCCAGTAGCACCCTTACTAGTCCCTGCCTCAGTTGCACCATTCTTCTCATGTGCATTTTTTTTTCTTTTGCTTTTTTTCCTCCTAGGAAGTTCATGTATCATTGGTTGTAAGACATGAAGGTAAGCACTTCGTGGCCATATGTTGGATTCATTCATTAGTTGTATAATTGGCCTATACATTTTATGATATGTTTCCAACTTGTAGCAATCATGTACATAATCTTCTGGTCCTTCATTTATAAAATACATACCACATATTGCATGTGGACAAGGTATGCCACTCAAATCCCATGTTCCACAACTACAAGTTTTTGCATCAAGGTCAATGGTGAATTGATCTTCATGCATACCCTTGATTTGAAACTTTTTCTCACCAGCAAACTGTGCAATACAATTTGCAGCCTCAACCTTATTCTTTTCAAGAACTTTCTGAATCTTAGGGCATATGGATTCATTCCATGTCATTGGTTTTTCCTAGCACTGCTGCATCCTTAACATCATATAGTTTCTAACACTCTCTAACAGTCCCATAATTGGTTTTTCCCTTGCATCAAGTATGCACTTGTTAAAGTTTTCACAAATATTGTTAAGTAACATGTCACATTTAGGGAATGCATTGAAATGTGATCTTGACCAATGTTGAGGGGGCTTGTCATTAAACCAACTAAAAGCTGCACTATCAGTCTCTTTCATTTTTTTTATTGCAGCCTCAAAATAAGGTTTGTTTGATGCTTGTGCAGCATTCCACAACAATTCTTTATGTATTTTACTCTTGAAACTAGCAGTTTTAAAATTTGCATACAAGTGCATCACACAAAACCTATAATATATGAAAACAAAGAAATTAATATATAAGCAATATAAATAAGGAAATGCAAACAAATTATATTGGAAACAGTGTAATACCTGTGGTCAACTAAAGGCAAAACAGCTTCAAATGCAGGAATTAACCCATTTTGTTTATCTGACATAAATGTCCAACCATGTTGATTAACAACACTTATATCATCTTTCAACAACTCCAAGAACCATGACCAAGATGCCTTTGTTTCTCCCTTCACTACTGCCACTAAAATGGGAAACATACAATTGTTTGCATCTACCCCTATAACAGCTAGCAAAACTCCCTTAAAAATAGTTTTTAAGTGGCACCCATCAACCTTCCATATTGTTCTGCATAGGTCCCTTCAATTTTAATCATTGATTTTCTTCTTATTCTATATGCTTGGGACATAGAAACATTAACCACATGATCTTTCATCACTGTCTCTCTAAAATGTTTAATTGGAATTTTAGGATTTGATCTAAAAGTGTGCAAGTACTACTCAAAAAGCCATCTTGAGTTCACATTTCTATTATTAAATTTCCTATTGCATATGTGCTCGTCATTCAAAGTTTTAATTTGCATGTTTGCGGACTTATGCATCTTAGAAGCAAACAAAACCCAAGGGCAACCATCCTTACAAACTGCCCTTATCCTTATTGACTCATTCTTCTTAAACCTGATTTTTTTACCGTGCGTAATAGCATAAGTGCTAATAGCTTCTTTAACCTCTTTGTGATTTTTAAAAATCATCCCCTACTTAAATGTAGGATTTTCCATATCAGTTTTACCATTGAAAACAGGAAAACTAGGATTATCCTCATCTGAATCAGAAAGGCTCCTCAATTCATCTTCATCACTTTCATTATCCTCCTCCTCACCCGTATTAACTCTAACCCCATCAGTCTGTTCCATAATCCCATCACTCTGTTCCTCAACCCCAACACCATTACTCTCTTCCCCAACACCAAAATACTCAGCATCATGGTCAATGTTCTCATCAAATAGGATATCATCCATGTCATCTTCATCATCATATTCACTGTCATACATGCTTTCATTAGAGCTGCCACTACCATCCTCTGTTTCATTTTTTGTTTGACCTCTTTCTTCAGATCCATCCTCTGTTTTTTTTTCAGTTTGAGCTCCCTCTTGGTTACTTTGTAATGGTACAATGTACTCTATATAAATGTTAACTTATTTATCTTCATTTAAGATGTTTTTTAGTGACATAACTTCACTATCATTCTCAATCAATACAAACTTTCCAGCATCAATAGAGAAATAGAAATTAAGCAAACCACTAAACCCCAACTCTGCAGCCATATTAATCAACTCTACCAAAGACATCTTATCAAACTCACAAAAATGAAAGCATCTGACCACATCAGGAGTGTATTTTGTAAAAGGGAATTGTTTGACAAACTTACCACCATAGTGCATTTTTATAGTGAAGTAATCTGACGAGGGACCTGAGATTAAATATATATACAAGCATTGTATAAGTAGGGACCACAAAGAAAAGAAAATGCATTAAAAGCATGAAAATTTTGGACCCATTAACACATAAAGGACAGAAGATGCATTGCTTTAATCCATAAAGAAAATGTATAATCTTTAATATAATAATGAATAATCTGAGCACTAAACCCTATAAAGAAAGAATATATTAAAAAAAATAACAAATACATAAAAGATAGACTTTGTTTCTTACCATATAATGGAGGACCTAAGTCTTCTTCACCTTCAACCCTTGGTAACCAACTCATTGTTGCTTCACAGAAACTTGAATCAACTTTTCTCTCTTTATATAATCGGATATCTCACTTGGAATTAGGGATTTTGCGTAATGGTTTAATTTGGGAATTAGGGTTTACTAACAATTGGCGGGTAGATTAGAGGAATACAAGAAGTCGTAAGGTGATTAAATTTCCCCTTTAGGTACACGGTTTCCGTCCACTACTCAAACGGAAAATGGTTCTAGGGACTAAAGTGATTGGTGGCATCCACTTTGAGGTGCGAAAAGTCAAAAAATGAATATTAGGGACCAAAGTGACAATTCTCTCAAACTTCAAGGGACGAAAATGTTAAAAACTCCATTTAATATGATTGTAGAGTGAGTTTGAAGCTTAATAAGAAGTGAGTGAAAGGCAAAATCATATGACTACAATTAAAAACACCTTAAGCTTATTATTGAATTTTACTATTGACATCTTCAAAAAAGTGCCATAAAACTGCATGGGTTTGAGATGTAAACCATATTCCAGATCGTTGTCATTCATAGAAAAGTCTTTGTCAAATGTTGCTAATTCTGTGTCATCAGAAAAAAATGTTGATAATTCTGTGTGAAAGGATCATAGGTCATAATTAACACACTTTTTTTTCTCACCCGTTAATCTCCTACTTGATAGTAAAAATTAATCTCTTGAGACACGGTCAGGCGCTTTTACAAAAGGCTACTCAACATAGTCTACTCTATTCACAAGCGCTCGAGATTGAACCTATAATGTTTTGCTTAAAGGATCTGAGCCCTTTTTATTCGGCTAAGTTGGTCATAATTAACCCACTTTTACTTGTAATCTTAATGTAATATTGTAATAACTTTTTCATTTTTTCTAATTAAACTATGATCAATGATTCGTTTAGATGATATGTTTCTCAGGAAATAGTAATAGTGGATTATACAAACTCCCCAGTGTCCCTTAGATTATGAGGTGAAGTCCTACTTCTTTAACAATTATTAGAAAAAAAAAAACTACTACAATAAAATATATAATAGAGTAAACTACCCTAATGGCCCTTAAACTATTGGGGTAGTGTCAGTTTGGCCACTAAACTAAAAAACGCGCCACTTTGACCTTTGAACTATTAGCGAATGTCACTTTGGCCCTTCCGTCTACATTTTTTGTTAAGTTTGACGAAAATAAGAGGTATTTTTGTCATTTCAATTATTTTTTAAAAAAATAAATAAAAAAGGAAGAGAGAGAGAGAAACCAAATCAACGACAAAACCCCCTCTTTTTCTTCTTCATCTCTCTCTCATCTACATCTTCTTTTTCTTCCTCATTCTCTTTCTTTCTCTCTTCTTTCCCCCTCTTTTTGTTTGTAAATCTTAAAGACAAAACCCAAATAATTGAATTGGTTGAATGGATACATAATTTATTTTTATTTTTTTGAAAAAACAGAATGGATATGGGTTTGATAGAGGAGTGGTGATTTTGGGTTATGAATCGATTGAAATGAGATGAAGAAAAAGCCCAATAGTTTAAGAGAGTAACCGATTGAAATGAGAGAGGAACCGATTGAAATGATAACCCTAAATTTGGATGAACGATTGAATCGATTGGAATGAGAGAGGAACCGGTTGATGGCAGTGGTTATGGTGGTGGCAGTGGTGGCATGTAGGTGTATGGTGATGGTAGTTGTGGATCTATGTATGTATGTGTATGGGATATAAATTAGGAAGGTTTAGATAGAGAAGAAGATGGTGATGGTGGTTGTGGTGATGTAGAGAGAGAGGATGGCTGGAGAGAGGAGATGGCTGGAGATGATGGAGAAATGGCCGGGATATATATATATACTTTGTTTCTTTGTCTCACTCTTTTTATTTTTTTATAAATTTTTTGCTTAAAAAAATTAATTAAATTTACTTTTTAAAAAAAATTATTGAAATGACAAAAATACCCCCTATTTCTGTCAAACTTAACAGAAAATGTGGATGGAAGGGCTAAAGTGACACTTGCTAATAGTTAAAGAATCAAAGTGGCACGTTTTTTAATTTAGTGGCTAAACTGACACTACCCCAATAGTTTAAGGGCCATTAGGATAGTTTAATCTATATAATAGTAGATTATACAAATAGGATTAGTTCCCTAGTGTACTTTATAGATCTTGAGGTGAGATTAATATATAATTCCATTTTCTTTCGCAATAATTTATTAGATTTTTTTTTAAAACAGAAAATGATAATAACAGTAATATGAAAGGAACTAATCCTCGCACTCAAAGTGGTATTTAAGTCTTATTTTAAATTTATTGAATTTATATATAAGTTAAAAAAAATTATTACACTATTGACTTGGGACGTGGGTACGTATAAACCATAAATTAAGTACCATATACCGTAATTAATTTAACGTGACCAAAGCTATCAATTTACACTTGGTTTGACTAAGCCCTAATTCTATAATGGCCATATATATTAATTGGAAGTTGCATAATTAATGCATGAATAATACTAGACTAGTAGTTCGATAACAAGTAACCCAGAAAAAGACATGCATGCAGACAATGGAGAACAAGTTAGGTTACAACACGGTATGACCAAAACAAACAAATTAACCCCTTCATTATTAGCAACGTGCACTATAAATTGATCCCCATTTTTCTCAATTCCAAACATCTTAATTTTATACATACATCGACCGGCCTATTCCTCTGCTTTAAGCTCCCAATTAACTAGGCCTCGATTTCTACCTTCTAATTATTTCATTTTTTTTCCATAGATATTATTATCAATACTCATAAGTTCTCAAACGGATTCTCACAATTCTTTATCAATCATCACTCTCGTCCATTTTGTGCTCTTACTTTCTAACAGCCTATCCTGTTGCGCCAAACCGCTCACAACCGAGCATGACGCAAAGTCGAGGGATCTCACAAGCCCAAATGGTTTACCCGAAAGAAGAACCGACACAAAAAAGCACACCCACAATAGAAAAATAAGAAATAAAGGAACAATTGCGCAAGACAAGGTTTTACCGTGGTGTCGGCGTAAAAGCCACTAATCCACACAGACGATAGCTTCTATTGATAATTGGAACAAAGAGTGATTACAAGCACACAAGAAAAAATTTTCTCTCAAAATTTAGCTCTCAACTCTTTTCTAGGAAAAAAACAAGCTTATGTGCACAAATGAGCTAAAACACACTTAATAGGCAAAATGCTTGAGACCATGATCGATCATGGGGTCCTCTGCCCAACTTTGTCAATTACACCAAAATGTGAGCCAAAACTCACAAATCTCCACCTTGGCGAATCATGCAGCTAACCCATCCAGCAATTTGCACACCTCACTATACTTGTTACTCCATCAATACTGCTATAGCATCACATCCGACCCCGAAGAGCCTCCACCCCCGAATGATGCCTCAACACCGAAGAATGTTAACCAAAGTCGAGCAATGCTCAAACTTGGTCGTCGGTACCACCTTTGTCATCATATCTGCAGGATTATCCTTGGTGCAAATTTTCTTCAAAATCACTTCACCACTCTCGATAATCTCCCTTATAAAATAAAACCGGACATCGATGTGCTTCGTCCGTCCGTGATGAACTTGGTTCTTGGCCAAATGAATAGCGCTTTGGCTATCACAATTTACATCGACATTCTCCTGAACCATCCCCAAATCACCTATCAAACCCCGAAGCCACAATGCTTCATTGACTGCCTCTGTTGCTGCAATATACTCTGCTTCCGTAGTAGACAACGCCACTACACCTTGCAACATCGACCTCCAGCTAATCGGACCACCACTAAATGTGAAAACATACCCAGTGGTCGACCGTCGCTTGTCAAGATCCCCAGCATAGTCCGAATCAACATAACCGCAAATAATAGACCCCTCGATTCTATGGTACACCAACCCTTTATTCTTCGTCCCTTGTAGATACCGCAAAATCCACTTAACGGCATTCCAATGCTGTTTCCTCGGATTTGCCATAAACCTACTAACAATGCTCACTGTTTGAGCAATATCCGGTCGAGTGCACACCATGGCGTACATCAAGCTTCCTACCGCACTAGCATACGGAACTTGAGCCATATACTCCACCTCTTTATCTGTTTCTGGAGCCATAGTTGCCGAGAGCTTGAAGTGAGGAGCCAATGGGACACTCACAGGCTTTGAGTCCTGCATCCTAAACCGGACTACCAGTTTCTCTAGATATTGCCTGTGAGTGAGGCACAATCTTCCCTTCTTCCTCTCTCTAACTATCTCCATTTCCAGAATTTTCTTTGCTCCATCCAAGTCCTTCATCTCAAACTTGAGACTCAACTGAGCCTTCACCGTGTTGATATCAGACGTGTTGATATTAGACATACTCGATGAACAAATAAGCATATCATCAACATATAAGAGTAAGTAGATAAATGAATCCCCCTTGAGTTTCTTGAAATAAACGCAATGATCAAAATCACTCCGTTTAAATTTCTGAGCCATCATGAAAATGTCAAACTTCTTGTACCATTGTCTAGGCGATTGCTTCAACCCATACAAAGACTTCTTCAGTTTACAGACACAATCTTCCTTGCCAACAACCTTGAACCCCTCCGGTTGAGATATATAAATCTCCTCCTCTAGATCCCCATGCAAGAACGCCGTCTTGACGTCGAGTTGTTCAAGCTCTAAGTCAAACTGCGAAACCATAGCTAATAGCACTCTAATGGAAGTGTGTTTTATTACCAGAGAGAAGACTTCATTATAATCCACACCTTCCCGCTGTGCAAATCCCTTAGCTACTAATCTTGCTTTATACCGAACATCCGAATCTAGAACCCCGTCTTTCTTGGCAAACACCCATTTGCACCCAATTGACTTTTTCCTCTTTGGCAACTTGCAAAGATCTCAGGTTTCATTCTTGTGAAGAGAATCCATCTCCTCACCCATGGCCGCCTTCCATTCATCACAATGACTATCCGCCACTGCCTCCTGATAAGAAGTCGGTTCATTGCCATAAACCACCAATGCATATGCCACACTATTTTCATAGCCAAATCGTTTCGGTGCTCGTCGAGCTCTCGGCTCCCTTCCGCTTGTCAAAGACGGTACCTCTCGTTGTTGTTGACTAGACCCCTCAATAGGAATCTCCCCATTCTCCGAATCACTATCGGAAGAATCAACCGGATTAGTCACTTTCGATTGCACCGGAATAGTCACCACCGGCGTAGTAACTTCCGTTTGCACCACTCCGCTCTTCTCACTCTCATCGAGAGCCTTTACATTTTCTCCCGTAGGCATCTTGAGCAAAGACGCCTCGTCAAATGTAACATCTCTGCTAACGATCATTTTTCGGTCTTGTAGATACCACAACTTGTATCCCTTGACTCCAAATCTTGAACCCATAAAGATCGCCTTCCGGGCTCTTGGATCAATAATATCTTCACGGACGTGATAATAAGCCGGACACCCAAATATGTGTAATGAATCGTAACTCGCATGAGATCCTGTCCAAACCTCCATAGGAGTTTTGTAATCGATCCTTGAAAATGGCAACATGTTAACAATGTAGCTCGCATAGGATAAGGCCTCCGCCCAATACTGTTTCCCCAAATTAGCATTTGACAGCATACACCTCACTTTTTCAAGTAAGGTACGGTTCATCATCTCAGCTACTCCGTTTTGCTGTGGTGTACATCTAACCGTGAAATGGCGAACAATTCCCTCATCTTGGCAGTACTCCTTAAACGGATCACTAGTGTACTCTCCGCCGTTATCGGATCTAAGTACCTTGATCTTCATGTCAAGTTGATTTTCGACCATCTTCTTCTACCTTAGAAACACCCCAAAGACCTCGTCTTTGTGCTTCATGAGATATACCCAAATCCTCCTAGAGAAATCATCTACAAATGTAACAAAGTAATGATTACCTCATAAGGATTTCGTCTTGGAAGGCCCCCAGACATCCGTGTGTATGTAATCAAGCAACCCCTTCGTGCAATGAATAGCCGTCCCAAACTTTACTCGTGTTTGTTTCCCGAGCACACGGTGCTCGCAAAACTCCAGCTTGCAGCTCTTTGCACCATTGAGCAAACCTTGCTTACATAACACCGTCATCGCCTTCTCCCCGGCATGTCCCAATCTCATATGCCATAATCTTGTCGAATCCGAACTTGTACTTGCTCCACCAGCTTTCGTAGAAACTGAAACTCTACCCGTCACCGTACTACCTTGAAGGAAATAGAGATTACCCTATTTCTTTCCCTTCATCAACACTAAGGCACCAGAAGTAACATTTAGCATTCCATTTTCGAGTACAATCTTGCACCCGTTGGAATCTAAAGAACCCAAAGAAATAAAATTCTTCTTCAGATCCGGGATGTACCTGACTTCATTCAGAGTTCTGACTGCTCTATCATGTAGCTTCAACTTGACCGTTCCAATACCCTCCGTCCTACAAACGTGATCATTGCCCATCAAAATCGTTCCTCCATTCACCTTCGTCAAGGTATGGAAAAGGTTCTTGTTTGGACACATGTGGTACGAACAACCCGAGTCTAAAATCCACTCATCCGTTGAGCTTTTCCTAGGAGTAACCACTAACATACTCTCAAAGTCTCCATCCCCTGAAGTAACAGAATTCGCGGTATCATCCGCATTCTTCCTTTTCCCCTTGTCTACCCAAGCGTTAGGACAATTCTTCTTCATATGCCCTTTCCTTTTGCACTTGTAACATTCCATGTTATCCAAGTACTTAGTACGTGACTTGGACCGAGAGTTGTGCTTTGCTTATTTCCGATCATCTGTCCTTCCCCGCGTCACCAACGCATCAGACGATGTATTACATTTCTCCCTCTGTCTCTGCTCATTTCCAAGCAGTGCCGAAGAAACGTCTTCATATTTCACTGAATCCTTACCATATAACAAAGTGGTGCTTAAATGGTCATAGAATTCCGGAAGTGAATTGAGCAACAAGATAGCCTTATCCTCATCTTTCATGTCCTCGTTCAAGTTTAACAAAGCAGAAATCATCTTGTTAAACTCATCAACATGCTCACTCATTGATGTACCTCTAGCATATTCAAACCAGAACAGCTTCTTCTTAAGATAGAGACGATTCTCTATGCTCTTCATCATGTACTTCTCTTCCAGTATCTTCCATATGCTAGCCGCAGATTTCTCACGCATAACGTAGTATATCACATTTTGAGCTAGATGCAACCGGATAGTGCTACAAGCCTTCAAATCATATTCTTCCCATTCAACATCTGTCATCGTCGTGGGCTTAGCTACCACACCCAACAATGCCTTGTGCAACTCCTGTTGGATCAAGACATCTCGTATTTGGCATTGCCACATGCCGAAATTTACCAACTTTCCATCGAATTTCTCTACGTCAAACTTTATCGCTGACACCTTTGAGGTCTTAGAAGTAGTCATCTTCAATCACCAATGGACTTGACAAACCAACAACGAGACAAAGATTGAAAAATCTCACTTAGGAATTTTATCAAACACTTGACGTGCGATACAAATCCCACCTTTCTCGTTTTAGCCTCTGATACCAATTTGTTGCGCCAAAAAGCTCACAATCGAGCACGACGCAACGTCGAGGGATCTCACAAGCCCAAATGGTTTACCCAAAAGAAGAACCGACACAAAAAGCACACCCACAATAGAGAAATAAAGGAACAATTACGCAAGACAAGGTTTTACCGTGGTGTCGGCGTAAAAGCCACTAATCTACACAGACGATAGCTTCTATTGATAATTGGAACAAATAGTGATTACAAGCACATAAGAAAAAATTTTCTCTTAAAATTTAGCTCTCAACTCTTTTCTAGGCAAAAAACAAGCTTATGTGCACAAATGAGCTAAAACACACTTAATAGGCAAAATGTCTGGGACCATGATCGATCATGGGGTCCTCTGCCCAACTTTGTCAATTACACCAAAATGTGAGCCAAAACTCACATATCCAATGCACAATTATCTTCTTCATTTTACGACGGCACTTGCCCCAATGCGCTCGCCACCATCCGAACTTCTATTCGGCAATCTATTTCACGTGAACGCCGCATGGCGGCTTCCCTCATTCGCCTCCATTTTCATGACTGTTTCGTTCAGGTCATTAAAAATTGGCAATTATACTTGTATTTTAATTACAGTTGTTTACACTATAATCCAGACATCAGTGAAAAATT
Organism: Lonicera japonica; assembly: GCA_021464415.1. Taxonomy (NCBI): domain Eukaryota; kingdom Viridiplantae; phylum Streptophyta; class Magnoliopsida; order Dipsacales; family Caprifoliaceae; genus Lonicera; species Lonicera japonica. Next base: position 52,825,626 of record CM038468.1, on the reverse strand, counting down.
AACATATATATAACGGGTGGATTTGCAGGGTTGTGACGCGTCGATCTTACTGGAAGACACTTCTTCTTTCATAGGGGAGCAGAATGCAAATCCAAACAGGGATTCTGCAAGAGGTTACGGAGTAATAGAAGCTGCCAAATCCGAGGTGGAGAGAATATGTCCTGGCGTTGTTTCTTGTGCTGACATACTCGCTGTTGCAGCTCGCGATGCCTCTGCCTATGTAAGTATACCAAATTAGAACCCATACTATATTCATCACTAAAATTGCGCATAAAAAGAATTGTACACAAAATGAGTTCTCACTTCATGATTTGAGGAAGAATATAAATGTATCCAGCCCGTGCATGACATACACGTGATGACACCTCATTTTCTGTACAGGTTTTTGCGTATATTTTTTAGTGAGTCAAGCCTTTTCTGTTGTTTATGTTCTAACTTGGAATCATGTAATTAATAAAATCAGGTAGGCGGTCCATCATGGACAGTACAATTGGGAAGAAGAGATTCTACAACTGCAAGCCAAAGTGAAGCAGATAGCGACCTTCCAAGTTTTAGAGATGATCTACCCACACTTATTTCCAACTTCGAACGCAAGGGTCTCAATGCAAGAGACATGGTTTCTTTGTCAGGTAAAAACTTAAACCACGATAACAATAAAGATCACTTTCACAAATTACTTTTTATTTTTAAACAAAATTTAGAGGAAAAATAATAATGTTGATCAAGAATATGTATTTTTATTGAAATGCAGGGGCGCACACATTGGGGCAAGCACAGTGCTCCACATTCCGCGAGAGAATATACAGTAACGGAACAAACATTGATGCTGGTTTTGCTAGCACGCGTAGACGTCGTTGCCCTGCAGCTAATAATGATGGAGATAGCATTTTGGCACCACTTGATTTGGTGACACCAAATTCATTTGATAACAACTATTACAGGAATCTAATTCAAAGGAGGGGTCTTCTTCAATCGGACCAGGTACTCTTTAGCGGGGGATCCACGAACAGTATTGTTTCCGAGTATAGCGACAATCCCTCAAGATTTAGCCGTGACTTTGTGGATGCAATGGTGAAAATGGGAAATATTAGGCCACTTACTGGTCAAGATGGAGTGATAAGAAGGATTTGCAGTGCCCTCAACTAGCTATATGGTTCTTTGATTATATCCTTTGTACTTAATTTGTTTGGGGGCTTTCAACTACTTCATAAGGTTAAAGTTGGTCGTATGTTTTTGTATTTGGGTTTCCCTTTATTGAATTCATTATTTGAACTGTAAAGCATTATTCTGTTTACTGCATTATCTATTGATACTGTTTGTGGAAATATAAAGTTGTTTGGTTTGTCTCTTGTATGCTAATGATTTAAATCTATAATATATATATATATATATATATGAGATATTATGTGTTTCCAACTTTTCTCACCGTCTCATTTCAACATTTAGTCAATTATAATTTTGTAGGATCTATATCTTGGATGAAATTAATTAATTTAGTCTAAATAGACAAACAAATTTAAAAGGTAAAGTGCAAAATTACTCACATATACGTACGTACGTATGTTTGTATATATGTATATAGACTTTTTGCTTTAGAGAAACATGTGTAATCTCTGATATAAAAAATTATATTTACTGTAAAGTCACTATATATACTGATTAATATATAAGAATGTAAATTTCATATGAAATTAATTAATAATTCTCGAGGGACTTAGAATTGAGATTCAAAAAAGAAATTAAGATGATATGACACTAGAGTATTCGTCACTGACTAAAGTGATAAAAGCAGATATCTTACTTACCAACCAATATACTAATTCCACAATATCGGATAAAGAGTCGTTTCTTTAAATTCCAATATTAAGTCATTGATTTATGTAATCAAGCAATACTTGATTAACTATATTGTTAATGCTTTATTTAAAATAAATAAGTAATTTTAGAAAAAATCAATAATAAAACAGCTCACTGCAGTCTGATTTTAGGAGGACATAATTTTCTTGGTATCATGATATTCCCAAAATAAGTACAGAAATACGATACAGGTTATTAGAGCTGGAAATGAGGTAAAAGGTCTTGTGTGATAATATTTTTCCCAAAAAATTCAACGAATAATATTTTTTAAAAATAAGAGCCTAAATATCATTATCATTCTAAAATAAGGGTTTGTTTATCGATTGTGTTTTAAAATAAGAGATTTGACTGAGTGCAAACTTAACTTTGCAATAAAAAAAATTTAATGTAAATTTGTTTTGCATGATGTGTTTATATTTTTATGTTTTATTCATAAAACTTTAAAATAATGTTAAATAAACACAAAAACATAGTAATATTTTAGAAAATAAGGAATGCAAACTTAATTTTGCATAACTCCGAAAACATTATTATGTGCATTTTATTAATAAATATGTTTTGAATATGTAATGTGTTAAAATTATTTTAAAGCCCTATCAATTAAACACTTCTTTATGATAATATGCTAAAAAACATGTAGTGCAAACTTAATTTTGCATGATTTCATAAAAAAATACAATTTAAAAATCTACTACAAAGTTAGCTTTGCACACCTTTTGAAGTTTGGTCAAATATAGGTCCTTAATTTACAAAAATATTATTCTTTGGTTCTTTTGTAAAAAACTTTTTCAAACAAGCCATATTTTTCAATATCCCGTTATTAGAGTTTGTTGTGAGCTTTAATTTGCAAAAAGAGAGAACTAATTAAAATAGGGTATTATGCACCGCCTAATCTTGTTTCTCATTTTAATTTTTAATTTTTTTTAACTCATCTCAAAGATGTATTCATAAAATACTCTCTTTCAGCCAAAATTAATACATGACAAAATTACAATATCAACTATAATGATTTAACTCTCAAAATTTTATTTTTATTTTTTGGGGAAAAAAAATTCTAATCAAACACTGAGAGCGAAAGTTTTATTAAAAGATAATAGTGTGCTATACAAATGAAGGAGGGTTGTCATTTGAAACTTTTTGCTAATGGTTCAAGCCTACATTTTTGTCGCTCTTGACTTAATTTTTGAAAAATTGTTTCCATTCTTGTTTCATCATAATTTTCATAAAATTATATTGTGGTAATTGTAAATTCAAAATTATATGAAAAGAATTGAATTGTATCAAAAAATTTGTGTAATGTTGTTATCGCTTTATATAGGTGCATTTTAAAAAAAAAGTTATTTCGAATTTTGCCGTTGACATCTTCAAAAAGTCAAACTAGTGACATAAAACGGCGTTGAAATGTAGACCATATCCGTGGATCATCGTCTTTTCATAGAAAAGTCTCAGTCAAATTTTGATTGCATGAAAAGTATGTGTAAATCACACGTCACAACCTACTTTTGCTGGTGAAATCTAAGTTTTTTAACTTTTCCAATTTTTCTATTGAAAGCCTACTCAATGATTGGAATAGATGAATTTTTTATTAGAAAATGATAGTAATAAATCATACTAACAGGCCGATGCAGTTCTCGTTAGTGTCTTTTTTAGATCCTGATCAGGGTAGGTCCGACTTTCTTCATAATTATTAGAGATTTTTTTTAAGATATATATGATAATAGTGAGTTATATAAATGGGGTTATTTTTTATTTTTTTTTATATATTTTAGAAGATTAATAATAATATTTTCTTTATAACTATTAAAAAGAAAAAAAAGTTTATTATTAAACGATAATAGTGGTTATACAAAAGAAAACAACCTCCTGTTCTAAAAATTTAAGTTATTTATATTTTATCTTTATAAAGTTTGACTATTTTTTTACTTTTATTCACAAAGTTTATTCTATGCCACACGTATATGCAAAGTTCGAACTCATTTTTAATTTAGTCTAAAATAAAATGTTATGTTAATTTATTAGTGGGATAGAAAATGCCACACGCAACTGATGTGAGTTATTTATATTTTTACCTCTATAAAGTTTGACCATTTTTTCACTTTCATCCATAAAGTTCATACATGCCACACCTATCTGCAAAGTTTGATCACATTTTCACTTTAGTCCAAAATAAAATGTTATGTTAATTTGTTTTAAGGATGGAAAATGCCACGTGTAGCTAATATTGTAACTTGAAGATTAAAGTGACACGTGGCATTTTCCATCCAAAAACTTAAAGGCGAGTTGGGTTTTGATCTCAAGTTAAAACCGGAGAAAACCTTAATTATGATCGACATGAATACATGATGCAAAATGAATTTAATGGAAGAATGTGAAAAAGCGGTCAAACTTAACTTTGAGGGAGTAAATTAATAATTCAAAAACTTTTTATATTCATTGGATTTATGAATAAGCTAAAAAACCTTATATTACATCATCATACATATATGCTATAGACTTTGTTCCAAATATTGTAAGTAATTTAACGTGACTAAAGCCTATCAATTTCCACTTGTTTTGACTAAGCCCTAATTATATAATCTCCTTATTAATTGGGGGCTGCATAATGCACGAGTATATAATAACCAAGAAGAAGACATGCAGACATTGGAGAACAAGTCACGTCACAACGCGGTATGACCAAAACAAACAAACTAACCACTTGATTATTAGCATGCAACACGTACTATAAATTGATACCCGCCTCTCTCAATTCCAAACATCTTTATTTTCATACATACTTAAACCTATTGCTTTGCTTTAAGCTCCAAATTAATAAGGCCTCTCTACCTTCTAATTGTTTCATTTTTTTTTCCATAGATATTATTTTCATACTCACAAGTTTTCAAATGGATTCTCACAATTCTTTATCAACCATCACGCTTGTCCTCTTTGTGCTTTTTCTTTCTAACACCCTATCCAATGCACAATTATCTTCTTCATTTTACGATGGAACATGCCCCAATGCGCTCGCCACCATTAGAACTTCTGTCAGACAATCTATTTCACGTGAAAGCCGAATGGCAGCATCCCTCATTCGCCTTCATTTTCACGACTGTTTCGTTCAGGTCACTATAAAATTGCAACTCTATGCGCTGGCGTCCATATATTCATTGAAACATTAATAAAAAACTTAACGTAATGATTTTTATTTTTTTTATTTACAGGGATGTGATGCATCAATCTTACTAGAAGACACCTCTTCTTTCACGGGTGAGCAGAACGCGCTTCCTAATAGGAATTCTGCAAGAGGTTACCAAGTCATAGAAGCCGCCAAATCCGCAGTGGAGAATGTATGCCCTGGTGTTGTTTCTTGTGCTGATGTACTTGCTGTTGCAGCTCGTGATGCCTCTGCTTATGTAAGTTTTATTTCTATACCAAAGTTGAGGATCTAGCACGTATCTCTAGCTAGAGTGACTACATATAATCACTCTAGAGTAGATTTAGCAAATCCATACTGTTAGTTTTAAATTAGATGGCTCAGATTTTGGTTAGTGCATGGCTTCTATATATTTAAATGAATCAGGCCAGGATCACAGGAGAAAAATCTATACCATCTAATTTAAACCTAATGGTTCAGATTTGTTAATTATAGAAAAATTTAGTCACTCTAAGCCAGATTGCAAATTAACCCATTATTTTGTAAACAAGTTAACATAAATTTCTATTCTTGATGTACGTTCTGACTTGGAATTAGGTGAATTGATAAAATCAGGTAGGTGGTCCATCATGGACAGTAAAATTGGGAAGAAGAGATTCCACAACTGCAAGCCAGAGTGAAGCGAATAGCGATCTTCCAAGATTTACAGATGATCTACCCACACTTATCTCAACTTTTGATCGCAAGGGTCTCAATGCAAGAGACATGGTTGCTTTGTCAGGTAAAAAATTTAAACAGAGATAATACAATAACTTTCACACATTTTTTTAACATGGAAAATAAATTAATAAATAAACAATAATGTTGAAATGCAGGGGCACACACATTGGGGCAAGCACAGTGCTTCACTTTCCGCGAGAGAATATACAGTAACGGAACAAACATTGATGCTGGTTTTGCTAGCACCCGTAGACGTCGTTGCCCTGCAGCTAATAATGATGGAGATAGCAACTTGGCACCACTCGATTTGGTGACACCAAATTCATTTGACAACAACTATTACAGGAATCTAATTCAAAGGAGGGGTCTTCTTCATTCGGACCAGGTACTATTTAGCGGGGGATCGACGAATAGTATTGTTTCAGAGTATAGCAGCAACCCTTCAAGATTTAGCAGTGATTTTGCTGCTGCAATGGTGAAAATGGGAGATATTAGGCCACTCACTGGTCAAGATGGGGTGATAAGAAGGATTTGCAGTGCCCTTAATTAACTATTACTTTATTATATTCGTTGTATATTTGTATTTAATTTGTTGGGGACTTTCAACTTGGCACGGATAAGTGTTTGTATTTGTTTTTCCCTTTATTCGATTCATTATTAATTTGAAGTGTGAAGCGGTATTCTACTTATTGAAATATAAATTTATGATGTTCGTGGAAATATATATATGTTAATGAATTGTTTGTTTGGTAAGTCATTTTGTGTTTTCTAAATTTACATACTGTTGGAGGGTTTTTCACATGGGCCATGGTTCTCTAAGAGTACATATAAAGAAATTAATAAAGTTGCACCTTTCACTAACAATTATAGCTTTCAGCGCTTACTTAATCCTCAAAATTAGTATCAGAGGAGGCCATGTGCAGCGGTGAGCACTTGGATCATTGATCCCAATTATCTCACGTACTACGTACTCTATATAAATTTGCTAAAAAAAATTGTAGCAAATGATTTAGAATCCTAAATGCCTAATCTATTCTAAAAAAATTATATTGCAAAACAACAATCCTAAGGTGTTTTTTGTTTGGGTTTTAAAAAAAATATTTTTGAGTATGTATTTTTTTTTTAAGAAAATTGTGTTTGGTTCACTCATTTTAAAAACTTCATTCAAGTAAAAATATTATTTTATGTTTATTTTTTCCTTTATATTTTAGATAACTTTAAGAAATGAAAAAATAAAGATTATAAATTTTTTAAAATTTTAAAAATAGTATACCAAACAAAAATTGAATTAAAAAACAATTTTAAAGAACTCAACTTAAGAGTAAATTTTAAATTAAACATTCAAAAACTCCATCTTTTTATTATGGGAAGTTAGAAAAAAAAATTGTATGTGTGATTTAATTTGGTGATTTTTTCTCTATCATTTTCTATTATTATGATTTTTTTTGTCTTATCCTCTCTTACAAAGAATTGGATCCTATAGAAAAATTGAAAAGTAGTATAATATATATGTTACCAAATCACTCTTCTTTTCTCCAACTTTTTATAAAATATAGTATTATATTCAATCAACTTCTTATGTAATTAACGCAATGTAAAGGTTGATGCATATGAAAAATAATTTGGTTTACATTTCACTGCAAAAGATGGTAACACGGGATTATAATTAAGTATATAAAATTAATTAATCTATCGATGCGTAATAATTTACGGTTGTTGTCAGCCGGATAAGTTTAAACAAAAAGTATTTTATGAATAAGACATTTTAAAAAGTCGGACAATGACATTAACATATAATTAATTAACTAGGTTTTCATCTAATTTATTGGTTGACCGTATCTTGTATACATCGATGTCAACTTTATAAAACGCCTAATATATGTTTGATTATTCTATTCTTTTCAAATTAGAGCCTATGAAATCATATTGAACATTTAAACCACATACCCTTTCGCTACTTCTCTACATCGATGTCAACCTTTTTCTTCTTTTTTTTTTTAAATCCCTTGGCTTTTACAATTTGATAAATTTTTTTAAAATGCGATTAAAGAACAAGTAAATATAATAGGACAAACTGATAGATATAAGATCTAAAAATAAATTTAAAAACAAGAAATCTCAACTCTATAAACTTCTCAAATTAAAAATAAGTTAAAGTATAATAAAATATTACACACGTAATATGTATATGTATATGTCAAAAACATAAATATGTTAAAAAATTGCTTTGTAATAACTTATTCTTGGCACCAAATTTTACTATAGTTGGAACTCATAAAGGGTAACTTTATTAAACAAGAAATTTAATACATTAAAAGTGTGTTTGATAGAAAGTTTTAAGATAAGTAAAAATATATATACTATGAACGTAATTAAAAGTTAGAAAAAAAAAAGGAGTAATTAATTTGCTAATATATTCTACATATTATCCTTATTTTTTTAAGTAATAAAATATTTTACCAAATTAATAATTTCTAATAAAAATTACTAGCGTTTTACTTTTATTTATGAAAAATGCATCGTAATGATGTGATTGCTGACCGATGAGCTGTATTTAGCACGGGCTTCACATTCCACTTCGCTGTCATGTATTCCATTCTGGCTCCCACTATTCATTTAGCGGAGCTTAAAAAGATACGTTAGTACATTTTTTTTTTCGAGGTGTTTCAGGATGTGTGCTCACACTATATTAAATATAGATTTAATTGTTCCCTGTGAAACTAAACCTTCTTCTAACCATAAGAGAATTTATAAATATTTTATTAAATGGAACAATCCCAAAATACAATGTTAGACAAAAGTCATTAAACCAACTCTTGTAATTGATTTTGGTATTGCTTTTACCATTGAAAGAACTACAATAATTATTCGTACAAAATTTGATCTTTTAAGTGCGCCCCAGTACTTGTACTAATTTTACATGCATGCGCCTTGGACCACTCAAGTTTTTTCCCCATTCAATAATTATTTGAAGGCCCCATTTGATATCATGAAAAATAAAAATATAAACACTTGATTTATGTGAGATGATAAAAAATAACTTAAGAAATATAATAAGATGCACTCTATCTCATGGTCATTTTTATAAGCAGATATCTTTCATCTTTTATTAGTTTTTATGAAAAAAAAAAATTCTCAACGCCCAAAGAAATATTTATCATGAAAGAAGTCAAAAAATCAATCTCACCATATGCTTCAACTTATTTTTCTAATTTTTGGTTAAAATTAATTATTTTTGTTATTATATTTCATATTGTTATTAAATGTATCTAAAGACTCTTTAATTTGCTTCATTGCTTTAAGTTCACGAATGCAAGTAGGTCCCAATCTTATCACATTTTTGCAACATCAATTTGTTTGACTAATTAAGCCTTAAAAAGAGTCAATAGTAAAATAATAAGACAGCCAAAGAAGAAAATGTCACGTTCTTATATAATTATATTACTAATTAACCGGCAACGCGGTGTAGCAGTAAACAGTGACCAAGCCAAAGCCCTCCTCCATTCTTTACATGCATTAGTACTACGCGCCATTTCCCCCCTATATAAATTCATGCCCCCATCTTTTTTTTTTCAAACATCTTCCATTCCTAATTCCTCACTTCTACCTATAATCATTTTATCTATAAATTTCTTCATTCCCTTTCAGCTTCCAAAGCTCAATCTTTAATTCTTGGTCCTTTACATTTGTCATATAACAAAATACAAATATTAATTAACTAGTATCTCTACAATTTCCAATGGATTCTCGCAATTATTTCTTTCTGGCAATTGCGGCCTTCTTTTTCTTGTTCTTGCTTTCTAACATGCCATGTAATGCACAGTTATCTCCTTCATTTTATGATGGTACGTGTCCAAATGCATTAAATACCATTAGAACTTCTATTAGGCAATCTATTTCACGTGAACGCCGCATGGCAGCATCCCTCATTCGCCTCCATTTCCACGACTGTTTCGTCCAGGTAACTAAAATCAGAGATGTACATAATGTTTTTTTCTGGTTGTCAGTTAATTACACATTCAAAGACTCTGACGTTGCGGTTTGATTTGATTTGGTTTGGTTTTTTCAGGGTTGTGATGCATCAATCTTACTTGACGACGCTCCTTCCATCACAAGTGAAAAGAACGCATTGCCTAATGCAGGCTCTGTAAGTGGCTATGGACTCATAGATGCCGCCAAGTCTGAGGTGGAGAAGATTTGTCCTGGTGTTGTTTCTTGTGCTGACATAATCGCGGTAGCAGCACGTGATGCCTCTGCCTATGTAAGTACACTACCTAATTTCTTGTATTAAAAGATCAGTTTTTTTTTTTAAATCTTAGACCATGTATTTGTTCAAATCTTTATTCTGATTTGGGGGCATGAATTAAAACAATCAGGTTGGCGGTCCATCATGGACAGTGAAATTGGGAAGAAGAGATTCTTCAACTGCAAGTATTACAGAGGCTAATAGCGATCTTCCAAGTTTTAAAGCTGATCTCACAACACTTATTTCTAACTTCAATAACAAGGGTCTTAGCCCACGGGAAATGGTTGCTTTGTCAGGGGCGCACACATTAGGGCAAGCTCAGTGCTTCACATTCCGCGATAGAATATACAGCAATGGTACAAATATCGATGCTGGATTCGCTAGCACGCGTAGACGTCGTTGCCCTGCCTCTGTTACTGAGGGAAATGGCAATTTGGCAGCGCTTGATTTGGTGACACCAAATTCATTTGACAACAACTATTTCAAGAATCTAATTCAAAGGAAGGGTCTTCTTGAATCCGACCAGATTCTCTTTAGCGGTGGATCCACGGATAGCATTGTTAGAGAATATAGCAACAACCCAACGAGATTTAGCAATGATTTTGCAGCAGCTATGATAAAAATGGGAGATATTAGGCCACTCACTGGTCAACAAGGGGTGATTAGGAGGATTTGTAGTGCTCTTAGTTAGTTCTTTAAAGGTCTAGTTCTACATCAGATAACAGGGGCGCATGCGTCTCTCTAATTTTTTTATTCATTTTAATACTAATTTCAACTGTAAAAAGTTATGTATTCTGGATTCCTTGTTTTGATTCTTTAATTGTTCAGGTGTGAAATAATAATATTGGTTTTTTGTTACTCACTCCATGTGTTTGTGTGGTGACTGATTCACTATTGGTGTTGTAAAATATTAACATAATTATTCTTTAGATACCATGTACATTTTTAATACAATTTAAGGTGTGGAACAAAATTTCGTTGATTCATTTTTCGGAGATCAAAAGCGAATTTTTTTTATTAATAATTTAAAATCATTACAACAAAGATGAATCTAAGCTTAAATTAATAGTTTTTTAAGGTCGTACAAACACTATCCACAATAACATACCGAATACCGATAATAACTCAAGGTAAAAACTTTAGGAAGGCATGAGAACATCAAAGATAGATATTTTTAAAGAACATCCTAATATAAATAACAACCATTAAAAGTCAATTCAAATGAACGTATCAACACCAACAAGCAATGAAAAATTACAATTAAAAAAAATTAAACCAATGAACAAGTGGTGTACGCCTTTAAGGCATTGAGTTAGATCTACCTCCAAGATTGCAGTTCTAATCTCTTCTATGCTAATCCGTACTATTTGAATGATACGTCTACTAAACTCGAGGGGAGAAAAACTCTCACTGAGAAGAGAGAAATTATAAGATCGAGATTTCGAAATTAAACGGACCAAACCTGTGCATATGCGGAAAAAAATTTAAAGATTAATTATGGACGTTCAGGTGGGAGGCCAAGTATATGATGAAGGAGGAAGAAAATAAGAGAAAACGGCGGAGGGGAGAGCTCGATCTAGAGTTTTGAGAAAGTGAAAGATTAATTGATAGGAAATGTTACGAGTTTAAATCTCATTTAAAGTGCAATTTTTTTTTCTAAGCTAATGAATGATTATAATTCAATTCATGGAGTACGTCAAAATTAATAAAACAATTTTTATAATATTTTAGAGGAGCTGGATCCACTTGTAAATACTTATATATAATATTTTTTTATTCTCCAAATTAAAAGATATCTAATATTTATGTGTAGGGTGATATTATTATCAAACAATTAAAACATGAAACTATTTTGAAAAAATGTATCATATATTTTTATAAAGTTATATATTACTTTATGCATGCGCACACGTTGAGAGGCTGCAGTCAAATGAAATGATAAAGAGAGTAGATCATGAGAACACGGGAGCAGATCTAGAAATTTCCATAGTTCCATGCAGGTTCAATTATTTGTCTAATATGTTGTGTTGCACACTCCTTTTTATCCTTTTGTTGTGAGCCGGGAAAATTTTAATAATAATAAAACCATTCTTACGTAACAGAGACTTATTTCAAAAGTTACACAATGAAAAATAGCTGGCCTTAGTTTTTGCATTGTTGACCAAATTTGGTTGTCAACTTTGGAAAGGATTTTGACTTTTCTACGTTATTATTTGATTTAATTTTGTCTAATAAAGTTTATTTTAATAACTAAATAAACGATTTTTTTAGTAAAAGTTGGTAGAGATAATCTATATAATGAATATATTATCTCTACAAAATTTTATTTGAAGATTCAATTTAGAAGTTTATAGATGATCATTTAAAATTTTAATAATAAAAAATAAACATATATATCAAATTTGTAGTACAACTACTTTTGACTTGAAATTTTTGATGAAATTTTATAAAAATGATATACTCGTTATAAAGATCATCTTTATTAAGTTTCATGAAAAACTTATTTATTTAACTCTTAAAAAAATGGAGGAGCCAAGTACGTCCGCCTTTACTATGTCAACAATATTCAACAAATTAATTCTCTCTCTATATAATATATATATATATATATATGTATTTACTTAATCAGCTTAGTACTGCTAAGCCATTTTATGAGTCGTTAAGTAATGTCCCCTTTACATTCCATGTTTTAACACCTCCAGCAATTAAAGTTGATTCCAACTTATACTTCTGGTATGGTAAAACGTTGTAATCGACAAATATAGCTGTTCAACAATGTCTAATATAATGGAGTAACTGAGGACAACATTTTATTTCCTATCTGATATCTATATAATAAAACAATATGGTTTTCTAATCATAGAAGTGTATAATAATAAAAATAGCTATTATTTTTAATAGTTAGATATATACATGTAAATGTGGTAAAAAAATTGAGAGCTTAAATGAAGGATGATTTTCTAAAAATATAAAAGAGGTACTCTTTCTGTCCTATATTAATAGTTCTACTTTTTTTTTTTTTTTCTCTTTCTCTAATGTCTCAAATGGATAGTTGTATTTTTTTAAAATATAATCAATAAATCAAGTTTTACAATAATAAATAAATTGTTTTGTTGCCACTAATTAAGTTGAATTAATACTTTTTTAACCAATATTTACTTTTTTTTGTGTGCGCCCCCATTAGCACTAATTTACATGCGCATGAGATCGGGTTCAATGGTTATGATTGTCTAAGTTACCTTATGCACATATTGAGTAGTCTTTCTATGTACAATTTTAAGAGCGCATTCTCCTACATCCGTTTGATAAATTTAGGATATTTTTTTTTTCTTATAGGTTGTTTTTTCTTTTCAATTGAATAAGTCGATCTTAGGAAATGCATGCTAATATTCAAATTAGTTTATAAATTATTTCTGATCCACTATTAATTATATTACTCTAATTAAAACAGTATTAATTATATTTGTATATTAACTTTTTGTATAATATTTTAAATATTTAACACTTATCTTGTCATAATTAATTGTGCAACAAAATGGAAGTAGCCTCAAGTAGGTAGCAACTTGCAATCGTAATATTTAATTTAAACCAACGCCCGCTGAATTGACTAAGCCCTCACTATCCAATTGCTGAACAGTTCTTTAAAAAAATTGAAAATTGAAAACGTATACAATAAAATATTAAATAATAAGACATGCAGCCAAATGAAGAAAATGTCACGTTATTAATTACATTAATAATTAACTGGCAACGCGGTTTAGCAGTAAACAGTGACCAATTAAGCCAAGACAAAATCTAAATTAGCTACCCGTCTAGCCTCCATTTGCCCCTATATAAATCCATGCCCCATCTTCTCTTTCTCAAACATCTATCTTCATTTCTTCACTAATAACTAGCTAGCTAGTTCGATCATCTCTTCCTTTTGAGCTTCAAATCCCAAACTCCCTTGATCATATCCTTTTGTTAACTACTAATAGTCTCCAATTTTCACTATATATGGATACTTGCAATTCTTTTCCGGCAATTGCTTCTCTTTTTTTCTTGTTTTTGCTTTCAAGTACGCCATGCAATGCACAATTGTCTCCTTCATTCTACGACCGCACGTGTCCAAATGCGCTTAATACCATTAGAACTTCTATTAGGCAATCTATTTCACGAGAACGCCGCATGGCAGCGTCTCTCATTCGACTCCATTTTCATGATTGTTTCGTACAGGTAACTAAAAATTTACTGTGGAACCAAATTTATAAAAGCAAATATTTATTTAATCAGATAAGCACAATAATAATAATAATATTATTATTAGTTAAAACATCCAGAGACTTAGACGTATTATATATGGTTTGGTTTGCAGGGTTGTGATGCATCAATCTTACTGGACGATGCCCCTTCAATCATAAGCGAGAAGAATGCATTGCCAAATGCAGGTTCTGCTAGAGGTTATGAAGTCATAGACGCCGCTAAGTTTGCGGTGGAGAGAATATGTCCGGGTGTTGTTTCTTGTGCTGACATACTTACAATAGCAGCACGCGATGCCTCTGCCTATGTAAGTACATTTTATCTCTTGTATTAAAAGATTTGTTTTAATTTCTAATATCTCATACCATATATTTGTTGAGATCTTTATTCTAATTTGGGAACATGAATTAAAATAATCAGGTTGGCGGTCCATCATGGACAGTGAAATTGGGAAGAAGAGATTCTACAACTGCAAGTATTACTGAAGCTAATACTGAGCTCCCGAGCTTTAAAGCTGATCTCACGACACTTATTTCTAACTTCGATAACAAGGGTCTTAGCCCAAGGGATATGGTTGCTTTGTCAGGGGCGCACACATTAGGGCAAGCACAATGTTTCACATTTCGGGACAGGATATATAGTAACGGCACCCATATCGATGCTGGATTTGCTAGCACTCGTAGACGTCGTTGCCCTGCCTCTGTTACTGAGGGAAACGGTAATTTGGCAGCACTTGATTTGGTGACACCAAATTCATTTGATAACAACTACTTCAAGAATCTAATTCAAAGGAAGGGTCTTCTTGAATCGGACCAGATTCTCTTTAGCGGAGGATCAACTGACAGCATTGTTAGAGAATATAGCAACAACCCTACTAGATTTAAGAATGATTTTGCAGCAGCTATGATAAAAATGGGAGATATTAGGCCACTCACCGGTCAACAAGGGGTGATTAGGAGGATTTGTAGTGCCCTCAACTAGTTCTACCTTTCAAGATCAAGTTCTATATATATGTCATAACAGGGGCATATGTGTCTGTCTAATATGTTTATTCATTGTTCATTTCGTTACTAACTTCAAGTGTAAACAAGTTATGTATACTGGATTAATTCCTTGTTTTGGTTCTTATATTTGTTCAAATGTGAAATAATAATATTGGTTTTTTTTTGGTTACTTAATCCGGCCATGTCTCTTTGTGCGTATGTTGTGGCTGATTCAAGCGTGATTGATCCAAATTTAAAATGAAAAATAATATACTTGTTTGGTTGCGTAAATTATCTCATTTATATGAATTGTTTCATTATAAATTAGCAATTTGTGGTGTTATTTTATCTAGCTATATGAATTTGTATGATAGTTATAAGTTATGTAATTATTTCAACTATGTCTTTATGTTTTCTTATTTAGGCCTCGTTTGATTCGGGTATTAAAAAGTTGGATGAGATTATTAATACCACTTTTTTTATAATACCTTGTTTGATTCGCACAAATGTGCTGGGATTACTAATACCGGTACTAACTTAATACCACTCTTTGTGCTATAATTTAATACCAGGGGGGAGGTGGTATTGTTTATCCAGGATTAATAAAAATGAATCATATATTTTCAAAAATGCCATTACTACTACTATATTATTATTATTTAAAAAAAAAATTAAATTTTTTTTCAAATTTTTTTTTAAACTTTTTTTTAAAAAAAAAAAATTTAATTTTTTTTTTTTTAACAAATTTTTTCAAAATTATTTTTTAAAATTTTTTTTTTTTTTTTAAAAAAAATTGTTAGTCCAAAATATAATTCCGTATACAAGTTACAGAACCAAACATGGTATTAATATTAGCATGCGATATCCCAGTATTAATATTACATGAATTAAACAGGGTATTGGTATTAAATTAATACCATGATTAATAGTCCAGTACTATTAATACTGGTATTATTAATCCCACTGATCCTAATACCTGAATCAAACGAGGCCTTAATGTCTAAGGTATTAACTTAAGTTTATAATTTTATATATTAGGTCATTTTTCAACTAAACTCTTAAATTAAAAAAATTATGAATTAAGTAATTTTAAATTATTTAATTTATAAATTAGAGGACAATCAAATGGATGCATATGTGATTTAATTTGTCACAACATAAAATAAAAAAAATAACAATCTTACCACCTATGGTCAAATTTTGGCCAATAAATTAAGTTGATTAGTTCAGTTGATCCATTCGCTACCTTGTATAGCTCGGGACCCACAATAATAATTAAAGGGACAGTTAGGTTAAATTAATTAACTATTATAATAAACCGTACGTTACCCTTAGCAATGATCAATGCAAATTACGGGTGTTTTCGGTTTCAGTCGGTGTAGAAACTGCTAGGGTACCCTAAACTCTCTCTAAATTTTATAATTCGGTTTTGGTTCGGTTCGGTTTCGGTTTTCGTACCTATGAAATCCAAACCATCTCCAAATTATTCGTTTTTGGTCCGGTTCGGTCTCATTCGATTTTTTTTTGTATTGTTAAAACTTTAATTTAAAATTGCACTAAAAATATAAATTCACTTAAAAGGCGCTACAAAAAAAATTATATAATGTATTTTTTTTAATAATTAGCTTAAGTAATTATTTGTAAATGTAAATAATCCATAGGGTTGGGTCATTTATATAATGTAAATGTTGTAAGAAAGTTTTTTTTTTTTTTTTTTCAACGTATTGTAAGACAACTTAAGTAATTACATTAAGTTAGCAAATTTTTTTTTTAAAGACTCGATTTTTTCGGTCCAATTCGGGGACCCCAAATCCCCAACCCATACCAACCCAAATCAATCGGTTTCGGTTTTGGTTTTTGATTTCGGTTTATGATTTTTTTTTCGGTTCGGAAAATTTCTTATCGTAACGGATCGGTTCGGTTCGGTTCGTTTGATCGATTTTCGGATTTCTGACAACACCTCTAATGCAAATGGCATGGGTAGTACACTAGTTATATTCAATCCATAAATTAATTAAATGAACTCATATTATATTACATTCAAGGTACCAGTCCTCCAACAAAGAGTACTGAGCTCATGGTTAACACTAGCTGTTAGTTATTGCCCTTACTTTTTTCTCTTTTTTTTTTTTTTTTTTTGAAACAAGTTATTGCCCTTACTTAATATATACTCTTATTATAACTGTGCGCGCAGGAGCCCCTTACTTAATATATACGACAATGCAGGGTCTTTGTCCAATTGTGTAGCATTACTCTCTTTTTTTACCGTCTGTTGTGATCCAGCTTGGAAAAGTTAAAATAAGAAAACATAAATATTTTATGAAGCCGAGAGACATATTTCAAAAGTCAGACAATGAAAAATAGCTCTATCGATTCGGCTTGGTTTTGTTTTGTTGACCATGTCCCTGTCAACCATGAAAAGTCTATGCAAAATAAATTAACCAAATTTACTCCCTCTCTCTCTCTACATACATACATATATATATATATATATTTAATCTGCTTAGTACTACTGCTGAGACCTTTTATGAGTTGTTAATTAACATCTCCTTTACATTTTATATTTTAACTCTTCTGGCAACAATAATAATATATATAGCTGTTCAACATTACTGTCTAATGGAGTAACGAAGGACAACATTTGCATATTTCCTTTCTGATACCTATACAATAAAAATTATGGTTTCTAATCATATGTAGAAGTGTATAAAGAACATAAAGTATGTGAACACTAATGTACGAACACTATGATGGATCTCGTAGATCTTGATTAGTGAATTTTAAATACTAAATTTTGCTATCATTTTTAAGTGTTGTATATTATATGATTAGGGATGGATGTTGTTTAAAATTTGACGGCTTCTTCTCTCTTAAATTAATAATCTCACTTTTTTTTATGGAATGGCTCAACTAAATACTTATATTTCTTTTTAATTAATTTAAAATATAATTAATATACTAATTTCACAATAATAAATAAAATATTTTGTTCACCAACATTTTTTTTTTCTCAGCAACGTTTATTAAGTTTTTTTTTTTTCAATGCACCCCAATTAGTACTAATTAAATGTGGATGGGACTGCACAAGTTTTTTTTTGTTCAATGATAAGGATTGTATGTGTCACCTTGTACGTACATCTGCTAATTTCTCTCCCGACAATTTGAAGGGCGCACTTCCCTATTTTAACTTGGGCCATTTGGGAGTTTGGAGCACCTTCCTTAATTCCTAACGAGACCAACTCCTTGTGAGTAGGTTTTAATTATTTCTTTTCAATTGAATGAGTCTTTTTTTATATACGTTCAATTGAATAAGTCTTAATAAATGCTAAATAGGCAAAATATTTTATAAAACGTTGAGGGTAGCTATATTCCCAAAACAAATGTCACTTTACCAAAATCAAATACTACTATAAGAAGTTGCACGATATATTTTCAATGTGGTACATGCATTACTCTGGTGATAACCATATATTTATAAATGTTGATCCACAAACAATTTAACATTGTCATATTTATTACCCACCATTAATTCTATGATCACTCTAATAAAGACAATGCTAATTGTATTCGTAAATCTAACTTTTTATGAAACATGTTGAGTATTTAATACTTAACGTCTCATAATTAATTTTACCTTATTGCTTAAAAGAATGGAAGTAGGTGGCAATCTTAATATTAAATTTAAACCAACGTCCACTGAATTGACTAACCTTCACCACGCAATTGCTGAACAGCTACTACATACAAAAAAAAAATTGTAAATGGAAAGGCAGAGAACAATATAATAGTAAAATAATAATAAGACAGCCAAATGAGGAAATTGTCACGTTATTACATTGGTAACTGGCAATTAACGCGGTGTAGCAGTAAACAGTGACCTAGCCAAATCAAAACCACCTTGGTTAGCTACCTAGCCCCTCCATTTGCCCCACTATAAATTCGTGCCGCCCTGCTCTTTCTTAAACATCTTCATTTCTTCACTTATAACTATTTCATCCATCTCTTCCCTTTCAGCTTCAAATCCCAAACTTATTCTTGATCATACCAAATACTCTCCATTTATCAATTTCCCTATGGATTCTCGCAATTCTTTTCCACCCATTGCTGCTATTTTTTTCCTTTTTTTGCTTTCAAACACGCAATGCAATGCACAATTATCTCCTTCATTTTATGAAACCACTTGTCCAAACGCCCTCAATACCATTAGAAATTCTATTAGGCAATCTATTTCACGTGAACGCCGCATGGCAGCATCCCTAATTCGCCTCCATTTCCACGACTGCTTTGTCCAGGTAACTAAAAATTTAGTATGGTGTATAATATTATTTCTAAACGTTTATTAGTTAAAACATTCAAAGACTAAGACGTATTATGGTCTGGTTGGCAGGGTTGTGATGCATCAATCTTACTGGACGATGCCCCTTTAATCATAAGCGAGAAGAATGCATTGCCTAATGCAGGTTCTGCTAGAGGTTATGAAGTCATAGACGCCGCTAAGTCTGCGGTGGAGAGAATATGTCCAGGTGTTGTTTCTTGTGCTGACATACTTACATTAGCAGCACGCGATGCTTCTGCCTATGTAAGTACCTGCATTTTCTTCATAAAATGTTATGTTTTTAATATCTCGTACTGTGTATTTGTGTAAATCTTTATTCTGATTTGGGAAATTGAAATTAAATTAATCAGGTTGGTGGTCCATCATGGACAGTGAAGTTGGGGAGAAGAGATTCTACAACTGCAAGTATTGCTGAAGCTAATAGCAATCTTCCAAGTTTTAAAGCCGATCTTACAACACTCATTTCTAACTTCAATAACAAGGGTCTCAACCCAAGGGACTTGGTTGCTTTGTCAGGTAATGAAAAAAATAAAATTGTTATATAACCACTAAAATTAACACATAATTCCTTTCTCTTTTTTACTTTTTCTTTTGCAAAAATCAATAAAAGCTTATTGGGTTCTTGTTAATGCAGGGGCGCACACATTAGGGCAAGCTCAGTGCTTCACATTCCGTGACAGAATATACAGCAATCTTACAAATGTTGACGCCGGTTTTGCTAGCACTCGGAGACGTGGTTGCCCTGCATCGATCACTGAGGGAAACAATAATTTGGCGGCACTTGATTTGATGACACCAAATTCATTTGACAACAACTACTTCAAGAATCTAATTCAAAGAAAGGGCCTTCTTGAATCTGACCAGATTCTCTTTAGCGGAGGATCAACAGACAGCATTGTTAGAGAATATAGCAACAACCCTACGAGATTTAAGAATGATTTTGCATCAGCTATGATTAAAATGGGAGATATTAGGCCACTCACGGGTCAGCAAGGGGTGATTAGGAGGATCTGTAGTGCCCTCAATTAGTTCTTAATTTAATGGCCTAGTTCTTTAGGGGCAACATGCATGTGTCTTTTTAATTTCTTTATTCATTTCATTATTCCAAGTGTAAAGAAGTTATATATAGTAGAGTGCTTTAATTTTATTGATTTTATTAATTCATTCAATTCGTTAGATTTGTTCTAATGTGAAATAATAATATTGGTTTTTTGGTACTCAGTCCACGTCTATATGTGTGTATGTGGTGACTGATTCAGAACCAAGTTTAAAGGAAAATCAAATATAGAATGCTTTAGAGTTGATGTCAATTTGTCAAAACAGGGAATAAAAAATAACTATCTTATTCTTATGACACCCAAGGTCAAATAAGGAATTATGCTTTTGTATGCCGGGGAGATTCCAAATTAATTGAGTAAATTTTTTCCCTAAACACCTAATTATATATATATATATATAATTGCAATTCGATCTAGTGGTATACATTCGGATCATTACGGGTAGATTGATGTTCAACATTTTCTAGTTTTTCTGTCTTTATCTGGGATTGTGATAGATGCATGGCCATTGATTTATGTCAAAATAAATCCTTTGTTCGATAACATTCTTTTGAGTAAAGAGACATGCATGGACCAATTTAATAGAGCCCATATAGTGACTGATATGAAATAATTGGTGCATGGATTGCGCATCCATCATCACTCAATGTATTTTTTTCACATCGATATATTCATTGGCCGAAAGTTGACTGATGTAAAATTACTTTATTTTTCACATAAAAAAATGGAAAAAATTGATTGAACAAAAGATATTATATCCCACGTGGAAGCCACGTCAACATATATATATATATATATTAAGGTCTCCACCAATGACCTAACAGGCCTGCGTATAAGATATGCAGGGCTAGTTGTCCCACGCCAATGCCCTCCAAGTGTTCGCAAGACTCAATGAAGGCCTTTGAACAAGACTACATGGACTATTAGAGGTGTAAGAAATCTGTTTTGTGGCGACGTGGCAGAACAGGTAGACTTAACAATGTTTTCTGACAATAGTTAAAATGAGAGAAAGAGAAAGAATTTCTTAAGAGCTTAAGAGTGGGAACATAGCAACTCAAGAACATCTAGCAGACCTATAGGAAATATTGAATCAAACATTCATTATCTCACAGTTCCCACACTTGTTCTAGGTTAAATACTTGTCTAGATTAATTGAGTGATTGTATTTACTTTAATTCCACTTGTAACACTATTCTAACACCAAGATCCCTCCAAGCTCCGAGCTCATTTAACAAGAGCTAAGTAAGACCCCTAACATAGCTAAACCACCTCTGTACACCATGTGTCGTCACTACTTATCTCTCAAATATTCATGCCATGTCTCACATAGATCGAAAACTATCACATAAAGTAAAATAAATAATTAAATAAGTCTAGCAAAATTTGCACACCATCCATCAAGTATGGTTCAACAATACTCAACTTTTTATCAAAAGAGTAATGGTATAATTATGTTTAATTCACTTGATTTATTCATACTTTAAGGCCTCGTTTGATTCAGGTATTAGGGTTAGTGAGATTATTAATACTAGTATTAATAGTACTGGAGTATTAATCATGATATTAATTTAATATCAATACCCTGTTTGATTTATGCAGTATTAATACTAAGATATCCCATGCTGCTGTTAATACCATGTTTGGTTCTGTAATTCGTATACGAGATTATATTTTGGAATAACAAAAAAAAATTATTATTATTATTATTTTGGAATACCATGTTATAATAATAATAATAATAATAATAATAATAGTAGTAGTAGTAGTAGTAGTGGTGGTGGTGGTGGTGGTGGTGGGGCGGGGGGGGGCTGTGGCATTTTTGAAAATATTATAGTAGTAATGGCATTTTTGAAAATATATGGTTCATTTTTCTTAATCCCGGATAAACAATACCACACCCCTGGCATTAAATTGTAACCATAGAGAGTGGTATTAAGCTTAGTCCCGGTATCAGTAATCTCAGCACATTTGTGCGAACCAAACAAGGTATTATAAAAAAAGTGGTATTAATAATCCCATCCCACTTTTTAATACCCGAATCAAACGAAGTTTAAGTATATTAAGACTTCGGCCACAATTGATCAAAGCGTGTAAACACATACATACGTACTATATTCTTGATACCATATAGATTTTGATATATCCACTATATTTAAGGTATATATGATACAGAGTTTGCTTGAGTCATACAACAATTTTATTGATGAACAAAATTGAAGGTGTGTATTGAAAGTAACTAGTACGTGTTCATATATAGCATTCTTTTATCTAAAATTGAAAGTTAATAATTCATTTTTGAGACCCGTCAGAAAACTCCATACATACATGCACGGAGAGAAAAGATGAGGCTGCAGTCAAATAAAATGATAAAGAGCAGATGATGAGAACAAGCGAGCATATAATAACTGGAGAACATACTTTGCAGCGCAGGTTCTTTGTCTAATTATATTATATTATATATATATATATATGTAGCACACTCTTTTCTACCGGTTTTTGTGATCAAGCTGGAAAAGTTAAAATAATTAAAAAATAAACATCTTCATGAAACAGACGTATATATTTCAAAAGTCAGACAAATGACAATAGCCAGGCTTGGATTTGTTTAGTTGACAGTATCTGGTTGTCAACCTTAGAAAAGTCTAATGTTTCTTGAATTCATCAATTTACGTAGGTACATAACTTTTAACCAAATTCTCTCTCTCTCTCTCTCTCTCTCTCTCATGTTTTAATTATTTAATTTGAATTATTAATTTTTCTGTCACGCATTAATGTATATGTGCTTTTAAAGTAAATAATAATATCGTAAAACGTTGTAACAATTAGTTGCTCAATGATGTCTAACGGATTAACAAAAGACATATTTGATTTATCATGTGCCTATATCGCAAGAGCATATCATTTTTGAATCATAAAAATATAGGAAATTAACTAATTTAACCCCTAAAGCTAAAGGTACGTTGCAACTTAATTCTCCTTCAATATTTCAATTTTGTATTGTAAACCTTAAGCCCTCGTTTGATTCAAGTATTAAGGTCAGTGGGATTAATAATACAAATATTAATAGTACTGGATTATTAATCCTGGTATTAATTTAATACCAATACCCTATTTGATTCATATCGTATTAATACTGAGATATCTCATGCTGATATTAATACCATATTCGATTATGTTACTCGTATACGGAATTATATTTTGGAATAACAAAAATATTATTATTATTATTATGATATAATAATAATAATAATAATAATAATAATAATAATAATAATAATAATAATAATAATAATAGTGGTGGGGGTATATGGTTCATTTTTCTTAATCCCGAATAAACAATACCACATCTCCCCTGGTATTAAATTATACCACAAAGAGTGGGATTAAGTTAGTCCCGGTATTAGTAATCCTGGCACATTTGTACAAACCAAACAAGGTATTATAAAAAAAGTGGTATTAATAATCTCATCCCACTTTTTAATATTCGAATCAAACGAGGCTTAAGAGTACACTGAGTGAAGCATTGCCTTGGCAACCTCAAAGTCTTCTACTTGGATAAGACATTCAGTCCACAATAACAAGTTCTGCCTTCCACTTTCAACAGGCAAAATCATAGAACAATTTTTCCCTATTCTTATATATATCTTTTGCAAAAAGAGTAAAATCACAAATAAATTTAAAAAAATATATAAATATTCATCATGTGCATCGCATGTAATGTGTGGATTAAAGGAGCAAATTTCGGGGTCATTGTTTGCATTTTGTCCGTTCAACCACCACCATGCGATTCAAATGAGAGTGGACGGAGGGTTGATATTGTTTCACTTAGGTATATACATTGTTAGCATTGATTAATTATAATTAATGTCTCTTTTAAGGAATTGAAAAAATGATTTAAATACGAAAATCAAAACAAAATTGTCAATTTAAAACATAAAGTGTAAGGGTAAGTTAAACTATAGTATGATACCATAACGACCGACAAACTTATTATTTTTTTCCTCACAAAATTTATTATTAATGTTTTCAGTGACCCCAGTAGTACTAATTTACAAGTGGATACTATCGCACAAGTTATTTCCATGAAATTTAATACATTGTCACGATATTGCTTAATTAAAAGAATGATAGTAGGTCGTAATACAATTAAAAAAAAAAAAACACCAAGATCCACTTAGTTGACTAAGCCCTCAGTACGCAATTGCAGAACAGTCCTAAAAAAGTTGTAAATTAGAAACGGAGCCAATATTAAAACAATAAGACAGCAATGAAGAAAACGTCATGCACGTTATCCATATTATTCACTCGCAACGCGGCGCAGCAGTAAACAGTGACCGATCCAAAATAAACCCCTTAGATAATATATATATATTCATGCCCACTTCTCTTTCTCATACATCTTCATTTAATTCCAAACATTTTATTAATTTCTTCCTTTCGAGCTTTAGAGGCCAAACTTTGATTCTTGATCATATATATTCTTTTGTTAACTATCAGTACTCGATCTCCATATATCAATTTCGTTATGGATACTCGCAATTCTTTTCCAGCCATTGCTGCTATCTTGAATTTCTTGTTTTTGCTTTCAAACACGCCATGCAAAGCACAGTTAACTCTTTCATTTTATGACGCCATGTGCAATGAGGCCTTTTAAGATAAAAATTCTATACATGTGGCCCAAAAGTATTTAAGTTTAAGACAATATCATTATTAGGGAAAAAAACAAAGAAAACCCTGAAGTTTTGGGATATTTGCAATCTTGACCCCGAAATTTGAAACTTTGCAATCGTGCCTCCAAAATAATTTTTCACTGCAATTTGGACCCTCCGTCCAATTCTTCTGTTAAAGTTAACGTTTTACTGATGTGGCAACCAATTTTTTTTTCTTTTTTTTTTTTCTGAAACTTCTCATTTTCTATTAAAATGTTCTATTAAAATAAGAAAATATGTAGGCAATGAAAACACATCAAAATGCTAAAAAAAAAAGTACCTAAAATTTCTTTTGCTTCGCAAAAATGACGTAAAAAAATACTACTAATTTTCTAACTAAAAAGGCAAAATAATTTTTTTTTTACTAAGTCTACATGCTTCTAACTAACACAATCACTTTAAAAAAATTAAGTGTTATTTAAAGAGGGTTCAAATTCGTGGCTTCCTCGCATGTGTTTATTTATTGTGTTATTTAAGAATTGTTTTGTTAGGTTTTGAAATTCAAATTGCAAAAATATCTATATTACTCATATTACATATAAAAATATTGGATTTTAGTGGTGTGCTTATAAACGATTTTGTCGCAGTTTTTTTTCCCGCTCCCACGTTGACATTAAGAGTTATTTTTTTAAAAAAAATTAAAAATAAACATAATAATACATTTAATGGTGAGAACATTCATTTCTACAATAATTGCATTCATTTTTAATTTTTTTTTTAAAAAATAACTCTTAATATCGACGTGGGAGCAAAAAAAATATTGCAACAAAATCGATTATAAGCACACCACAAAAATCTAATATTTTTATATGTAATATGAGTAATATAGATATTTTTGCAATTTGAATTTCAAAACCTAACAAAACAATTCTTAAATAACACAATAAATAAACACATGCGAGGAAGCCACGAATTTGAACCCTCTTTAAATAACACTTAATTTTTTTAAAGTGGTTGTGTTAGTTAGAAGCATGTAGATTTAGTAAAAAAACAAATTATTTTGCCTCTTTAGTTAGAAACTTAGTTGTTTTTTTACGTCATTTTTGCGAAGTAAAAGAAATTTTAGGTACTTTTTTTTTTGGCTTTTTGATGTGTTTTCATTGCCTACATATTTTCTCATTTTAATAGAACATTTTAATAGAAAATGATAAGTTTCAGAAAAAAAAAATTGGTTGAAACTTCAGCAAAATGTTAACTTTAACAGAGGAGTTGGACGGAGGGTCCAAATTGCAGTGAAAAATTACTTTGGAGGCACGATTGCAAAGTTTCAAATTTCGGGGTCAAGATTGCAAATACCCCCAAACTTCAGGGTTTTCTTTGTTTTTTTCCCTCATTATTATGTGCGCGCAAACTGGTGGGCTTAGTTGATGCTTTGGGCTTAGCCCATGTGCCATTGAACACAACAAACGCCGCACGGCAGGCTCCCTCATTCGCCTCCATTTCCATGACTATTTCGTCCAGGTAACTATAAATTTACTATGATACCAAATTTATAAAGGCAAATAAATATTTAATCAGTGACATACCATATATTTGTTGAGATCTTTATTTTGATTTGGGAACTTGAACTAAAATAATCAGGTTGGCGGTCCATCATGGACAGTGAAATTGGGAAGAAGAGATTCTACAACTGCTAGTATTACTGAAGCTAATACCGATCTCGCGATCCTGAGCTTTAAAGCTGATCTCACATCGCTTATTTATAACTTCAATAACAAGGGTCTTAGCCTAAGGGATATGGTTGCTTTATCTGGGGTGCACACATTAGGTCAAGCACAATGCTTCACATCTCGGGACAGGATATACAGTAATGGCACACATATCGACGCTGGATTTGC
Source organism: Lonicera japonica (assembly GCA_021464415.1). Taxonomy (NCBI): domain Eukaryota; kingdom Viridiplantae; phylum Streptophyta; class Magnoliopsida; order Dipsacales; family Caprifoliaceae; genus Lonicera; species Lonicera japonica. Next base: position 52,798,504 of record CM038468.1, on the reverse strand, counting down.
TAGCACTCGTAGACGTCGTTGCCCTGCCTCTGTTCCTGCGGGAAACGGCAATTTGGCGGCGCTTGATTTGGTGACACCAAATTCATTTGATAACAACTATTTCAAGATCGAATTTAATTCAAAGGAAGGCTCTTCTTGAATCGGACCAGATTCTCTTGAACGGAGGATAAACGGACAGCTATGTTAGAGAATATAGCAACAACCCTACGAAATTTAAGAATGATTTTGCAGCAGCTATGATAAAAATTGGAGGTATTAGGCCGCTCACTGGTCAACAAGGTGTGATTATGAGGATTTATAGTGCCCTCAAGTCCTCAACTAGTTCTTGCTTTCAAGATCAAGTTTTTTTATCTCATAACAGGGCATATGTGTCTGTCTAACGTACATGTTGAGTCCAAATTTGTTAACCCTACTCTAAGTAGGGTTAACGTGACCCTCTCTTCTTATTGGTTGGATTACCATGTAAGCGCCACATCAGCCAAGATTTAACTTTTTATTTAAGGACTCTAAAAATGATTGCTAAATAAATTCTGAATAATATTAAACCCAAATAAAAACCCCTGCTTTAGATCCCCAAATAAAAACCCTCCAATTCATCCGACCAAATCAAAAAGGTCTGTTGTCCTCCAATTCAACCGACCAAATCAAAAACATCCGCTGTGGTCTAAGTTAGTATAGTGTTGAAAAACTATACGGCCGACTTTGGAGAGCTTCGATCGTTACAACCACAACTACGATTATAGAGTTGAATCCTTTTTTTGTTTTGCATCAGGTATTCTTTTGTATTAACTCCTCAATTATGCACTATTAGTTCTATGTATTTCAATAACCTAAACAATTATTTAGTAGTTAATTAATTTTTCTTTTGTACTGACTCCTCAATTGGGCACTATTAACTTTTCTACGTTAATTTATTTGATTGTGTTTGTCTTCCCTTTTTAAAATAATCAACCTAACAATTTTTATTGAAATTCTTGTATGTTGTTTTCTTAGAATTTGACATTAGTTTTGTACCTGAATAATTTTACTGTAGTCCATATTTGAGAGTAGAAAATGATTTCATCTTTTTTGTTTGTCAGTTAGGTTCATACATATATCCTTATAAAGTTTCAGCACTAACTTGTGTAATTAATATTTTTTTCTTAATTAGATGGATAAGTATGACAGTCCAACAAATTTTGGTATAGACGATCATTGTTCTGAAGGTATAGAGACGATCCAACTTGATTCTAGTGAGGATGAAAAAACTGTTGAAATGGCTGAAGAGGGGGCAACTAATTATCTGGAAGAACCGAAAGTAGGAATGTGTTTTGCTAGCATAAAAGAAGCTTCTGATTACTATAATGGGTATGCGAGAATGAAAGGTTTTAGTGTGAGAATAAGGAGGACAAACAAAAATCGTGCTAATCGCATTCAACGACAAGTGTTAGTTTGTGCAGCAGAAGGATCTTATAAGAAGATCAAGACACCTGAAAAGAAGAAACGGGAAGAGCGGCGGTTTGATTGTAAGGCAAAGTTTGTGTGCAAACTTGTCGATGGTGACAAATATAAGGTAATTTCATTTATATCAGAGCATTCACATGACCTTGTCCCTCCACATTGTGTGCATTTATTGAGGTCTCAAAGAAAAATTGAGCCATCCCAAGTTGGGCTTATCAATACCATGCACTCTTCAGGGTTAAAACCAAAGGCAATTTTTTCTTTGTTTCGTGAAGAGGCCAGAGGAGTCCAACATGTTAATTTTACAAAGACCGATTGCAACAATTTGATACAAAGAAAACGAGGTGTATTCTTCAAAAAAGGGGATGCACAATGTGTCCTTGAGTTTTTCAAGAAAAAATAACAAGAAAACAAACATTTCTTCTACAGTTTTCGAACCAATGAAGAAAGTGAGATACGCGGTGTTTTTTTTTTGTGATGCGAAGTCAAGAAGAGATTATGGGTTATTTGGTGACGTGGTTTGCTTTGATACCACATTTAGAACAAATAACTATAATATGGTATGTGCACCAATAGTTGGGGTTAATAATCATGGGCAAACAACTCTCTTCGGGTGTGGTCTTTTAGATGGTGAAACAACCGATGCAGTTGTATGGTTATTTGAGGCATTTTTAGAAGCTATGGGATCTAAAAGGCCAAAAAGTGTATTCACAGATCGATCAATGGCGATTTCAAATGCTGTTACTGAGGTATTTCCAGAGTCATATCATGGATTGTGTTTATGGCACATTTTTCAAAATGCAACAAAGAATTTAGGTAAAATATATGCGAACATCAAATATCGATTCCAAAATTGCATATATGAGCCAAAAACGATTGAAGAATTTGAAAGGAGTTGGCAAAGTCTACTCGAAGACCATGAACTTGTAGAGAATGAGTGGTTACAAGACTTGTATAAGGTCCGAGAAAAGTGGGCCCATGGTTATAGGTGTCATCATTTTTGTGCTGGCCTGACAACTACACAAAGAAGTGAGAGTATTAACAAGTTTTTGAAGAATTATTTTGGCTCTAATATTATTCATCGTGAGTTTGTAGATCAGTATTCAAGGGCTATGGCTGGCCGGCGTGAAACGGAAAGGGAAGCAGAAAATAGAACATCCCAAACAGCTCCTACATTGCTTACCAAATGGCCAGTTGAGCGTGAAGCAGCAAACAAATACACACAAAAGATCTTCTATTATTTTCAACAAGAATTTCAAGAGATAATTAGCCTCCGATTGCAAGTAGAGAAAGACGATGGGACAAACTGCACATATAAAGTCTTAGAGTTGGATGGCTATAAAAAGACTTACACGCTTACGTATATCCATTCGACACAATCAGTATTTTGTAGCTGTAAGAAATTTGAGTTCTATGTAATCCTTTGCTCACATGGTTTGAAGTTGTTCAGAGACTTGGATTTTGTAAGTTTACCCCCTCAGTATTATTTGAAAAGATGGACTAGGATAGTCATTGATGAAGTTGTTTTTGATCCTCATAGAGATCCCATTCCGAGGGATATCGACCCATTTGCAACAGCTCGTTATAGCGAATTATCACATATTTCTCAAAGGGTTGTGACTAAGAGTGCAAAATCAAAACAAGTAACCTCTTTGATCAAGTCAGCCATGTTAGAATTGGAATCAAAGGTTGAGAAATGGATAGCAGCAGAGGAAGAAGGAAGACTTAAAGTACATAAGAGAGTCTCTATACTCATGGAAATTCTACATCAAATGAAAATGTAACATTGCGAGACCTCCCAACAAGAAGATTTCAAGGTGAACCGAAAAAAAGATAAAAAAGTTGCTTAAAAAAAAAAATAAAGAAGAAGGCATCATCTAAAGCAAATGGTTGGTAACTTTATATCTGCTTGAATTAATACTCACACACACACACACATATATTGTATATATACTTAATAAATTTATTTGTACAAGTTATAATTTCAGGTGAATTGAAAAGATAGCAAAAGCGACAAGGATTCATGAGGAAAATGAAACAATTAATATTCAGCAACCAACAAAGGTTAAAACAAATTCAGTTATCATAATAAAAGTATGTAAATGATTTGTTACTAAAATTACATGCAATTTGTTATGTGCAGGAGTCATTCTTTAGAGTATCGCAAGCACTCTATAACCAATGGCACAACTACTGTGCATATCGAGCAGGAGTTTACCAGGAATGCACTTTTCCTTCGGCCACTTCTCAACATTGCATTTACCCGCAAAGCAATTTTTCTCAAGGCTCACATCCACCATATAATTACATGGGGTATCCTGGGAGAAGTGCACAATTCTGTCAAAACGAAGAGAATAAATGAGATATTTTAGCATTAGGCATGTATAAGGTTTAGTTATATTCTGTTAGAGTGAAGAATTTAGTTATTCATACATTTTTATGAGTTTCAATTGAAGAAGATGTTAGATTTTAATAGTAACTTAATTGTCTAGTTTTGTGCACCTATTTCAACTTCATTATCGGAATAAAATTTGCTATTTTCAATTTGTTTTGGAATAGTTTGTTGCTCAAATAGCATCTTAGTTTTTTGTTTAACATATAATAAGGTTTCAATCTTTTATAATTGAACCTTTTATTATAGTTTATGGTCAAATAGCAAATTGGTTTGAATAATAGAATTGAAGAATACTTGGCAGAAAATTCTAATGTTTAAAACCACTTAAAATCCATGACATGTAACTTTACCACTGTGTGTTTCATTGATAGAAGCTAACTTTTTCAAGATAACTTCTTCAATGCCATCAACGACGTAAAATTAAATGATATTAAAAACATGCTATCCACCACGTAAAATTAAATGATATTAGAAACATCAAAAAGAATTGCTTCTACTGTATATAGGCTTTTGCTCTTCATGGCCAACATTTTATTATATGTATGTTAACTTCAATTTTGTAACTAAAAGGTTATCTAAATCTTTGTTCCATATATGAATCGGGGAAAAAACACCAAAAAAGAAATTTTAAAGCCAAAATGGTTCCTTTTATTTTCATCATGTTGCTGAATAACAATGTGCTTGTGTTACTCATACTATCGATTTAAGATATCCTCCGGAAGAAAAAAAAAAGTGACAATTATGACTTTTATTTGATTTTAAGAATGATTACAGTAAAAATAATGTTGATACAAGAAAATAAACTTTTGTATGAATCCTTCATAATGATGACATCCTCAATCAGAAGTAAAAAAAAAATTAATCAAAATAGATCGTGCTCTTATACCAATCTGAAAAAATAATGGAGGCTTAATTTTTTATGAATATGAAGGTATGGGTTAAGAGTTTGGTGTATCAGAGGTCTTAAAATAGAAGATTACTTTATGAAATAAAATGCTACTGTACGAGATTGGTTTGAGGTTTCGCTGTTTAATTATCATATGAATTCAATGTGATTTGTTTAAATGCTTTGAGGTAGTTTTTCAACACTATACTGACTTAGACCACAGGGGATGTTTTTGATTTGGTCGGTTGAATTGGAGGACAACAGACGTTTTTGGTTTGGTCGGATGAATTGGAGGGTTTTTATTTGGGGATCTAAAGCAGGGTTTTTTTATTTGGGTTTAATATTATTCAGAATTTATTTAGCAATCCTTTTTAGAGTCCTTAAATAAAAAGTTAAATCTTGGTTATGTGGTGCTTACATGGTAATCCGACCAATAAGAAGAGAGGGTCACGTTAACCCTACTTAGGGTAGGGTTAACAAATTTGGACTCCGTACATGTTTATTCATTATTCATTTCGTTACTAACTTTAAGCGTAAAGAAGTTATGTATCCTATTTTAATTCCTTGTTTTGATTCTTTATATTTGTTCAAATGTGAAATAATAATATTGGTTTTTTTTTTTCTTAATCCATGTTTCTTTGTGCGTATGTTGTGGCTAATTCAAGCGTGGTTGATCCAAATTTAAAATAAAAAATAATATATTTGTTTAGTTGCGTAAATTATCTCAGATATATGAATTGTTTCATTACAAATTAGCAATTTGTAAATTTAATTTTCATTTTAGCGAAAAAATTTGTGGTGTAATTTTATCCACATGATAGTTATAAGTTATGTAGTTTTAACTATGCCTTTATGTTTTCCTAACATGAATTGTTAACTAATTTACCAATTATATTCCTTATAATTATTGTTTTCTAATTGGCATATCTTTTTATCTTTATTGGGTTTATTCTTAAACACCAAAATTCTCTACAAATTTAAAAAAAAAAATTAGTTACAAAACTTTAATTAAAATTTAAAAGTTTCACTACAAATTTAAATTGAAATTTACAAGTTTAATGGAAAAAAAATATGAATTGTAGTGAAATTTACGAATTTAACTACAAAAATATGCATATGTGAAAAATATTGCAAATAATTGTTTTCTAATACTAGAAATTAGGTAGAAGGTCTTACTACACATTGATTTTTACCAAAACTCCAATGAATAATATTTTTTTGAATGAAGGGCCTATTTTTAATTGGTAATTAGTGTAAGAGGCCTATTTTATTTTATATTTTAAATGAAGGTATTTGAATAAATTTAAATATCATTTAATTAATAAAAACATGTTATATATTACCTAAATTACCCCCTCTTTATGAAATTTGTACAAAAAATATGAATATTGTAGTGAAATATGAATTGCAATATGAACTTTGCACTAGAAATATGGACTGCAAAGTTCACATTGCAGTAAAATATGGACTGCAATATGAACTTTGCACCAAAAATATGGACTGCAAAGTTCATATTGCAGTAAAATATGGACTGCAAAGTTCATATTGCAGTGAAATATAGACTGTAAAGTTCATATTACAATCCATATTTTAATGCATATTTTTTTAGTTTATTTTAAGGCTTGGGATGTCATTTTATAATGAAAAAAAAACACGTCATATTATTAATAAAATAAAAAATAGGCCCTTTATTTACAAAAAAATTATTCATTGGCTTTAGTGTGAAAATCTTTCTCTAATAAGACCTTTTTTTTAATTGTCCCTTTCTAATATATATTTTTATTTAAAGTAAGTTTTTTTTTTCTCAATTAGAAAGAAGGTGAACATTACCTTAATGGATTTTAAATTTTGAAAATTAAAAATAATGATAAAGGTCATTTTTGTTCATAACCAATATGAAGTTGGCAAGATTTGAGTTTTGATTGAAAAAGTTCGTATTGTGTCCTTATTGTCTAAATCTATACGAAAGAAAGATTTATAACCGAATCACCCATAGAATATATAAATCGTCAGATATCTCCAAATTCGAATTGCTACAAACAATATTTCTTCTGATCGATCTCCGATAAATTAATAGCAATAATTAAATTAAATTAAAACAATTTCTTCATGAACGAAATTAAAAAACAAATTAAAACGAAAAGAAAACACACATTATTTGATGGTCTTTGAAGGTAGTTTAATAGCCCTTGGAGATTGGTTTAGGCTCTGAACAAGTGTAAACAAAAGGAGGCAAAGAGTATAACTTCATGTTCTTGCGGAGCTTGTACGAAGAAAGAAGAGCGCCGCTCTTTCCTTTGTTAACATCAGTGGCAACCTTACAGCTCTCCAAGGGAGATGTCTCGAGGAAAGCCTTGCACTTGTTGAGTTTCCATGCATCTTCTTTAATCTCGGAACTCGACAATGTTGCGAAGAAGAAACCCTTTGCATCTGATGGGCAACTCAACACGGAGAAAGGAGCTGATTCATATCCATTTTGATCGACCGAAAGACAAGTTATCCTCGCCACCGCGCCTACACTCGTCCATAACCATAAGATCATTAACATAAATCAATAAATTATGTTTCAAGAATAATGAAAATAATGATGTAATTAGCTAGGCACTAGAAGCTATATATATATACATACCTTTAAGTGGGATGAGTTTAGGGCCTGATTTACAATAAATAAGGCCTTGAATGCCAATGCTCCCTTGAAGCAGCTTTTCTCCTATTTTGGGTTTCTCAAACTTCGGCACTGGTTTTGGTTCATACCCATAACCTTCATTTGCAGAAACAACCAACATCAAAGATAACAGAGCCACAGAAATTACAAGTGAGTAATTGGTGAAAGCCATTGTTCTTCTATGCTGAGAGTTAGCTAAGCTTGGAATTAATCTTTGTGTGTGTTATTGGGTACATCATTCATGCCTTTTTATAAGGATATATTAGATTACTTAAATCTTTTTATTTCATTAATTTCATTCCATTATTTTCTACTTTGGTAGGTAGGTAGTACGTGCATATAACTTGAGAGCACGATACCAGATAAAATATGTTGAGTTGCTAAATTATTAATTTCATTCTATCTATCTATAAAATTCTTTTATTAATAATATCATTTATATTAATTAATCTATCTATCTTCTATATATATACTTACTATATAATAGTAAAACAAAGGAAGTACATCCATTAATTAATTAATGATATTGTTTATACTAATTAAAGCAATTTTATTACATTTATGTCTCTATTTATTTAATTTTTGCATAATCTATAAAGGCAACTCTATTACCATTTTTTCTCTGTCCGTTTAATTCTCTCTTCATTATATATTTTTTTCAATTTTTCTATACACCCTTTAATGACAAATAAAAACATTGTTTTTCTCACATATTTAAAGACTAAAAAGTTTGTCTTTTCAAATACTATAACTATTTAATTTGTATATATACTCCTTCCTCTCACCCTATATATACATGATTTTATAAATAAAGATATCTTTATAAGATAATATTAATCAAAGTAATCAACTTTTATATTGGGGAAAAGAGAAATTGGGCAGGTAAGTAAAACATCAGTAGATAGAAAAGGTATTGTAAATTGTTTTATTTTACACTATTGGATTTAGTAACCAAATTGAGGATACATTTGGTGTTAAATTAAGTTATTATGTCTTCTGTCAATATTTCTTTTACATTTGACCATAAATTATTATTTAGAGATTGAGATGCTCAATGTGCAAAAACAATTTTGTAAGGAGATTTTTTGCACCTTACAACTAAGTTTGATTTGTATTTTTTTTATTTTTTGAATTTGCTTATCCTCACATGATAATCTCTAATAAAGTCACATCTTTTTTCTAAATTAATCGAATTTTTAGAACTTATAAAATTTTGACTGACTTGATTGTGGGTAAATTGCAATTCTTTTATCGAAAATAATGTCAGGTTATACATTTATTTATTTTTTTGGAAAAGGACAAGAAATAGAAAAGTTAAATTTATCAAGTTATTTGGATAAAAACTTATGAACTACATTAATCGTAATTATTTTATAATTGGGTCAATTTATAGGACTGATCGATTTATAAAATTATTTTAAGTTTTTATATTGCATAATACACATTCTATACATAACAACAAATTGCATTAATGAATGGCCAAGTTTCTTTAAAACATAATTTTTTAGTAACAAACATGTTTTGATATTTGTCTATGCAAATTGAAATTGATGTATTTTCATTATTTCATACATCAAAGTTAAGCTATGCGAGATAATGAATTATAAAACTCACGTAACAAATAGTGAATTATGCTGTCATATAGCATATGCATAACCTCAATAATCATTAATGTCAGTCATAAATTTAAACTCTATATTTAGGTGATCGAGTAATATATGGAAGATGAAGGCATTTAGATTTTAGCTTCTTCTTTTTGGTAAATATTTAAAACTAAATACACATTTGTGAACTTAAAAATAAAAGTATTTGATCAATATTTTATATCAATTCTTAAGGATAGTCTTTTTAAATTTATGAAAAAGATATGTTCAAACGCCCATACATCGCATGGGTTTAAAACTAGTAGTTTTTTAACCACTTAGAAATGACACGCTATCTTTGAATTGAGGATCCTTCTCACTAACCTATTATGTTAAATAAGAGTCGTAGTGTATGAATCTGAATGATTAAGTAAAATGTTACAAGTGATATATATATATAGGTCAAAAAAATACATTGGTTGATGGTTGTTGTGTTGGACATACTTGAAAAGCTAATTAATATATTTTTTGAAGAGCAATGTTATTAACTCGTTTAAAAATCCCAAAAACACAATTTAAAATTAAATATAAATGTATCTTAATTACCTATAATCACTTTCTTTTACCCAGATTTGGGTACAGATATATACGTGATTATTCAAATTTATTTGACTATATGTAACTTTTGAAACACTTTTTGAATCTATATCATTTTTCATTTTTGACGCATTATTATATAAAGTTATATAATATGGAGTATTATTTAGTTATTTTAATTAGTAAACAACATATGTAATTTTGACTAAGGGTCTAAAGGATTTGTTAAAAAGTACGTACATTCTTTTCGGTATAAAATATATATATTTAAAACATTAAGTACAAATGCATTTTCAAACTTATCACCTCTTATTAATAATTAACATGGTCATTATAGTTGTACAGGAAAACTAAATATCTACCGGAATACAAATGGCCTTAAAAGCATTAATCACTCATAAATAAATAGAAAAATGAGAAGATCGAAAAATTGAAGATGAGAAGACTCTCGTTGGGACGACTGATGATCTTCACAAACACATTTATATTTATATATATATATATAGTGAGAGATAGAAGCACTTACCCTTTACTTGAATAAGCTAGCTAGCTTTTGAGTACTAATAAGTTTGTTCTTGAAATAGAAAGTAATAGTACGTAGTAGAAGAGAAACGGCTGATAATACATATTATGAAAGGCAGAAGTAGTGGCACTTCTTCAAGTAAAAACAGAGAAGAGTTGGCTGATCTTGTCTTCTCCTGGTCAATTGATGATATTTTCAATGAGGATCTTTACAAAAACCAGGTTAAGTTTAAATTTCTTTCTCACTAACAAGTTATGTTTCCAAATTATATACGGATAATTTATACTGGTCTCGAAGCACACCCTATACGTGTGCAATATATATATATATAATACCTATTAAATTATGATATCATGTATAGAGAGTTCAATTTCTTATTTTTATTGTAATATTTTAAAGTGTGAAAGATAATTTTGTAATATTATAATATACTTTTATAGTTGTTTTCCTTTTTTTTTAAATTATTTTTTGTAGAAGAATGTGGACCCTGATTTTAGTATAAAATAAAATTTTGGGTAGACTACTTTCGCCTCTTTGAATTGTAAGAACAAAAAAAGAGGGAAATTTGAAAATATTGAAATTAATGTATCTATTTATTCAGGTCATTTATAAAAAAAAAACACTTGAAAATAATTTTTTGATGATTAGATTGTTTGGTTATTTACTTATTAGTTGTAGTGAATGTTTTTCAGGTGGAAAGAATTCCTGATTCATTCGAGTCAGTAGAACATTATTTAAATTCGTTTTGTTGCCCTCTACTTGAAGATACACGCGCTGAGTTATCTTCAAAGTTGGGGTCTATATCCAGTTCACCTTATGCACAAGTGATATCTCTAGATGAATCCAAGCATCGTAAAATGCTATATGATGTTAAAGTTAATTGGAGAAGCAGTTCAAATGAGCCATCACGTATGCCATTTAATGGCGATATTGTTGTTCTCACTGAAGCTAAGCCCGAAACCATCTCTGATTTTCGGCGGTTTAACAGAACATGGAGTTTTGGATGCATCACCAAAATTTCGGGGGACAATGATGACACCCTTCTTAGAGTTAAAGTTCCGAAAGAGCTTGAAGTAGAAGGCCGGTTTAGCAAACTGTTATATGTGGTTTTCATAACGAACATAACAACAAGCAACCGAATATGGGATGCATTGCATTCGTTTGGTGATGCTGAGGTTATCAAGGAAGTTGTGTGTACCAACTCCACGGTGAGAATTTTGAATAGTTTAATGCACGCGCATCTAGTGGAATATTGTAGTACATTTTTTCATGTTAAAATGAATTGCTCAGTGGCATCTCAATTTTTAATAGCTATTTTCCTTGATAATTTATTTATCCAATTGTGTAGCTTTTCACCTCTTTTTAAAGGGTTTCATTACTTTTGCTTTTTAGATACTAAAAATCATTTGACTTTGAAATTTGAATACAGGGTCAAGAAAATTGTAATATGTGTCCTCTCGAGAGGAATGCAATTTGGACTGAAAACTTCAGATTAGAATCATATCTGGATGACTCCCAACTTGATGCGGTTATTGCGTCCATTTCTAAAATGCAATGTAACCATAAGTCGAATGTTGAGCTTATTTGGGGTCCCCCTGGAACAGGGAAAACAAGAACCGTTAGCGTGTTGGTATGGAGTCTCCTAAGAATGAAATATAGGACTCTAGCTTGCGCACCTACGAATGTCGCCGTCACTGAAGTGGCTTCACGTGTTCTGAAACTGGTGAAAGATTCAGTTGAATCAGGTCGTGGTACTGATGATTTATCCTGTTGCTTGGGAGATATTCTTGTATTTGGTAATATGGGCAGTACATCTTCAGACGTTGAAGAGATATATTTGGATTACCGTGTCAAAAAACTTGCTGAATGTTTTGGGGAAGTAAATGGATGGAAGTGTCGTTTCACTTCTATGATAGAGTTTCTTGAAAATTGTGATTCACAATACAATACCTTCTGCGAGAATGAACGAGTCCGTATGAAAGAAGACACCAATGAAACGGAAGCATGCAATTCGAGTAAATCATTTCTTGAGTTTGTGAGAGACAGATTTAGATATACAGCAATACATGTCAAAAGTTGTGTCAATATTATCTGTACTCATTTACCTAAAAGTTTTATTACAGAACAAAATTTCAAGAACATGGTAAGACTTGTGGCCTTGATCGATTCATTCAAGAAGAAGTTGTCTTGTGAAAATCTTTCTGAAGAACTCAATGAGGTTTTTTTATATCAAAGAGGGGTTGAATCTTCTAATCCATTTGTAAATGAATCAAGACTCTTGTACTTGAGAAATGAATGCCTTTGTGAACTGAGGGCACTACTGTGCTCACTTGGTGAACTTGACCTTCCAAGTACAACAAACAGAGGTTCAATAGAGGAGTTCTGTTTTCAAATGGCTTCTTTAATATTTTGCACAGCTTCAAATTCATATAGACTTCGTTTGGTGGCAATGCAGCCGATGAAGTTGTTGGTCATTGATGAAGCATGACAACTGAAAGAAAGTGAATCAATAATACCCCTAGAACTTTCAGGTATAAGGCATGTGATACTCATTGGTGACGAGTGCCAATTACCAGCAATGGTTAATAGCAATGTAAGAAATTGCTTCATTTCCTGTTGGACTTTTGTTATCATAATTTATGAAGTTTTCCTATGACCAAACTTTTATTTAGCATATCTCAAGAGAATGCAATATTTTCATTTATAGGTTTCTGAAGAAGCTGGGTTTGCGAGAAGTTTATTTGAAAGGTTGAGTCTGCTGGGTCATGCGAAGCATCTCCTGAACATACAATACAGAATGCACCCTTTAATAAGTTTCTTCCCAAATGCAAAATTTTACGAGTACCGAATGATAGATGCTCCAATGGTTAAGAGTGAAAGTTACACGAGAAGATATCTTTCTGGTCCAATGTTTGGTCCATATTCTTTTATCAATGTATCTTTCTGGTCCAATGTTTGGTCCATATTCTTTTATCAATGTTTCTGGTGGAAGAGAAGTTTTCGATGACAGAAATAGCAGAAAAAATCTGGTTGAGGTTGCTGTTGTCTTGAAAATAATACAGTTGCTGTTCAAAGGTATGTTAAATGTTGGTAGTTTATTAGTTGAATGTGACACCAATAGTTAGAGTGTCTACCCCAAATTGGAAATTGGGGTGGTGGAATTTATTTATTGAGTTGCAACACTTACGAAGATGCCGGACTTTATATTATCAACTGTCAACACACTCTATTCAGCTATTCCTATACCTTGAATTTGAATGTTTATTTTGTAAGCCAGATTAAACTCATTTAGTTATTCGTTTGTGATGTATACAGCATGTGATGCCAAGGAGTCTAAACAAAAAATTGGCATCATGGTGGTATCTCCCTATTCTGCCCAAGTTGCTGAAATTCAATATAGACTTGGACAAAAGTATGAAAACCACGTTTGCTTCACTGTAAAAGTACGATCAATTGATGGATGTCAGGGAGGAGAAGAAGACATCGTTATAGTGTCAACTGTAAGATCCAACAGAAGTGGTTCAATTGGTTTCACCTCCAATCCAAATAGAACTAATGTTGCTTTGACTAGGGCTAGGTATGACTTCAAATTTTGTTTCTAATATTTTGTCTTTGTTTCGTTTCTTTTGTTGCACTATATATTGAAGATTTTGAGCAGCTGCAGTGGATTTCTGAGTCAGTAATTCCTATGCAGGCACTGTTTGTGGATATTGGGGAATGAAAAAACTCTAATTAATAGTGGTTCTGTTTGGGAAGATCTAGTTCTTGATGCTAAGGTTCGGCAGTGCTTGTATGATGCTGATGAAAGTAAGGAATTGGGAAAAGTCATCATGGATGTGAAGAAAGAGCTTGACCAACTGGACGATTTTCTCAATTCAGAAAGTACACTGTTCAAAAAAGCTAGATGGAAGGTATATAGAATATATGGTCTTCTATATATTCTTTTTAAGTGTAATATATTCTTCCTCCATTTTTTATTTTTTTTGTGTACACATATAAGCTTCTTCATATTGCTTTCTGATCTTTGTTATTTTGATTTCAACCCAATGTCCGTAGGTTATTTTTAGTGACAACTTTAGGAGATCATTTTTGAAGCTGAAGTCTGCGGAGACGAAGACGAAGACTTTAGTTCTCCTTCACTTATCAAAGCTTTCTTCTGGTTGGCGTCCCAAAAGGGGCAATGTAAGTGCTACATTTGAGAGCTCTTCAGGGATCCTGAAAAGTTTTATGGTTCGAGGATTGTATATCATTGCTTCCATTGACATAGTTAAGGAGTCTTGGTATATCCAAGCCTTGAAGGTTTGGGATATACTGCCATTGCAGGATATTCCAAAGTTGGTTAAACACTTGGACAACATATTTGGGATGTACACTGAGGATTTTCTCAATCGTTGCAGATTTAGATGTGTTCAAGGGTGAGTCAATTTTGTGCATGTTAGTGTATCCAGATCATTTTAATGTTATCTTTTAAAAGATAGATTTGATGTACTAGCTGGCAACAAAATAATATTTTATATTTCATTGGACCGTAGGGACTTGGAAATTCCAATGACTTGGCCTCCATCTACTGATATTGTTCAGTATAAAAGTCTTAGCAACATCGAACCTTCAAAAGGAGCTGATTTAAATGGTAAAAAATGCATTGAGAACACAAAGGTGCGAGATAGTTTGTTGCTGATGAAATTCTACTCTTTGTCAACCGGTGTTGTTAACAATTTGCTATCAGGTTGTGATGGTAGAGAATTAGGTCTACCGTTTGAATTAACAGGGCAAGAACAAGAGATCGTTCGTTTCAGCAGAAGCACGTTTGTGCTTGGAAGGTCAGGTACAGGTAAAACTACAGTATTGACCATGAAGTTATTTCAAAATGAACAACTGCACCATATAGCTTCAGAAGGATTTCATGAAGTAAGGAGCAATCCCTCGAAATATGTTCATAGTGAGAGTGATGGGGAGGGCAAGGAGGACATTTTGCACCAGATTTTTCTTACAGTTAGCCCGAAACTATGTTATGCTGTGAAACAGCATATTTCTCAGATGAAAAGGTTAGTATATCTAAGAATGTGTGATATATCTTTTTTCTTGAATTAGATAATCATCTTATCTTTTTTCAAACAATAGTCATTAATGACGATCATCTTTACGAGATGTAGGTAAAAAGTTCAACTTGCTTTTTAAGTTGAAAAAACAAATTTTATTTACGCCTTTACTTCGATTATCACTACAGTTTTTAAGTTTTTATTCTCATCAGTTCTTGATCTATTTGAATTATTAGAGGTATTTTGGCACAACATATATGTAGTACTAACCAATAGTCGTACTTGTTTCTTTAAAGATTTATCGTAAGGTACACATTGGCCCATACATAATTCTTTCAACAACAAATTAATAAGGTGCACACATAGTTTGTTCTACAAATGAATTTCATTTTCCCAGTAAAAAGATTTTTTTTTTTGTAATCGAGGCTTGTCATTACTAATATCCCATGTTTATGGTGTATAAAATCTTGTGCATTTTAGCCACTCAAGAAAACTTTCTTATTGTACGCTTTCCTTAATGTACAGATCTGTATGTGGTGGGAGTTCTTCATCTGAGAGTTGTTCGGTTCGTATGGATGACATCAATGATGTGGCACAATTCACTGATATTCCTGATTCTTTTGTTCATCTGCCACCTAAGTTATACCCACTTGTCATAACTTTCCGTAAGTTTATGCTGATGCTCGATGGAACTGTCGGTATTTCGTACTTTGATAGGTTTCCTGATGTAAGGGGGCTTTTGCATGGTAATGGTCCTAATTCTAGATCAATTGCCTTGGAAACTTTTATCAGAACAAAGGAAGTTAACTTTGACAGGTTTTGTTCGTACTACTGGCCGCATTTCAATTACCTTCAGACGAGGAAACTTGATCCGTCTAAAGTTTTCACCGAAATAATGTCCGTTATAAAAGGTGGAGGTGGATTGCATACAGGCAAGGCAATTGATGCACACGTCTCGGGTGAGGAATATATCTTACTATCAAACAATCGAGCATCTAGTTTAAGCACGGAAAATAGAGAAACAATCTATAATATTTTTGTAGAATATGAAAAGAAGAAAAGGATGAATAGTGAATTTGATTTAGCTGATTTAGTGATTGATATCCATCGAAGACTTAAAGATAATGGATATGAGGGTGATGAGATGGATTTTGTATATGTCGATGAGGTTCAAGATCTTTCGATGAGACAAATTGTTCTTTTCAAGTACATATCCAGAAATGTTGAGGAGGGGTTTGCTTTTTGTGGAGATACAGCCCAAACAATTGCTAAAGGTATTGATTTCAGGTTTGAAGATATACGATCTCTGTTCTACAATGAGTTTTTAATGGGAGAGAAAAGGGAAGTAGCTGATAAGATAAAGAAAGGACAAGTTTCAAGAATTTTTCATTTACGCCAGAACTTTCGTACCCATGATGGAATTCTGAAATTAGCACAGAGTATAATCAACCTTATTTACCATTTCTTTCCTTCGTCAATTGATATTTTGAGCCCGGAGACTAGTCTTTTACCAGGGGAGGCCCCCATTCTGTTAAAAACCAAGGAAAACGAAAATCCTGTGAAGATGATGTTCGAAAACACAGAAACTTTTGGTGGCCATGTCACGGGTTTTGGTGCAGAACAAGTTATCTTAGTTCGGGACGAACGTTTGAGGAAAGAGGTTTGTGACTATGTCGAGAAGAAAGCACTTGTTCTGACAATCGTGGAGTGCAAGGGCCTTGAGTTCGAGGTACACCCAAAGTTTGCCTTAGTTTTTGTGGTCTTATAATTTGGAATTCTTAAAAAGTGCAAGTTTGGGTGACTTGCATTGATTTTGAACTTACATTTTTTCGTTTAAAACTGTTTGGTTCACTTTGCGATCTGTTATAAAATACCATTTATCAGAATCTGATCCTTTTATGTTGTTTTGCAGGATGTGTTACTGTATAATTTTTTTAGCTCTTCACCTTTTAGGAATCAATGGCGAGTGATATATGAATATATGAAGGAAAAAGAGTTGCACAATCCTTCTTCTCATATGTCATTTACAAGTTTCAATCAGGAAAAGCACGGTGGCTTGTGCTCGGAGCTTAAGCAGTTGTATGTGGCTATCACTCGGACGAAGCAAAGGTTATGGATTTTGGAGGATGAATTTTCTGGTCCAGTGGTTGATTATTGGCTAAAGTTATGCCTCGTTGAAGTAAGAGAACTCGATCATTCGTTCATAAAGGAAATCTATGTTGCTAGCAGCCAAGAGGAGTGGAAGTCAAGAGGAGTTAAGGTCTGTTCTCTTTCATCAAATTTCCAATATTTACATTTGATACACATGTTTGGAAATATTATATATCTCCAACTCGCTATGTTATCTGATGTTGATCATCTTATGCAGCGTGTTTTCTTGGATTTTTGCCTGCAGCTGATTGCTTGTTACAACTTTTTTATTCTGTTTAATTTGAATAAATAATACCACAGAATAATATATATTCCGTATTTTCCTATTACAGCTTTTTCATGAGAATAATTATGAGATGGCAATTATGTGCTTCGAGAGGGCAGGTGACCTTCATTGGCAAAGATTAGCTGAGGCTTCTGGTCTTCGCGCAGCTGCTGATCGTATGCGTCTTCCAGATCCTGAAAAGTCACGTATATATATTATGAATGCTGCTGAAATATTTGATTCTATTGGAAAGCATGAATTGGCTGCCCGAAGTTTGTTTGAGATAAATGAGTATGAAAGAGCGGGTATGTTATTTTATTTTATTATATTATTATTATTTTGTTTTGTCCAGATGCATTTCTATCAAACTCTCCTTTTGCACACAAACACACACTAGAGCAGTTGCTTTTTCTGTATGCTTTTATTACATTTCATATGTATATGTTTAAACTTTAAACCATTTCCAAAATATTGATCGCTAAGTTCCAACCCAAGTACTCATGTTAATTGTTTAAATGTTGCTTGCTCTTGTATCTGATCAATATCATAGATCTTTGAAGTTATTTATGATGGGATTTTTGAAATGTCTGATTTTCAATGTTTTAAGTTCTTATTGATGCAGGATCTATTTATATGGAAAAGTTTGGGGAATCTAAGCTGAAAAAGGCTGGAGAATGTTTTTCACTGGCTAAACGTTACAAACTTGCTGCTGAAGTATATGCTAGGGCCAGGTTGTACTCAAAGAGCCTCTCTGCTTGCGTCGATGGAAAGCTCTTTGCCCTAGGGTTGCAGTACATAAAGGAGTGGAAATCAAAGGGCGCTCTTTGTGGTGAGAAGGTGGTGGAGATGGAAATAACTGTACAAAACTTACTGGAGAGAGGTGCTCTTCACTACTATGAGCTCAAGGATAACAGAACAATGCTTAAATTTGTGAGGTCTTTTAATTCTAAGGAATTGATGCGTATCATCCTAAAGAACTTAAAGTGCCTCGATGAGCTTATTTTGTTGGAAAGCGAATGGGGAAATTTCATCGAAGCAGCTAATATTGCCAGGATGAAAGGGGATAGTCTCCTTGAGGCTGACCTTTTAGAGAAGGCTGGACTTTTTGGAGAAGCCTCAATGCTAATCCTGTGGTTCGTGTTTACGCACACTCTTTGTCAACTAAGAAGCAAATGCCGGACTTTGAAACAGTTGATGCAGAAGGAGGAGATTCTAGAAAAAGCCAAATCAGTTGCAAAGAAACATTCTGCCCTCTTTTATGAGTTTGTGTGTGCCGAAGCCGAGATTTTATCCAGAGGAAAAACAACAGGAGAAGTTATAGAATTTGGGCTGCAGTTTGTTCAAAACTGGAAAAAAAATGCACCTACGGGTCTTGAAAGGGTCAAAGCAAGTCATGAATTGACCACAATTGAACAAGAATTGTTAGAAAGAGGCGCACGATATTATCATGACCGGAAAGATAATGAAAGCATGATGAGATACGTTTCATCTTTTCAATCAATTGATTTAAGACGTGCCTTCTTGAAGTCTCTGAATTGTCTTGATGAGTTGCTTCTACTGGAAGAAGAACAAGGGAACTTTCTAGAAGCTTCAGAGATTGCAGAGCAGAAAGGGGATCTTCTATGCAAATCTAATCTTCTTGAGAAATCTGGAAATTTCAAAGAAGCTTCTGAGGTTATCCTCTGGTATGTTTTGGCGGAATCTCTCTGGGCACTGGGTAGCGAAGGTTGGCCACTGAAGCAGTTTTCTCAGAAGGACGAACTTCTGATGAAAGCAAAGTCAAATGCAAAGAATCACTCAGATTTTTTCTATACGTCTGTGTGCATGGAGGTAGATGTTTTATCTAACCAGGAGAGTAGCTTGCTTGGAATGAGCGAATACTTGAGCATATTTCAAAGCCGGAAAAGTTTGAGTGGTGAAATTCTAACTTCATGGAAAATTCTTGATTATCATCTTAATACAATGCCTGCAAAGTATGAATGGAACGATATACTGGTCAACGATCTGATGAAGAATTCAGAACACACGATTTACCAGGAAAGGGTTTCTATTGAAACATTAGTCTACTTCTGGAACTATTGGAAGCAGAATATTTTGAAAGTAATTGAATATCTTAGGGGTTACGGTATGTATAGTGGTAGTGAATATAAGAGTTACGAGGAGTTCTGTTTGAATTACTTCGGTGTGCGGAAGTATCATGGTTCTGAGGGTTCGTTTTATGTTGTGGTTAACTCTAATGCTAAGTGGGTGAAAAAGATTGGTTCCAGTCTACTTCGTGTTAATGGGTATCTGGTTCGTGTTGGTGCTCGCCAGTTCTTCCAAGTTGCTCTGGATTATTGGTTATCTGAATTACTCCGTGTTGGTATAAGGGTATTGGTTACACTCGAAAGCCTTCATGAACATTCAGCAGAGAGAAAATTATCCTTGTTCGACCAAAGCATATGTCTGATTCGTGTATCTGAGATTGCGAAATTTCTTCAGAACTACAATTTTCCAAACTGTAAGAAGAGCGACACTTGGACTATGAAGAAGTACCATGAACAATCTACAGTACACTTGTTTGGGAATATTTTTCATGTAGACTGTCGGAATTCGATGACAGAGGATATGGTTTATCTGAGAGGAACCAAAATTTGCATGGATGTACTAGAAGAAGCTATTTTGGGGAACATGTTCATGAAGAATAGCAAACCCTCGTATGGACAAATGGGAAGAGTGGTGATGATGGTTCTCGCTTCTGGTAAGCGAACTTTTGACGTCTTTGACAAAATCATGAGAAGCTTTGATGGGAAATTACTGTGGAGAAAGTTATTTGACATTCTCAGTGAGAATACAAGGCCAATCAGTGACTTCAGCGGTGCCTCAAATGGTAATTTGCTGGTTTACATCTTCAAAGATGTAATGGTAGACACTTATTTTGCAGACTGGAGAACAGAGGATGATTACATATCCCCGGCTTGTTTCTTGTATCTTCTTGAGAGGCTTTTGATATTGGCAGCTCATTGCCGTGGGTGCTTTTTTACAACAAGATCTTCCTGTGTCGAATGGCTAATTTACGAGGATTGGAGTGTTGATTCAACTGCCAGATTAGAAAATGACTTGGATCTCACATCAGCAATGGGTGATATTTACGATTTTATGGCCGTGGCTGTTCAAGAACTGTTTCTGAACAGGCATGATACCATGCAATGGATCTCAATGAACAATTTAGAGGGCTTCCATCACGTGTTATTTTTTAGATTGGTTGTTCTATTGTGCTTAATTTGTGTGAACAGTGGAAAGCATTTTGACATACTTTTCAAGTTGTTGGATAGAAGTGATGTCCGTTCAGAACTGCCACCGGCATTTCTTGATGCTCTTCAAAGGAGAGGGGGATGTTATATCATTGATGCCCTTGCTGAGGCACTTTCTAAGTTTGATAATCCCCTTGTTATGGTGAGTTCAGCGGAGAATCTTTCAAAATCTAAATATTCAAATGCCATATTCCTTAACGTGAATGTGAAAAAATGCTGCGAGGATATATTGAGAGAACTATTTCCGTATAAACCTGTAAGTATTACCTCATATAGTGATGATCAAAAGAGAAGTTTAGAGTCTCCATTGAACTACCAAAGGCCTTGTGAATCAAGCTGCTCAGAAAAGAAATATGGCCTCCTTTGGGAAATATTTGATGCTTTACAGTCACTGGAGAATGGAAGTGATGAGAACTTATTAAGTATGGAGCCTTCCGCTCTGGTGCTTAAGGTATTGTTAAGAAAAAAGAAAAAAAAACCTGCTTCATATTGTATATCTAGTGCCTGTGGTAGGTATTTGACTTGACCAATCAATTTTTACTTCCCTTCTCTATTTGCAGGTGGAGGTCGACAAAATTTCCGACTTGCTATCAGTTCGAATTGCCAGCTCTCCTCAGATGAGACCTCTGAGGGATCAAGAGCTATATTTGGAGGTCAAGAGCATGCTTACTGATTTGAAACAACTTTCATTAGCGCTAGACTTCAGGTTGGCTTAAATTTGTGTGGTCATTGTTATTAATAGTACATTTTTGGACAGTTATTCCCAATTACCTTGTTTAAGATACGAATAAACAGTATGTTGCACATTTCTGCTTCTCTGATCTTTGAATGTTTTCCAGTGAGAATCAGTTCAAGGATAGAATAACAACAATTGTGGTAATATCGAAAAAGCTGTGGATGAGGAGGCCAAGGCTCGAGCACTTCTTGGATCATATTTTGCTGCAAGATTTCGAAAATGATGTAGGAGAAACTTTGGCTGATACCATCAAAAGTGAGGATCAATGAAGAAGAAACACAGGGAAATCTGAGGAGATTCCGCTGTTCAATGACTGATGAGAGAGAGAGGATAGCAAAATATGGAAGTGGCATACAGCAACTTCTTTTTTGTAATTACTACTTGATTGGTATTGTAGTTCAATTTCTTTTTTTCTGGCTGGTTCTGGGAAGAGTGACATTGAAAAGAACATGTAAAAAGGCAGCTATTTTAATTTATGTTTTATTTTAGGGTAAGGGCTGTCTATGTACTTTAAAATTTGAAATCAAGGGACCAAAACTGATTGCCCATTTGGGGTTTTATAGGATGGAGAGAGGCCAAGATTATCCTAGCCGCCATTATATGTAGGTGTAGATTTTAGTTAATGTTCATCAAGTTTCGGTTTTTATAGGATTGACTAGACATGATTATTTTAGCCGCCGTTATATGGTGATTAACCAATTGAATCGTGGGGAGGCCGTAAAATAATTTTTATCAGGTTTCGGTTTTTATAGGATTGACTAGACATTATTATTTTAGCCTCCATTATATGGTGATTAACCAATTGAGTCGTGGGGAGGCAGCAAAATATTTCTTTCCTTTTTTCTCCTTTTTTTGATACAATCCATACATATATACACCTAATCTTTGACCACGGAAGGAGGGGCAAGGGAAATGGCGTTCACGTAAATGTGTGAAGGGCTGCAAAGTGACAAAGTTGATTGTTCTGAATGTTTTTAAATGGCTGATTTTACTTTTATTCACGATATCTTGCAATTAATCCGCGTTATTAAGTTAATTCACGTTGCCTACTAAATTAATTTACGAATGTAGATAGACTGACAAAAAATATTATTGATTTAATTTTATAAATATTATTTTATTAATGATTAAATATTAAAAAATCACTAGATTAATAAGTACATCCACTTTAATTAAATAAATAAAAATAGGGACAATTAGTTTTAAGTACGAATATTCCTTTCTCTATCTATTTAAGGACACATTTTTTATACCAGTACTTTAAGATTCAAAGTTTTGTTCTTTTACGGATAAATAATTAAAATTAAATTAATATAGCTACAAAACTAATTTAAATTATTGTTATTCCTATAATGTCACTATCACCTAATTGATTATTAAACTAATCTAAACTTTTAAAATCTTGCTAGAAACTAATATTTATAAAATCAAATTCGAAATTTAAATTTAAACAATCAAATAACTTCTAACAACTTAATCAATTACTAAAATATAGAAAATCAAATAATTCAAAATTTAAATTTCAATAATAAAAAAAATAAACAACCTAATCAATTTGATTATTAATTAACAAGGGTGATTTTATTTCTATTAGCGAAATTTGTCAATCTACCCTTCTTTTAAGGTTTTATTGAGATAATTTGTATTGCCCACTAAGTTTAACCACGTTGTTGGATAAACTTACAAAAATCAATATTGGAATGATTTTTATAAAATAATGATTCTTTTTAATTCAATTGTAAATTATTCACTAAATTTTTACTTCTTTCTACCGTCATATAATATATCAAAAAAGTAAACATAAATTATATAATAAAATGATATTTCTAACATATATAATTTATTGTTAATTATATCCGCTTTCCGAACTCGGGATTAGACTATAGTTTATGATTCACATTTGTTTTCAAAATTGAGATTATACAATAATTTACATTAGTCTTGGAATAGTAATTAAACAGTAAGTATACTTTAAAACATTTGTAATACGTTTACAAAATTTAATTCCTACCTAGAAGTAAATTAAAATTATACCTTTAATTACAGATTTATCATGGCAAACAAGAAAACAAACATATATTATAATTGAATATTCTTCCTTTGACTTGAAAGGATTGAGATTGAAGAAAACGATGTTTGTTGCCTTCAGCCATTAATTCTTAATTAGTTTCTTAAGTTCTAATTCTACTTTATTTTTATTTATTTAGAGCCCTCATTATATAGAAAAAATAAAAATAAAATAGTAAACTCATTTGTTGAAAAAAATTGTTCGTTAGTATTATGACTTAATAACATAAATTAATTCCGCCCAGTTTTGTAGAATTGTATATTTTTTATAAATAATAAATCTATAGTACTTGTATCAATATACTTTTTAACAAATTAAGAAAATATATTATTAAAGAAGTATATTATAATTAGGAAAGTAATTTAAAAAGTAAGTGTTGATCTTATAGTCACTAATCTTGTTTTGATAAAAACAATAACATTAATCTTGTGTATTTAACTAAGTTGTTGTTTTAAGTAATAGCCACAAATATTGTTTTAACACGTGGACAAAAAACTGACAAGCCGGAACCAAGATCACTCTTCCACAAAGCTTACAAATCTCGTTATCTCACACCACACTTCAACTTAATCAAAGTTCATTCACCATTACAAATCAATGAGGATTAAAGACCAAAACAAGTGAAGAATTGAAGAAACTTCCTAAAGCGTTCAAAGACTCGGTTATTTAATATTTGAGTTAGCACTTTAGAATTCATGTAAAGTTTCTTACTTGATCATCATAATAGCTCCTACATTGTTTTGAACATTATTAGATTGATTAAATCAAAGTTTGAATCAAGATTTCTTCAAAAACCTCTTCGTGGCGAAAAATCGTTTTTGAAATAAATTCGTTTTAAATTCTAACGACACTATTTTTGAGCTCTCCACTTTATAAAAGTCTTAAAAACTTATATTTAACATTCCCCAAGCTTCAAAATTAATTTTTAAGCAAATTTGCAAAAGTGTGAAAAATTGATTTTTTTTATTTTCTAGCAGCAGACCAATGGGGACCATCAGTCGACTGATGGCCACTCAGTCGACTGATAGCCCAGAAACTAGCCGTTGGATTTTTGATTTTTTACTATTTTTGGTACCAAACTTCTACCAACTTCCTCCAAACGGCCATATATTGTCCTAAACTATATATACACTATCTAAGACATATTTAAACCTTCTTGAATCATTCTTATATTATTCTCTTCATCTATATTCAATTCTTAAAGATTCAAGAATATTACCTTTGATCAATCTTTATTATTTTAAGTTATAAATTATTGATCAAATTTGATATCTCCTAGTGTGAACTTAAATTATAATCTTTACACACTTGTGAGCTATTGTACATTGGTGTTAGTCACCAAATTCTTATTCATCAAATATTAAGAGAGGTTCATCTCTTAAAATAGCAATAGATTGTTCTTGTGGTGAGTGTTGTGAGATAGTAACATTTGTAGAGTGTAATCACTTGTAAAGGTTTAATCTTCACCCGGAAGAAGATTGGTATTAGTAAAAATTAGCGAGGAACTAACCGAGAGCGGAAGTAGGGGCTAACAAACAAGCCGAACCGTGTGGACAAAAAGTCTTCAACTTCTATCGGTTCAATCTTTCTATCTCTAGCTCTATTATTTATTGCTATATTTTTTAGATTGTAATTACGTAAGTGTTTTGTTTGATTGCTTGATATAGACTTTAATTATTTTTTTAAATCCGATTTAGTTTTAAAAACCATATTCACACACCTCCCTCTAGGGTATTTTCCGAACTACAGTAAGGAAGTATGTTCTAATTAGGAAACATATTTTAAAAGTAAATACATATAAAATAATTATTAATTGGTGGATATACTTCTCAATTTTTATAAGGAAGTTTTGAGAAGTTTATTTTAATGTTAACAGAAATGAAGGGTGGATAAACTACAAAAACCTTCGGATAGAAATAAAATTACCCTTTTTAAATATATACTGCCAAGTAGGGCCAAATTTTACCGAGAACTCAACTTGAGAGGCAAAATGTGCAACACAGTATTCAACTACCCTAAATAACCAAAATCTCAAATAGATGCCCAAACACCACCACTGCACAAAAGGAAATACATTTGGTAAATGGACCTTACAAAATTCAAAATTTTGCCTTTTTTGGATACATTCCAAATCAAATGGGAGGTGTAACTAGAACTTGGAAGCTAAAAATTCCTACAATGTTTTACCTTTTAACTGAAAATTCTTAATATTAAATGTAGCAATTATAATGGAAGAGATAACTACTTTCAAGCGATAAAACACAATTCAACAGATGTAACTGGAGAGCCCATTGATAACCATGCATACAAGTGCCCATACAAAGATGAGGTTATCAATCTGTTTCTTTTTGACACAATGTACAAAGATAAGCAGGAACTTGGACAACCGAATTGAAGAGTAAAAAGATGCATATTTCAATAATGAGCTCTCTTTAAGGCAAATTTTGACGGTGGCCAAAGGCCGCAAAAAGGGGGAGGGGAGGCTTTTTTTTCCATAAAATTTGAGTTTAAAATACAACCAAAAATATGTTAATTATACAAAAAGAGTTTAATAACTTATCACTACCTAAAGAGAAGCTCCGATGGTCTTTCACACAAACAATGTGGCAGCACTCTCTCTCTATCTCTCCTTCTCCCTCTCCCTCTCCCTCCCTCCGGTCTCTCCTTTGTTTAGGATCCCTCCCTTCGGTCTCTCCTTTGTTTACGAGTACATGACACCCATCTTCTTTGCAAAGTCGTCGCCGTTATCATCATCATCATCGAGGTATTCCTCTTCATTTCCACCCCCTCTATGTTGTAGTCTTCCTCATCCACCGGCTCTTCTTCAGAGTCCTCTGCCTTCTGTTCATATGATTCGTCCTCCCCATGACCTTCCATTGTTTCATCACGAATCATACCTTCTTCACTTCCAACGTCACTCACAATACGCTTTAGATAAGAAGACTGGCCCTCACCCTCAATTGGTTTCATATTTTCAGCACTGACCACACATGAAGCAAACTTGGATTGCTCCTGATTGGCCACGTCCTTCAAGTTCTCCTTTCTTTGCTTCTGATCACCATCTTCACTATATTCAGACCCTCTTTTACGCTTCAAAATCTCGCTAAGGGGCTTTGGACCTTCAAATGAGAGATCAACTTCAGATTGTTGGTGGTCCTTAACCTTGGGGAATTTCCTCTTCCCTAGTGTTAGCTTATCAATCTCGCCATTCTTAGCAACTTTCAGTTCTCCGAGACATTTTGCACCGTTAAACTCACTAAAATTGTCCTCATTTATTGTGTCCCTTCTTACGCGCAAACCCCTTAAGTTTCTTCCCACATTATTGAAATCCTGTTCCACTCTTCCATTTATTCTGTCTCTAAACCTTCCCTGGAGAGAGGTTATTTGAGGCCTTCCCAGAGACAATCTTCCCCAATTCCTTCCTCGCTCTAATTCCCTTGAATCTGGAGATTCTGATCTTCCCCGCATCTTTATTCTTTCGTGAAGCCGATTGCAAACAGAATTCTCTTGTGGCCTCAAATGGTGGGTGTCCCTTTGAGGAGCCCAGTAACTCGAATCCTCTTCATTGCCTTCGTGGGCATGATCACGGCTGATGACTGATCTCAAACCATTACCCCTCCTTTGTTTTGCTAGAAGATGTCTCAGATCTGACTCCTCAATTCTATCAGGGCTATCAACTCTTGGGTATCACTTCCTTTCCTTAGGAGCTGGCCTCTCAAATTTCCTCTCAGACAACACTTTGTCCTCCTCCCAAGTATACTGGCGCTCATACGAATCATAACCGTTTGGATCACGGTATACAACCCTGTCAGCATCAACCATTGAATTGTAGTCAGCAGAACGGCCAATATCATAGTCGTTTAAAGGGTCCAAATTCCTTCCCTCGTGACCTCTCATTCTTCCAAATTGATCTTCGTTAGGATAATAATCAGAATCTCTAAGATCATCTTCCACAAGAACATCAAAACCAAGGGATGGCTCCCTTGAGAACTCATCAACATCCTTATCATTTGGAATATCATTATCATCCAATACCTGAGTCTAGTGAATATGGATAGACTTGTTGATTGAGTCGCCTTGTGTAGGATGAGGAATATTTTTGGGTCTGTAACTACGAGGTTCATCATCTAAGAGTGAAGGAGGTGGTAGATATTTTTCGGTGGCAACTCCATTTTTCGATAAAGCAGTTTCCACCTTAGGAACTGGTTTCCCCTGCGGAGGCAACTCAACAGGCTTTGGGACAGTTAGTGGAACCTTCAGCTCTTGAGTAGTTTTTTCAAGCCCAATAAAAGCCTTCTTAAGATGAGGAGACTCGTTAACTAGGGTAACCAATGCCGACTGTGCTACTTTATTGGGAGCATAAGGTGCATGAAAGAAGGGACATCTATCACCTTTCAAACAAAACACCTTCTGGAAGAATATGCAGGGGACTCCTTGTTTACCCGAAACATGTGTAGGTCCAGCAGGTGTTGCTGCAACCTGCGGTGGAGGAAGAGACTGTCCCACAGGTGTAGGAACTTGGATTCCCGACAATCCATCAAGAGGCTGATGATAAAATGGACATAAAAAAACAACATTAATTGGAAATAGAGATTCTAAATTTATTTTTCATGAGGGCATTGTAAAGCTTCAAACACAACATATTAATGATACGGTCCATATGGATATAACAAAAAATAAAGTTAGCAAAGAGATGAGACTTACAGGATGCCGAAATGTGCACTTTGGATTCAAGCAGTTACTATGCAGCCAGAACCAGCAATCCCTGGGGTTGAGCCGCACAACATCACTATGGCGATACTCACACTCACTTCCCTGACAATAATTAGGAAAAAAAAAGTATTAGATATACCAAACCCCACATAAAATAAACAAAGAAACACACACTTTGATTATTGCGCGTGATGTATCTCTATAAGCATCGTCTCTCGGTATCTACTATATCTTAACCAATGAAGTTTATAATCAATAACAGAAAGGAAAATGACAACAAAGAAGTAAGCAGAAAGTTAGAGAGAATGCCGACAGAGGCGTTAAAAACAAAAAAAAAAAACTGAAAAGAGATACGGAGCAAGGTCTTTGTGCACTCTGAGCTTATTATGATAAATAATTTTGGAAACAGAATCGTCGTCTGCGGAACTTCTATTTCCAGAATTGGTTCCTAATTCCGGTCAGTAGCATTATCATAAAATCTAGCAAATTAGGTGCTTGGTGTAAACTGCCACTAATAGCAATTTGAATAACAGTTGATTCTGTGGAAAAAGGTCATTGCAGATTCTTATCAGTAGATCTCTCTCACACAAGGCAACGCGGAAAACAAAAGAAAAAAAGCCCTCACTTGACCACAATTTTGTATATTAATTTTGTTGTCGTGCACTCCCTATTAGTTTGCATCCCATGATGCAAGATACAAACCAATGTGTCATTAATTAGTTGTAATCAAAATAAATTTGATATAATTTCTAAATGAATCACAAAGATAAGATGCATCCAGAATATTATACATAAATTTGCAGATAGTTTGGCATTCTAAACATCCGCGTCCAGGGCTGCCTATGCACAAGGCGGGTGGAATGGCGATTGGATGAGATTGGTGGAGGCTTTCACTCCAGTCTATTTGAAAAATATATTTTCTTTTGTTTAAAACAATGAGAAATGTTGGATTAATTAACTCTAGACTCTAATGTCTTTTAACAGGTAAAGTTAGATTACACGCATTACATTATATATAATATCTAAATATAAAAGTAAATTAAAGTTTACATTTTACAACATGGAATATACCCCAGTAGGTAAATTCAATTTTAAAATAAGATAAAAATGAACAATTTGACAATTCACATAATCTGGAGGAGTATATTCTAGGGTTAAGAAAAGCTAACAACATATTCAAATTCAGATAATCTAAACAAAAATAATAATCTAAAAGGGACTCTAGAATTAATGAAATATATTTCAGTCCAACAAAGTCAAGGATCTGATGCAATACAAAGAAATCTCAAAACCTTAAAAATCATGAAACACCTAAGAGTACATAAATATAAAGGGGGAAAGTAAACCTTTTTGCATGTTAAGGGAGAAGCAAGAAAGTAGATGCAATCGGTGTTCCTTCTCAAGGCTTGTTCTTGGTCGGGAGTAGATGTTGTTTCCGTTGGCGTCGGCAGCTGAAGGTGAGATTGAGGGTGTTGTGGTTGTGGTTGTGGTTGTGTAGTACCACCAAACATGGCGTTTCTGGTTCTGAAAAAACCCTAATGGCAGCTCTTACTTCTTCGGAAAGAGATAGAGATAAAGATAGAGGGAAGGAATCGATCGAATGTGTAAGCAAAGGAAAACTTTCTGGAGAGAAAAAAACGAGCCAACCAAGCAGATATATATATATATATATATATATGTATATAAAGGAAGAAGAGATAGAGAGAGTTTTTTTTTTGTGTGTGAGAGAGAGGGAGGGGGGGCTGATGTGATGATGATGGCGCGTGCAGGTGCGTGTTGTGGGGGGATTAACGTAAAACGCATGGGTCGCAGATAGATTGGCTTGGCTAGCCTTCTCAAACAGATCCTCAACAACAAACGACACTTGGCTGCTGCTTCTCTTGACCATTCTCTCCTCTCGCCTCCTCGGCTCGCTCACTCAAGTTGTATACTTGTATCTTAGGTTTTGGCGTAGATTTGGTATAATATTATATATCGTATTAAAAATTTGGTAAATTAAAATTTATTATTATTATTATATTAATTTTTTTGTCAGTATACAAAAATATTGATATGATACAATTTGTTACAGTACATTATCAATAAATTAATTTTTTTTAAAAAAAAAATGGACAATCAAAAAGTGAACATTTTTTGGCTAAAACAAAATAATTAAATTACTTTGACTTGCTTTTAAGTAAATTTGTGCAATTGATTATTCCAAGAACGCTAAACCATGTATAAATATTGTTGCATTATAAATGATAATTAACACATATACCTCTATCAAATATCAAATACTTGGAAGCTAAATTATTGAAATTTAATATGATTAGAAAAAAAAAAGATAAATATTTGATATTTGAAGTTTAATACGATTAGCCTTTGATTGATTAAGGGAACTCAAAAGATTGGTGGATATATTATTTACTTGGCCATTGCAAATTGTTAATTCATTATCATAAGAGTGCAAGATTTAGCAAAAAAATAATAATAATAAAAAGAAATAAATAAATGAAAGTAAATAATAAAACAATAGGGTAAATAGTTGATACATATGAATGTATAATGAATGAAAGAGATAATATGAATGAGAGAGAGAAAAAGAAAGATAATTAACCTCAAACGGGGAAGAGCCTTAAAATGGGTCCTGTAGAATTAGAAATGGCGGGATAAATGAAGTAATTGAAATTAGATATTGTGTATGGCAGTGATGGAGTAGTAGTGCCGCAGTGGGTATGTAGTGGTACTGGATCTACAGAGAGGAATATGAGTAGAAGAGAGAGAAGGGCGGCGTGTTTGTGTGTAAGAAAGTGAAACCTTGGTTAGCTTGAATTTGGACCCTTGATCTAAATGTTATTGGTAAATGTTGTGGTATAATGTTATTATTTTGCTATTTGGTATAATGGTACAATTGGTAATTGTACTAATGTGCTAAGAAATTAGTATAATTTATCTTACTAATTTATACTTTAGAGATCGTATATTATTATTATTATTTGTATTTTTAATGATTTCACATGTGTTAGAAAATAATTTGAGAAAATTGAGAAAAATAGAGAAATGAAGCAGATGAAGACACCTGAAGCAGTCAATACTTCAGGATGCATAACTTTTTACTCGAAATTCTAAATCATGCGATTCTTGATCCTATTTTAAAGAAAATTTCGAGAGTTACAATTTTACAGTTTAACACTTTTTCAAATTTAGTCGTTTTGGGGTTTAAATTGTAACGCAAAATACAGCAATTAAAAATGAAGAAAATCATTATATTCTATTATGACCCATTCATATATTTTTTATTAATATTAGATAAGTCCAGCTACCATTTGGGCCCAATGCAATGCTGCGGCATCATTGCAAACAAAATTATAAGCAGCCAAAAAATGGGCCAGGCCCCTTGGAAGGAATCCCAGTACACAAACAATTGTGGGGGGAATTTCGACTGTGCTTTATACAGCCGAGCACTTCCTCTTTTATTTCTTTTTGTTTTGACGAAGATTTTGAAGATAGAAGGTTTATATTTATTATTTAATTAATTTAATATCAAGTAAGAATTTTTTAATTTTATTATTTTATATTTATCTAATAATACTAGTGTAAATTTGTGATGTTAGGGTTAAAATAAATATATTTAATTAATCATATTACACATGTTCATATTAATTAACTCTACGAATTTAATGTTTTAATGTTAAATATAATTCTTCCTATTAAATGTTTATTTTAATTGATAAAAGCAAAGTTGAATTTTCATTTTTTTTTTTGATTCACCTTATGATTTGTTAAGAGTGGATATAGGGTATATTTTAATGGATATAATGAATGTTTTAATCCTTATACATAAGTTTGGATTTGAAAGAATTATAATTGAATTTTATTAATCAATTGAACTTTATTGATTTTATTTTTCACATTAATAGAGTCGAGAGACTAAGGGGTGTATTGGATTTAGAATCTATAGAACTTTTATGAACTTTTAAAGTTCATGGGTATTCAATTGAGATTTTTAAAAATCTTTTAATATCATGATATATTTAATTGAAATTTTTAAAAAAAAATTAAAATCTTGATGTATTCAATTAGGATTTTAAAAAATCCATCTAAATCTTATGGTATTCAAAAGTCTAATAACTTAGTAGAATTTTAATTATTGGTGAATTTTGATGGATTGTAAATCTTTTTTTATACATAAAAATTCATTTTGAAATCTTCTCACTTACCCAGAGATTTCAGATAGATTTCTAATTCTTTCAAGAACTTTACTCAACATTCTCTCTCCCCCTCCACCTACCTCTCTCTCTCTCTCTCTCTCTCAAAATTCAAATTTCTTATTATTTGATGAACGCATTAATTTTTTTTTCATCCCTATAAAGTCTTTATTCTCTCTTTTACTAATAATGTAGTTATCACGCATTAACATAATTTCAAATGGTTAAACCGCTAATTATTGTTTATATTTTTTAAAACAATTCGTGTCAACTTCATTAAAAAATACTAGTAAGGTGAGAAGTCTAATTTTGTGAGTGCATAAAATCATCCATAATTAAAGTCGGTTTACAAAGTAAAATTCGATTCAGTTATTATGTAATAACTTTTAATTTTTTATTGTAAGCGAAGGTTAGGGACATAACATATTTTTTTTTAGTAATTCATTTCATGGACTAACACAACATGCATTATTACACTTTTATAATATTCCAGATATGACCAAAATCTCAAAAATTTTAAGTACTCAATTTGCTTCAAACGTGGATTTTAAATTAATAGATATACGATATACGCTGGAATAATAATGTTATAATTTATATTCACTTTGTAATCAAAATTCTTTTATTATTTATCCTTTGATTTTTTTATTATAACTATTTTTTATGCACGTGCATTGCACGTGATTTTAGTGCTTAACAAATGCCATTAAATCCATTAATAAATACGTATATAGTAAGAATTGAATAATTAGTATGAAATACAAATAATAATAACATATAAACAAAACATAGTATCAAGTGTAAAATTCAATTGATGACTATAAGAAGATCATAAAAAATTGTTGCCTTTAATTTTTTAAGTAAATGGGTGGCTATAAAATAATGAAAATAGAAATTAAAAGGATAACAATGAAAATGAAGAGGATTATGATAATAATAATGATGGTTGAATGGAGCAGTACGAATTTTTATAATGTATTTAGTTAATTATCTTTACATTTTTGATGATGTTACTTTAAACTCGTAATTAATTTATTTCATTATTTGTCTTTTGATTTTTTATTTTTTATTTTTTTTTTGATGAACTTATTAAAATTTGCAGAAATCCATGGACTTATTAAAATCTGCATAAATTCAAAAAAATCCATGCATTAAAATCTGTCAGATTTTATAAGGATTTAAAACAATTCATAAACTTAATAGAATCTACGGATTTTAAAAAGTCGGCTAAAATCTTTTAAAATCTGAATTGAATACATCCCCCCTAAATTAGTGCGAGTTAAAAGTAGAGTTTACAAGCATAAATACTAAGGAAGATTATATTAAAAATATTATTTCAAAACCCTAGTCAATTAATTAATTAATTTTATTATCTTACTTAATATTATTTAATTTAGTTTCATTACTATAGTTAACTTATTTTTACTTTATTTTATTTGTTTGATTCCCATAAAATTTCTAACTATATTAGGAATTTAGTGAAAAATTAACAAGATAATTATAAAATATATTATTTGAGTCGTAGTAGGTTCAAACTTGCACACTCCTTAGTTATACTATATATTGATCCGTGTGCTTATGAGTATAAAAATTTATCACAACAAGTACAATAGGATAATATCATGATAATACTAATATTTCGGTACAGTATGATATACCGTCAATAATGATTTTGAGTACCATTATTGTTTCCAAAAAATCTAGTACAATACAATACCGATCGGTATTGTACCATTACTAAACTTCAATACATTTTGACAATAGTGCAGTGTGATATAATATATTTGGTACAATTTTCCACCCCAACTTAAGTTTGTACTTCCAATTGTGAGCACTCCCATCAAATTAAACAGTATGTCTACTTGATTATTATTGCTAAAATTTTTGTTCTTATTTATTTTGTAATAGTAAATAAGTTAATAAATATATAGTATAAGTTTTTAAAATAATACTAATATTTAGCTAAAACAATAATTATTTTGTCAATATAAATAATATAATTTTTATATAAATGAAATAGTTTAGGTATGTTAGTTTATTTTATTTTTTAATAAAAGTAATAAATACATCAGCTCCATTTTGGTGAGTTTAATTGGAGAGCCAGATTTTGTTTTTTGCAAAATAAATGTATATTTTAAATTTAACCTGACGTTTTATATATGTTTTACACATAAATAGTGCACTATCTTCAGTTAATACCTTACTTCCAACAACCAAAAAAAAAAAATAGAAAATAAAAATAAATGACACTATTTAAACCCTCATTATAATAAAAGATAATAATTTTCGGACATTAATTTCAATGACAACTTTTTAATCAAAGACAACTTTTAATTTTAATTAATCGTTTTTTACTTTCATTTAACAAGTCATTTGACTATGAAAGGCACACAAAGGTTTCTGCATCAAGGATGCCTCTTTTTTTTTTCAAACACATGGTGTGTTTGATTGCCATAATTTTTTTATGAAAAATAGGACTTTTCCACTCAAGTTGCCACTTTTGGAGTGTTTGATTGCTAAAATTTTCTAGGTAGTTAAATTCCATCCTTTGTCAATCATTACGTCATTTTCCACCAAAACCTTGAAAATATCTTCTTCTTCTTTTGGGGTTTTGGGGGGAGGGGGGGGCGCATTTTTTTCGATTATATTCAATTGTGCACAAATTTCAAAACAAAGTTTTACCCATTGTTTGTCATAACTTAAAATAAAAAATTCAAAATTTAATAACAAATTAATATTTAAAATATACTAATCAACATCAATTAAACAAGATCCATTATGACTATAGAATTATGTAAAAAAAAATAAGACCAATAATTTTTTCTACATTGAAAAATAAGACCAATAATGGAAAAGTACAATATTTTTCGGGTAGAAAATTAAGGCAATCAAACACATTTAATTGATATTTTTCATGCAACTCAATTCTAGGCAATTCAATTGCCTAGAACTTTTATTTTCTTTCCATGCAAATTACATACTTGCAATTAAATACACCTTCATTAAAACAATTTCTAATATCACACAAAACTTATTGATCTATTTATCCATACCACAGGTAACCCTAAAAATTGATTTCTTAACTATGAAAGTAATACATTAATTAAGAGACAAATTTGGTTAAACTCTAAAGTTTGATTTGTTTAACCTTAAAGCAAATTTGTTTCTTCTACACAATGCTGATTTTTTTGTGTTTTCTCAGTGATACATTACTTATTTAGTGTATTATTGTCGATGAAGTGTGGCCAAGGCACATACACAATTTTGACAACACGTCACCGAAATTGGGATATTGGCAATCAGCACTCACAGCTCACTCGACCTATACTTGCTAAATTGTACTCACATATTCGGCGACAAATTATCGAAAGAGTGTACATTTCAACCTTCCGTGTTTTTTTCAATAAAAGTGTGTACTTTAATGCCTAGTTTTTTAAAAAAGCAATGAGCTTATGCAATTTTCTGTTTATTGGTTTAAACCAGCGTAACGTTTTGGATCTGGAATTGTGTAGCACAAATAAATAGCGTAATAATTAATTAAAAATAATAACACTATACTAAAGAATATTAGGATTGCACCTTTGTGGTCTAGTTGATCTTAGATTTGATTGTCTAGAGGGAATTTGACAAGGAGAGGGAGATTTAAAATCTAATGGCAACGACATAGGGATTTACATTTTTAATAAGATTCAGCTGTCTTTTTGACAAGAAATAAATAGTCTTTAAAACATGGTCAGAAACTCAGAGTTCCGATTGTCCCTGTGAACACCCCCCGAACGCTGGCCTTGGTATATCTGAAAACGCCAGGATTGCCCACATCAATAACGCTATTCATGTTATCTTTCATACTCCGAAATAAGACCATGCAAATTATGTTGATCCTGCTCTTCATTTTCCTCCCAACACTTCGAAATCAATAGGTACCATCATGACAGAGAATTGAAACCTCTACAAAAATATTTGGATTGCATAATATACAACAGCATGCAAATTTAAATAGAAATGAACAGAATTAACAATTTAGCATGGACAGCTCTTGATCAATCTGTTGCAAATCCAAAAAAAGCTTCGCTGCCGAATCTCCCAACAATCTTTGATGCAAAAAATGAACAGAGCCGAATATAGTTTAGCAGCAACCCAAAAGACATAATGAGGAGTAAATAAGATGTGTTTCTTATTAACTTTCCAAAATATTTCAGTAATGAGCCCTCTAGGCAAATTTTGACTGATGGGTGATGGCCTAAAGGCCGCAAGCAGAACGCATATTCTTCTATCATAAAAATCAGAGTTTAAATACAACGGAAAATACTCTATTAGTACAAGGAAAAAAAAATTAACTGATCCCTACCGTCTAAACGCACAAAACATTGCTGATTCAGAACCAACGAACCTAAAAAACCAAGCTTTGCAGGTCCTTCACACACAATCAAATGGGAAAAGAGCAAGCAACGTCTCTCTCTCTCTCTCTCTCTAGTCTGTCTATTGCTTATGAGTACATTACACCCATCTTCTTTGCAAAATCATCAGCATCATCAGCATCTTCATCATCATCATCAAGGTATTCCTCTTCGAGGTCTGCTGCATTCTCGCCACCATCTACGTTGTAGTCTTCCTCATCCACTTGATCGTCTTCATATTCTCCTCCCCTCTGATCATCATAAGCTTCAGCCTCATGATCCTCTTCAATTGGTTCATCGGTGATCAAACCTTCCTCATCTCCTAGGTCACTCGCATTATGCTGTAAGGAAGACTGACCCTCTATTGGTTTGACTTTTTCTGGAGCAGGTCCTTGGTCAGCACTGCCAGGTTCAACCGATGCTGACTTGGATAACGAGGAAATCACACCCCGAGTCTCTGAGGTTACGGTGCTCCTCAGCAAGTTTTCCTTTCTTTCTGGAACTGCAGCTTCAGATCCTCTTTTTCGCTTCAAAATCTCACTAAGAGGCTTCGGCCCTTCAAAGGAGAGATTACCATCAGATTGTTGATTGGGGAATTTCCTCTTTCCAAGTGATTGCCTATCGCTCATCTGCTGATGATCAGAGCTCTCAGCATTATTCTTGTCAACTTTCAGCTCCAAAAGACGCCTTGGACCATGAAATTCTGTACTATTATTCTCATTTATTATGGCGTCTCTTCTCATGCGTGAACCCAATAAGTTCCTTCCTTCATTATTGAAATCATCTGGCACCCTTACCTTTATTCTGTCTCTAAGCCTTCCCTGGTGAGAGGTTATTGGTGGCCTTTCAGGGGAAAATCTTCCCCTATTCCTCCCTTTCTCTATTTCCCTTTCCGAATGTGAATAATGGTCATTCACTGGAGATGTTGATCTTCCAGGCATCTTTATTCTTCCCCGGAGACGACTGCTAACGGAACTCTCTTGTGGAGGCAAATGGTGGGTGTCCCTTCGAGGGGCCCAGTAGTTACGATCCTCACCACGGTTATCACGATCACGACTAATTACTGACCTCAAACCATTACCACCCCTCCTCTGCTTTGCTAGAAGATTACGCAGATCTGACTCCTCAACCCGATCGGGGCTATCAGTTCTAGGGTACCGCCTCCTTTCCAGATGAGCTGACCCCCCTAACATCCTCTCAGATGACAGTCTGTGATCCTCCCAACCATACTGCCCTTGCAATAGCTCAAATGAATCATAATCGTGATACAGTTCGCGGTCAACATCAACCATCGAATTGTAATCAGCAGATCGACCAATATCATAGTCGTTCAAAGGGTTCAAATTCCTTCCATCGTGACCTCTTGCTCTGCCAAATTGATCTTCATTAGAATAATAGTCAGAATCTCTAAGATCATCGTCCACAAGGACATCGAAACCAGGGGATGGCTCCCTTGAGAACTCATCAACATCCTTAGCATTTGGAGTACTGTTACCCTCAGATACATGAGCCTGTAAAACACGGTTAGACCTGTTGATTGAGTCACCTTGGGTAGCAGGAGGAATATTTGTCTGCCTGTACCTAAGAGGTTCATCGTTCAAGCCTGAAGGAGGTACATATTTGTCAACGGAGACTCCATTTCTAGAGAAACCAGTATCAACCCTAATAGCTGGTTTTCCCTGGTGAGGTCGGTTAACTGGCTTTGGGACATTTATTTGTGGGACCTTCTGCACTTGCTCGGGTTTTTCAAGACCACCAAAAGCCTTAGTAAGAGTAGGAGGCTCATTAACTGGGGCGGCTACTACAGTAGATCCGGCCTTATTTGCAGAGAATGGTGCATGTAGGAAGGGGCATCTATCACCTTTCAAACAAAACCCTTTCTGGAAGAAGACACAGGGGACTCCTTGTTTGCCTGAATTATGTCCATGTACTGCAGGTGCTGCTGCAGACTGAGGTGAAGCAAGAGAAGGTCCCACAGAAGCAGGAACTTGGATTCCCATCAAACCATCAAGAGGCTGAAAAGAGAACAAGATTAACATCTATTTGCTGATAAAAAAATAAATAATAATTGACACTAATAATATAGACTTACAGGATGCCGGAATGCGCACTTGGGATTCAAGCAATGGCTATTCAGCCAGAACCAGCAATCCCTGGGGTTGACCCGCGCAATGTCGCTATGGCGATACTCGCACTCGCTTCCCTGATATCAAGGAAAAAGGAAAAGAATCGAGCTTCAGATAGATAATCAACTGCTCGTGCCACTAGATTAAACAAATAATGGTATTCGCTCAGTCCCAGATCAACAGTCCACAATTCCTTTTTCAGGACATTCCGAATTAAGAAAGAGTCCATCTCCCTTTTTCAGACATAATCGCTTTATCAAATCTCTTAATAGTAAACAAGTTATGTTCTTAACAACTGATTATGTTGAAATTAGTTGTCTTTCAACGGAGATTCTTGCAGCCACGAAACATCATATCAGCCACTTCATTTTCATCAAACTTGTGTAACAAAGCAGCCAAGATCCAAAGGCAGAATTCATGAAAGAATTTCTATATATATCCCTAAGAGAATTGGCTCTACAAACCCTAGCAAAGTGTAGGTGTAATCAGCCTTAGACCAGACTTCCAACAAAATAAACATAGGTAAGTGCACCTCAATTATTACTGGTGCTTAATCTATAAGCTATTTTGACATCTACTATGTAAATAAATTTAGTTTGGGAATCAATCACTTGGATGGAAAACAAAAACAACGACATATGTAGCCGACAAATGCATCAACGAGAAAATAATGAAAACAAAGGACACACGGGTCGAAGTAGTTTTTGTATACTCTGTGAACTAATTGAAGATTGATAATAATTTTGGGAAACGAAAAAAAAAAAAAAAAGACAATGGAATTAAAAATAATAAAGGTAAAAAGTAGGGAAGTGGAATTAACATTCCTCGAAATGCAAGTTGAATAAAGGTCAATTGCTGGGACAATGTTGTTTCGGGATTCTAATTCAACAGATCTATCTATCTATCTCTCGCACACACAAACCATCAAATGCCTAACAAGATCCCAGCTTTATATCTCCTCTATCATGCACTCCCATCTTTAATGCAAGATTCAAATTAATACACCAAGACAAACTACGCCGAGTACAAATAAATTAGATAAAACCCTAACGAGATCTCAAAGAAATAACACCAGAAGATTGATGAGAATGGTACAGATGCATATGCATACACCCATTATACAAACTCAATTTGAACATCAGATAAAATAACACATCAAAATTCACATAAACCAGTTAGGGTTGTTAACCAAAAAACCAATCTTGAAATAGAGAAGACACAATCAAACCGATTCAACTTCAAATACATTCAAAGATCTGATCTTTTCATAACGAAATATCAAAAACCCTAAAGTTCAAGAAACGCTCTATAGGTCACAGCTAATAAAGGGAATTGAATAATAAGAAGAAAGTAAACCTTTTTGCATGTCAAAGGGGAAGCGAGAAAATAGACACAATCGGTGTTCTTTTTCAAGGCTTCTTCCTCGGCCTCAGTTGCCGGCGCCGGTTGATTGAGCTGAGGAGGCTGTTGTGGTTGTGATTGAGTACCACCAAACATGGCGGTTGGTTCTGTTTTTGTACAAAAACCCTAACAGATAGATCCCTCTCCGCCTCAATTATTCGGATCTAGGGTTTCGATAAGCAGCGAGTATCAGCGCATGGGGACAAATTGGTAGAGAGAAAGAATCGATCTAATCTGTTGTAAACAGATAAAAGCAATAAAACTTTCAAGAGAGAGAGAGAGAGAGAAAGATAAGAAGCGAGAGAGGGGCTTTAAGGTTTGTCTGGACCTAATAGAGATGGGCAGGCAGGGCCATGTGGATGTGGGTGCCAAATATTTTTTATTTTAAGAACCGCTGGGTTTGGTTTGATTTGGTTTGGTTTGGTTTGGTTTGGTTTGATTTAGTTTTGGGTTATTGTTTGAACATCTTAAGTTTTACCGGCTTGTTTGCAAACAGAGACTACTTCGTTCGAAGTGCGGAGACGATGAAATGAAAGGAGATCGGGTCCGTATGAATGAATAAACCAATTCGCGGCGGCCTTACCCTAAAAATAGGCTTCATCTGGTGGGCTTCGACCCGTGTGGCAGCCTCGCCAATTGCCAAATCTGGTGCTAAAAGTGATTTGTGTTGGTGCAGGGGTTTTTTATTTCAAATATTTATTATATACTAAATGGGCCGTTTTCGCTATGGTTTCAATGTATATAAATATAGTTATCCAACTACAAGAAGTTAACGATTCA
Organism: Lonicera japonica; assembly: GCA_021464415.1. Classification (NCBI taxonomy): domain Eukaryota; kingdom Viridiplantae; phylum Streptophyta; class Magnoliopsida; order Dipsacales; family Caprifoliaceae; genus Lonicera; species Lonicera japonica. The sequence goes on along the minus strand of CM038468.1, from coordinate 52,757,256 downwards.
ATTCACATAAACATAATTATCAAGCACTTTGTGTATAACAATGTGACCTACATAGATATAGTTATTAAAATATAAGTAGCCCTGAGTTCGATTTGCATGCACCTAATTATCAAACCTTTTGTATAGCAAAGTCGCCTACTGGCCTTTTGCATTATAGAAAGGTGGAAAGAAGTGTCGGATTCAAATTCAAGGTAAAAGGTGTAATATTACACAAGCAAGTTTGTGATTAGATACCACTATATCCCCCTTAGAATGTAATAACGTAGATCTACTAAAAAACCGGATGCATTCACGCACATCCATTAAAAATACATTTTATTTCATATAATACCTTTGTCATTTAAATATTTACGTTCAATCACTCAATGTCTTTATATATATATATAATTCATTCACTCAGTGTTAGTAATATATTACGTTTGTAAACCACCAGCAAGTGGTCCGGTGGCAACACACTGAGATTATTATTGGATTTGATTGCAGCTAGCTACTGTTTCGCAAACAAAGATTGGTCGAGATGCACGAAAGATAACTCGGACACCCGTGATAGTAGAAAGTATCTGGGCAAAAAAAAATATTACCTCTGTAGAAAAATTGCACTCATATTATATCACATTTAAATCCTAGAAGATACTATTACCAAAGTTGAAAAGGTAAATTTAAAACAATTAGTGCATTAGTTGTTGTACATTATACTTTAAACATAATATATTTATCTAACACAAGAGATACCTACTTTGACATTAGTAATACTTTTAGTCTTTCCTTCTTAAAAAATACTTCCCCATCCTAAGTTTATGAAGAGTTCTTTAGTAATAGAATCCAAATATCTCTCGTTATTCATACTTCATTTCCAACTATTCATCCCAATTCCAAGCGTTTCTTGTGAAACTTGCGGAAGCATAATTAAAATTGCCTTTGGACATTCATATGGGAGCAAAAGTACAAAGGTATTTGCCGAACCAATTAAAACCTATATTTACACTTTTGCTTCTATGCAAACTCACCACATTATAAATGCTCTTACAAATAAATTCTTAAATGTTTTTGTTTAAAACGAAAAAGGAAAAAAGTCCAAGTCTCTTAGTTTACCTTATAAATTTTGAATCATGTTAATTTTAGCTTTAAGAATATTTAGGTGGCAGTGAGTGAGCCAAAACAATGTAGAAGAGTAAGGTGCACAAAGCAGATGTAGAAAAGGCACAAAATAGGCAGCCCTTGGTGAGGATCGAACTCACGACCTTTTGCTTACGAAGCAAACGCACTACCACTATGCTACAAAGGCACCCCCGCCACTATATTAGGAGCTAATTATTATTATCCTAAACTTGTGAATCTCTCTCTCTTTTGAGATAGATTGATGGTTCAGGAAGGAGGTAGGGTTTATTCAAATAAAATAAAAGAGGAGGAGCTAGGGAATTTGAGTACTTCATTTTCGTGGTTATAACATTGCACTTTCTTAAACATTAATTAAAATCATTAATGAAATCAATTCCTTTTTTAACCATTAATCAAATCAATTAGACTAGTGTTTGTCGTTGAGGAGTTATATTTAAAATTTTCGGACTATTTTAAAAGTTTTTGAAGTTTAAAGAAAATTTGTTAGAAACTCTACATTTATGAATGATTCACCAAGTACAACTCCCCATTATATTATATTAGGGAAGCCTCTCTACAATCTTACAAGAAAACTGATTCCTCCAACTATCTTATTACTTGTTCAAAAGGATTTAACTTTTAAATGCAAAGTTCGGCCTTCAAAAAGCTTTACACAGTTTGAACACATGAAACTTTAAACATTAATCCAAACCCAGTATTTGATATCAAACATATTGAAGAGTAACATAACGTAAAGAATATAAGGTATAAACATACATTAGTGTGTTATCGATTCTTGTATATATATACATATATGGCTCAGCTTTAAAGAGAATGCTCTTTTCTTTACAACACAAGACCATTCCTTTGAAAGAGAAAATGAATTATTCTTTTCATGAAATTTAGAAATCACTTTCCCAAATTTTGAACAAATTATCCTTTAACTAGACTATCGTTTTCTAAAAGAGATATTTTCCTTTAGAGATGGCACCATATGCTTCCCTTTCAAAATCTAGGATTGCAGAACGAAAATGTTTAGGAAAAATTAAGAAAAAGAAATCTCGCTTTTACTCTTAACTCGGGCCCAACTTTAAACTCATTTCTTTTCTGTTATATTTACCCCCACCAATCCAAGAATGAGCCATCAACCATAGGATTTAAGAGCGAATAATTATAGGGAAACACGTAATTTCAGACTCAAAAAAAATGACCGACAAGAGCGCAGCCGTTTTATTTACGATGCATTCACATTTGTCTCGCAAGGAACTTACTCTCTTTCAGTCCCTCAGCTTTAGCTTCCAAAGTTGTAGCAATTGCTATCTACCCAGCAGCATACTCAAAAATTTGGACAGAGTTGTCGAAAGGGAAATGCTATTGTCAAAGCAATCTTGGTGCATTGGTGAGCTATCATGCTTTGAGAGCAGTTCATTTATTTGGGAAAGCAGAGTCTGCTCTGACAATAACACTCCCTTTAGAAACTAAGTATGAGTAGGATTCAGAAGATAGTGCATTGACTTGAGCTGATGATTACTAATTAAGTTTCCACACAAGGAGCAAATAAGAAGGCATTACAGGAAGAATTTATACACAGAGTACCAGCAATTAGACCAAATTAGAAAGCTGAATTGCTTTCAAATGATTTAAGTTTCATAAGCAACAACCACAGCACAAGAATGAGGAAGGTGTGCGGCCAGTTCTGCGAATATACTCAGCTTGTTGTTCTGTTTTTGCAGCTTGCTGGTTTCTCTTGGCATCTGCTGCTGCTCTCTTCTCTTCAGCTTTGTGACTTGTAGCTGCTAGCTTGTTCATTAGCTTGTCGTGTGATTTTCCCCTCATCCTTTCCACCTCTACCTGAAAATCCATTATTGTTATTTTGCAAACGCATTTAAATATTACTCCCCAAAGTTAGTTGTAAACAAGATTATAAATTTTCCATACTTGGTTGATTATGGCCGCCTACACAAGTACCTAATTAGGAAACCTCAAACCCCCGGGGGGTTGAGTGGTGGTGGCAGCAGTGTGGGTGGTCAGTGGTGCGGCGGTGGCAGCAGTCTTGTGGTTTGTTTTGATGCCCCAGTGGTCACAGTGGCAAAGACAAAATAATAAGACAGGCCAACCCACTACAACCCAACCCGTTTTGCCCCATTAGGTTATTGAGGTGAGTTTGGTAATTGCGTTCAACCCAATAAAGACCAACCATTAGCAACCCCCATCCCCAACCCACCCATTCTTTGCCACCTATCCTCAAGCAACTAAACAAACATGCATCAAATATGTCATTAATTAAAATGAGATGCAGGAAAGTCCTTGATGACGATTAACAAATAGAAAGAGCTCAAAGCCATTTGGCCTAAACGTTGAACAGAGAAGTCAAGATGGGTTAGAGACATAATGTTGATAGCAAATCTTAATTACCTCAATTTTCCTCATCTCAGCTTCCGCCTTTGCTTTTTGATGATTTTCCCATGCCTGTATCTTCATCTCCTCACGTTTGAACCTGAGAAAAAGGTGACAATCAGCTACTTTCTTTGACCGTTTGCCACATTGAAGGTAGCAAACCACAAAAATAGCCAAAGAAGACAAAGCAAATGCAGGTCAAGGAAGCAAGAAAAGTTATATAGCGAACTAAGTAAACTATGCAAAAGGCATAGCCCTCATAGAGATAAATGATAACAAATCATTCATCAAGGAACACACCCCCCCCCCCCCAAAAAAAAAAAACCAATGTAGGTAACTTCGAAATTATATATAAATCCACCAAAGTAAAACGAAGTCGATCAAGTATCGGAATATAATAACCTGGCCAAGTACTTAGCTTTCTCTGCTTCTTCCCAAGCTGCTGCACGTGTCTCGATGACACTTTTAGCTGCTTGTTCCACTCCTAAAGTTTTAAGCGAAGTAGATGCGTCCTTGTCCTCCTCTTCTTTACTAGCCCATGCAGCAATATTCATCTTACCCAGCTGTGTTCCAAGACGTATGATCTCCCTCCTAGTTCTCATCTGCAATTCCTTCTCGGACAACTCTTCTTTTTTAAGATCCAGCCGATCATTTGGGACACCAGTGGGGGATGAAGATCGAACACCTCTTCGTGGAGTAGATGGCCTAGAAGAAGCTGGACTCCGCATTGGGGTTGTTGCCCGTACGGGAGTTCCAGTTCTGGAAGGTTCTTGGCTAGCGACAGGTGTCATTTCTGTACCCATATCTCTCATTGATACCGATCTAGCTGTTGAAGGAGGAGGAATAAATGTTGTTGCACTGTGGAGAGACATCGACGAATCATGACGACTCAAATTAACTGCCAAAAGTACAAAAGTCATGTAACTTTTTTTAGATTTCATAGGTCAATGCATCAGATAAATTAATGGGTGTTGTTAATGGGGTGTGATTCAAATGGGTGTTTGAAAAATTATTTTGGACACAGTGACTCAGTAGCCAACTCAGTTGCGTACCAGGGGCAAAATTGGAAAATCAATCAAAAATTGGACGGACATCTAACGGAACCCTAAACATGGTACCCAAAGTCTAGTAAACAACCTTTTGGTACCTAAAGTCTAATTCATCATTATTATGGTACCCAAAGTCAAAAATACCATCCGATAATTACCCATTTATAAACAAATATTGGATCATGTATGGTTCCTTCATTCTTTAAGGAAGTCAATCAAAACTATTGCACCAAGATGAAAGATCTTTCACAGACAGCTAAGATACTGGGAGTCTGAAATTTTAGAACTGTTCTGTTAGCACTTCTTCCTGGACCAGTTAAAATTTCAGCTGAAAGCACCTTGGTGGTTATTCCATTGAAATTCAAACCAAAAAGAAAGGTGAAAGGTATCAAAGGACTTATTTGCAAATTACTTGCTGAGCCATGTCATCTTTAGTGATCCGACAGCCTAGTCAAATTAGTTTATAAAAATTGAAGAACCATTTTCTTGTGCCTAATCTGGGACTTCAGATGGCCCATCAATCCCCTTTTAAAAGTTGGAAGTTGTACAAGTGCTATTCTGTTTTTGAAGAGCCTCTTGGATTCACTCTAAACTCATAGTTCACAAGTCAAGTCTTCAAATTGACGAATAAGTCTACAAAGTATAAATCTGAAGAAAAGGTTTGAAGACTCTTTTGGAGATACTCTAATACAAGCCAATAGTTTTTTTGTGCAAGTGCCCAAATGAAATGTACTTAACATTCAAAAGTAAATAGAGTTTAACAACGAACATGTACCAGAGGTGTATTCAAATACGAACCAAGCAAATTTTCAGAGTTCATAGAAACAGCCAGCCTCTAAATTATAATTAAGAACATAAAATACAATTAGTAAATGTGAGAACTTAAAACTTATTTGGAAAATGAAAAATCATTCAAACAAAAAAAGCATGAATTGTCTTACTTGCTGACTGCCCACTACAGTTTTCAATCATGAGTTCTGCCTTGCCATACGCATCAGAGTCAGGGTATGGGTCACTCTCCCAACTAAGATACTTTTGCCCACAAATTTCCTTGTTATCTTGGCTCGAATCAATCCGCTTAGTCTGTGGCTCTTCAAACGGAACTAATCTTTGATCAGGAACTTCCATAACCATGTTCATCAACGGTTGCCTGCTTCCGTAGCCAAAAAATTTGCGCGATCCAACAACTTGGCCGCCCGGCCCCAGAGGCTGCCCAGTCTTTGGCCGATTAGATGTTGGGCTTGCTATCCACTTTTGGGCATCGTCCCACTTGGACGGTGGTGCTGGTTTGGAGAAAGGAGCAAGAGGCACTCTTTGAGCAGCCCGCTCCGCCTTTTGAAACTCAAAGATATTTAAAGGTACATTCACACTATCAACCTCACTGTCATCATCTAAATAACTTTCATCTTGAGGCCTAATTCTTGAAACCAATAACGAGTGATCCCTACGGCTACTGTCACTAACCATCCCCATGGCCATCGAGGCAGCTGTAGTGGAAGTTGAGCATTCAGGAAGTACACTTACAACATCTACATCTTTGCAATTCTCGGAACATGAACCACCTGCTCATATCAACTTACACATTTCTAAATTCTTGAAACAGAAAAAACCAACATTCAACACAATAAAGCAGCAAATGGCAAGTAAAAAATTACAGCTTGAGAGAAAAGATGAACCTTGGTGAGAAAAAAATTATATTCCTTCAAAAGCTAAATATTAATATTTATTTATTTATTCTGTTTCAAGCCCCAGGTACGAAGGTATTACTTTACATCAAAATAAGGAAAGAGAAAACTTCCTTTTGGTGGACTTGGTTCCTCTCTATTACCCTTCCGTCCAATTCTGTTCAATAGGGGATCTAGTTCAAGGGTGAAACGGATGAATATTTTTCATGAAACTTGGAGGAGATAATCTCTATGATGGATCATATCCACAAAATTTCATCAAAAAAATTAAACTGGAAGTGAGCGTAATGAAAATTTGATACATATGTTCATTTTAGACGATTAAAATTTTAGACAATGATCTCACCCACTTCTAGAGTGTAACTTTTGATGAAATTTTGTGGAGATGATCTACTCATTATAGAGATCTTCTCCACCTAATTTCATGAAAAAAAATCATCAGTTTAGGCCTCGAACTAGACCTCATTGGACAGAAAGAATAATGGAGAGGAGCCGAGTCCCCTTTTGGTTGTAGAACTAATATTTTTGGCTCAAGGAGGAGAGAAATAAGTTCATCTAGTCAAATGATGCATTTTTTTCTTGTACATTTTCTTGACAACCAAACGGAAAACAAAAATTCAATTGTCAGCGTGGCATTTCCACAAACCATTTTCCCCTAAAAAAGAAACGATTTATATATAGTATAAAAATAAAAATAAAAATAGTAGTACCTGCAGAGTGATCGATGCGAGATCTCAAGGAGAAAGTAGAGTGGAGGCGTTGTTGTTCATCATCTTCTTCATGATCTAGATTTCGCCTCTTCTCAGCTCCCAATATCATACTCCTCAATTTCCTAGGTGATAGCCCACCACCTCCTCCTCCATTTCCCTGTAACCACAGACACAAATTCCACAACAAAAATCACACTCCCGCTCTCTCTCTCTCTCTCTCTCTGAAAATCCGGCGAGAGAGGAAATACAGAAATAGAAAGCGATAGCTGCGGAGTAATGCACAAATTTTATTGAAAATTGAAACTTATCGAGACTGTGAATTTGACCATTCAAAAGAAGAGAAACAAAAATGAATAGCATTGAAAAGAGGAAGAAGATAGGAGGCACCTGTAGAGGTCTCTTATCGATCCTTTCGTAATCCATTATTATTACTTCACTTTCCTTCATCATTCACAAGCTGCTGCAATTACCAATCCTTTTAACAGTAATATTGTCTTCAGCATTCTCTCTCTATATACAGTTGATGTTTTGGTTTACTGTCGTAGTGTTAATAGAGATGATGAATGAATTATTGAAGCGGGCTGGTTGGCTGGGCTACATATCACTTCCGTCAAATTCTCCCCAACGGACAAGATGACATGAGATGAGACCTGCTGCGGGCTGCCCGTAAGTTAGAGTTCGGGTCCACTCCGCCCTCTACTAATCTTCTTTGTTTCCACTCCCCTTTTTATTTTTTTTCTAACCCCTTTCTACTTCCTTCTCTGTATATTCCGAGGGCGTCGCACTGTTGCATATTTCTCAAAAAGATGGGGGATACGGGAGCTGCTTAATGTAGTTCGTACTTTTAATTTTGATTGGGTTTCTTTGAACATATGAAATTTTAGTTTTAATTTTTAGGAATAAGTTGTCTGAGAGTTCAGGAAAGGAAAAGACTTACCGTAACAAATTCTTCCGTTTGTCATTTCGATTAATCGGAGCAAATTTAGTCTATTCCAAAATTATTTTTATAAAAGATTTATATTATTGAGCTAAAAGACTTGATTTAATTTAGTATTTTTGTGGGTTAAGAGTTATTTTTACAATGGGTGATGTTAAAAGCATCACAATATTAATTCATAAACATTGCTTTTTTAAAAATAGTTTGTTTTTATTTTTTCTAAAGTTCCACTTATTAAATAGTGGTATAAAAAAAGTATTGAAAAAAAAAAGTATTGAAAGAAAATATGACAGCCCAAAAATAAATGCATATATACATACAATCACACACATATGCCAACGGCCTTGTGCTTTGTTCGCATTCTTCTGTTATCATAACATAAAGATTCACAAAGATGTGATTATCAAACCCTTCATTTGTTGATTCATAATTTATAGATTTATATCAATATATATATATGTGTGTATGTATTTCTTTCTTCGACTTAATAGTCAAGTTAAGAATCAAGGTTTATTTTTTCTCCTCTCTCTTGAAAGTTCATTGATTGAATTTAGGTTTATGTAGTGGAATGGTGTAATAATGATTAAGTTTGAATGCATTGTGGGACATATTATGCTTAATTTATTAGTTTATTATATTATTTTGTTTTCAAAATACACAAACACGTATATATAATTCACATAAAAACAACAAACGCATATATATGAAATATCTATTTATTTCTCTCTCTAAAAAAGAAACACGCACACACATATATATTTGACTTAGGGGAGTTTTGTATTTTGAAGTTTGAACGTATTTTTTGGAGAAAGATGCATGTGCCTCGGTCTTCAACCAGTGTTAATGTATAATTTTTTATTTTTGAGAGAGAAAGACCTAGATTTTTTATGGCTTGAACCCGTGTGTTATAGTGGTGATAAAAGATTTACTCCCTTCTCCGATTCAAACATTTTTTTTATATAGAATTTAGCCCTTTTTTAAAAAAATTTAGAACATACATAAGCACTCATTTCTCTTGTGAGCATTTTCTTTTGGCGGAAATGGACTTTCTTTAAAGAGGTAAATGATTAAATTTAAGATTGAAATTTTATAATAAAATTTAGTGAAGATCATTTCACGATAAATAGTCATCTTGAACAAATTTTAATACTTAAATTCAATTGAAAAAGTGAATGAGATGACCATAAAAATAACATATAAAAAAACGAAGATGTACTTAAATATCAATTTTTTTTATCTCACTCACTTTCAGAACAATTTTTCTCTGTAAATTTTGGTTGAAATGATTTATTTATTTATTTATGATTGAGCACATTTTCACCAATTTTAATGAAAAAAATCAACAATTACCCTTGGTTAAAATGGCACCCTTCATAGAAACACGCGGTATAAATAAGGATTTTGCTAGTTGGCATCCTTCTTATCATAAGAACAAGAAAATCGTGAATCCAATCCACGTGCATGTGGTGTTTGTTGTGATTATTAACAATAAATCACGCCACGGATCGTAATTCAAATAGTGGATATTAATAACTAGAGATAATAAGGATGAAAAACAAGCAAGAATAAAGATAATGGAACACAAAATATTCGACAAACGAAGATTTCACTAATTCTTTGAAAACGATTACAAAATCTATCACAAGAATTATTGCACTCAAAGCTCTCACAGAAGAAGAAAATCAACAGCCCTTTAACCTCTCTCTCGCAACAAGATGAACTCTCCCACAAATCCCACAGAAAGAAGAATATCTCTCATGCACTAATCTATTGAATGATTCTATCTATATATAACAATATAATAGAGTCCATCCAATCTAGAATAAGGTAACAAAAATCCTACGTAAATAAGGAAACTATTAACAAGGTAATAGAGACCAAAATAAACAAGGAAACCAAGTTTGATAAGGAAACATATTTCTCGCCCAGGCTGCAAAACGACTTTTGCACTTTTCCCGCGTAACTGCAAAAGTGCTTTTGCACCATTCCAGAATGCAATTTTCTGGGTGCAAAAGTGCTTTTGCACCTTACCAGAACCGCAAATCCTCTTTTGCATCATTCACGCGAACAATATGATTTCCCAATAAAACTCATCTTTTTCTTGGGTTTGGAATCGAGCAAAAAACACAACAGTGTTGAATCTTTGTTGTGTACACCCATTGTGATGGTTCTATCCACCGGTTTATGGTAATTATATATGAGTCCACTATTTATTATTGAACATCGCTTGTATCAAAAGTATTGTACAAGACTTTCAACCTAAAATAGGGAAAGTTTTTCCTTTTTATGAACATTAGCTTATAAACAATTTACATCCGCTTGTAATTTTTGTTTAAAATTTATCATATTTATTAATAAATTACAAAATTCCTGCTAAAAAGATATGTGGTGGTTAGGATTTATTCTCAACTATTTATCTTTTGATATAATGGCTTATAAGTGTCATGACACTCTCGTAATTATTTCAAGCATAAGTATAGTTATTTATAAATCCCATTAAATTTGGAAAGTATTTAAAGCATATCCAAATTTTAATTTATTTTCATATGAAATTCAAAATTGATTCCATATTAATTAACTTTTCATTTGATAAGTCACAAAGAATTTTAATATATTGCCAATTAATGATAGATACATATTAAATATGAACAACATATAAAATTTGTAAAATTAGTAGCACTTTTCTTACTTTTCAAAAATGAATTAAATGTTTGTTAGTGGATTTTTGTTTCTTAATTAAATTAGCTTACCTTTTCAATTATAGAATTAAGGATTTTTTTCTATTTCCAAAAAAAAAATTATTAGAAGAAAAAAAGAAGCTATTCTCCTAAAATAATTTTAATTTATTATTAAATTATGTTTCAATAACTTAAAATATTATTATAATACAACCCATACCAATTCATTTATTCTTTTTAAAACAATAAGAAAAGGCATCTCGTAGTCTCTTACAATTTTATTACTAAACAAACTTATAAATTTCTCTAAATGGACTTGGATTAATTAGTACATTTAAATTTTTTTTACCATCTTAACCTGATTTGACTACAATTTTTTTTCTTTAAATATGATTATAATATCATATAATTATAATGTATCAGTTGAGTCGGGACAAGATAAATTGAGTTCGTAGATAATATGAGTTCCAGAAGTTTGAAACAAGTACAAGTTTCATTTAAATACAATAATTTTTCTTCAAATACAATTATCATAACCTACAATTAAGACATTTTGGGTGGGTTGGGGCGGGAGAGATCAAGTTCGAGCCTATGCACACAGTAAATGGTGGAGGGTTCTAGTTTTCAAAACTAATCTTGCACTTATTGAGTCGAATTCTTAATCAGGGGCTCGTGAAATTGAAATTTGCTATAAACATCTTATGGACTAGAATCTCCTTAATAAGTTAGATTTCTTTTAGATCGGAAATTATAAGTTTTACAACAAATACTTTGTAAAAGTTCGAGTCATGTTCAAATTAGCATAAATTTAACCCGTTTGACCCAACTCAACCTAGATATTATAATTTATCTTCGAATACCCTTTAGTATCTTATGCATATTGAGACGGAGTGGTTTCATTCTTTCAAAAAAAAAACATGTACTCGGTGGGTCGAGTTCTATGTAACCGAATGCCTATATTAAATTTTAATATATATATATATATTTAACGACTTAATGTATCTCTCTTATGAGTTAAATTTTGGACGATTTTTGCATATGAGTTTCACAACAAAAACACAATACAAATACAGGTCAGTAGTGCCATAGGAAAAGGCATATAGTATTAATTAACTATTATAATATTAGAAATACATTAACTATGAATAATTTTGAATTTGAAATGTTTACATTTCTACAATCATAAGAGAGAGGTTAAATGTTAAATACGAGTATAAAAAATATTTTTCATGAATTAATTTTTGTTCTTAAAATATTGATGCTTCTAGTTACTATCTAGAGTAGTTAGATTTATGGAGAACACTAATATTTGTTTATTCTTTATAAAGTTTATTTGGTTAAATTGTCCAAAACTTGACCCGAATATAATAATTTTTTGATAAATACACTTATAATCTCATATAATTACAATGTATTGGGTTGGTCGGGTAAGACATATTGAGTTCAAGTTTATTCATTAAAACATAGCCTCTCATGTGTATTGAATTTCGTCTATGGACTAAAATCTCCCTAATAAGTTAGGTTCGAGATGAGTTTTTTTTTAAAGACTGATGTGGATATGCGTTAGAAAAACAAAAAGCAAAAGGGTCAAGTTCGGATTTGTGTAATTTTAACCCATTTAATTTAACTCAACCTAAATATAATATTTTTTCTTTAAATATCTTATAATAATAATTAATTACAATGGGGTAGGTAGGTTAAGTTTGACTTATGTTTATAAAAACGGTGTATATTTATATTTTTCAAAATAAAATAAAAAATCATTAAACTGGATTCTTTTTTAACGAGCTGTTTATATTTAATTTTATAATAAATATTTAACGGCCTAAAATCTAAGTTGGATGTATGGTGAGTGTTGTGTATGGATTCCACGATAAAAATCTGGTACATATTTAAATCAAACTAATCGGTAGTGCCATAAGTAGGTATATATCTAGTACATAAACATAACTTAAAACTAATCTACCAACATAAAAAATAGGAAAATACTTTTCTAAAAGTCAGTAAGTTTTATGGAAAACTTACAGACAAATTATAGCCACATATTTTGTCAAATACTTTGACTAGATAAGCTTTTAAGTTTTGAAATTATCAACTTTTATTCTATCTTTATATTACTAACATTTTAACCCTAAAAAGTAAAAACATCACTTTAAACAATATTTTTATGACCCGTCTTTCATCTTAACATGAATAATAAAAAGCAAATTACTTGATTTGTGTGAGGAGCATCATTAATTATTTGGCGGTGTAATCATTGAGAAATGAAAATAGAAAAATTATATAAAGTAGTTACATAATTTTTTTTCTTTAAAAACCTACATGATCTTAACATAAACACAAGCTGATAAAATTAAAGAATGCAATAAATTCATGTATTTTTATTGTAATATTTTAAATTAATTTTTCTTATCTCAAATTAATAATCAAATATTTATATAATAGTGTTCTAATTAAAGGTTTAGTTTTAAATAAATCATTCGTCTTTTGTAGGAGAAATATTTGATAAATAGGAAGACTATGTAAAAAATAAAAATACTAAATACAGCGTTATTTTGAGTAGGCTGGATTCTCAAAATCTCAACCTTTTTTGAGTAGGCGAGATCCTCAAAATCACAACCTTTTGAGCAGATTCTGAAATTCGCTAATTTATAGGATTTTAAAATTTTTGCAAGATTTTAAAAGAATTATCTAAATAACGTGATTTACCCTCAAAATCATGCCAAAAGAACATACCATTAACATCTTTTGATAGTTTAATAGCTTTAGTTTTAAAGCCTCTCTATAAATATAATATATATATATATATATATATTGGAGCATATCCTATTTTTTAATTGGTAATGGAGAAATCTAATTTACAATACAAATATTAGATGGGTAAATTTGTATAAAAGACAAAATAGAGTCTTAATTTTGTAATTATGAATTTAATGATAGTAGATTTTTATTTCAAAACTAAATACAGAGTTTGAGTAAGAGTAGATATCTTTCTTAAATTTGTGATTGAAAATTGTCTGTAAGTTAAAAAACTTACGGTGTCTTTCAGGCTAGCAAGATCCTTTTTTAAAATATTGTGAAAACGCAACAAATCTATTAACAAAAAAGAAAATGCTTTCCTAAAAGTCTGTGAGTTTTTCATAAAACTTTCAGATAAGTCGCCATATATTTGGTTAAATATTTGACTAGATAAGGGCTTTCAAGTTTTGAAATTATCAATTTTTATCATGTATTTATATTATTAACATTTTAACCTCTAAAATTAGAGACATCACTTTAAGCAATATTTTTATGACCCAATTTTCACCCTATCTTTATATTATTAACATTTTTAAACCCTAAAAGATAGAAGCATTCAATTTAAACAATATTTAAGGAACTAATATTAATTATTTTATTTAAACTCCATTTGATAATAACATGAACAATAAAAAGAAAAATACTTGATTTCTGTGAAGAGTATCATTAATGATATGTCAGTGCAATCATTGAGAATTGAAACTAGAAAAATTATACAAAGTAGTAACATAATTTTTTTCTTTAAAAACCAACATGATCTTAACATAAACAAAAGCTAATAAAATTAAAAAACGCAATAAATTCCTGTATTTTTATAGTAATATTTCGAATTAATTTTTTTTATCTCAAATTAATAATCAAATATTTATATAATAGTGTTCTAATTAATGGTTTAGTTTTAAATAAATCAAATTCATCTTTTGTAGTAGAAATATTTGATAAATATGAAGAGTATATAAAAGATGAAATGGAAAATTAGTCACAGGTCCAATATTTTTTAAACTGATCTACTCAAGGACAAGAAGTTTTGAGCTATTGTTTAAGATCCAATCTTTTGGAATTAGGACAATTTTATGTCTAAAGGACATTTTATTTTTTGATATTTTTAATTATAATGATATTATTATTTTCATGTACTTTATCAATTTTACCCTTCTTATATATTAGTTATTATTTTCAATATATAAAGATTCCAAATTCTAATTAAATTCCTCCTTTTCTAGATTCATCCACCTCAATTAAAACTCACCCTCCCCCCCCACACCCTCGATTTCAAATAACTCCCTCCCCCACAACCAATCAAATCAAAACCTAGGGTTTTTAGTTATTATGTTTCCCCAAATCTAAACACACAAATCTTAATTCCCTCACCTCACTTCAATCCGATTTTTCCCTCCATGTCGACGGCGAGATCCTTTCATTTTTCTGTCGACGACACCGACGCCATCGACAACACTCCCTTCCTCACTAGCTCCGCATCTGAAACCAACTTCCCCGCCCGGAGCCTCAGAATCCGCCGAGCTCTAAGCCTTTGCGGTGCCACTTGTTTCCTCCGGCGAGCCAACAGCCGGAGGATGCTCCAGGAACCTTCGATGTGTGTGCGTGACTTGGCTGTGGATGAGATCGAGGAGCGGCAAAGAGATGAATTTTATGGCATTCAAGGTATAAAAAGATTGCATGTTTTTCACCTTTTCCTAGTTTTAATTTGATTTTCTAAGAAAATTCATAATTTTAGTTTTTCATCTGTTTAAATATATTTTGATTTTATAATGTCTGATAAAATTTTCAACTTAGAGGAAAAATGCCTGTTTATATGCCTGCTATGCCTGATAAAATTTTCATCTGTTTATATGCCTGATAAAATTTGCAATGTCTGCTATGTCTATTCTTTATTGTATGAAATGTCTGTTGTACTGTCTATATGCCTGTTCTTTGTTGTATAAAATGTCTACTATGCCTGTTCTTCGTTTGTATGCCTGCTGCTTCTTCATATATTTAATTTTGAATTTTTGATGGATTAACTTGTTATTTTTTGAATATTTTTAGATGGGTTGACTTATCCTATGCATTTAATGTTTGTTGTGATTATAGATAATTTGAATTTTAAATTTAATTGATTGTTTTCACATTTATCTTCTAAATTTGAATTTGAATTTTGATTATATTATAGATATTTTCCTCTTTTAAATATTTGAATTTAAATTAGAATTAAATTTGGGTGAAGGGCATTGTTGGAATTTTCAAATTTAGTTTATATTTTTCTTATTTATTAATTAAAATATTTATAATTGTCCTTCAAACTAAAATATGTCCTTATGCAAGAAGTTTGTCCTTCAAACAATTGACCTAAAAGACGCGTCCTTGAGTAGATAGAGAATTCTATTTTTGTCCTTTAAACTAAAAGCCCCAAGATGAAAATACTAAATACAGCATTGTTTTGAGTAGGCGGGATTTTCAAAATCCCAACCTTTTTTGAGTAGGCAAGATCCTCAAAATTCCAACATTTTAAGTGGATTCTGAAATTCACTAATCTATAGAATTTTAAAATTTCACAACATTTTAAAAGAATTATTTAAATAATGTGTTTTATCCTCAAAATCACGCCAAAAGAACATGCTCTTAACATTTTCTAATAGTTTAATAGCTTTAGTTTTAAAGCCTCTCTATAAATATAATAAAAAAAATTATATACTTGAGCATATCCTATTTCTAATTGGTAATGGAGAAATCTAATTTAACTTTAATACAAATATTAGATGGGTGAATTTGTGTAAAAGACAAAATAGAGTCTTAATTTTGTAATTATGAATTTAATGATAGTAGATTTTTATTTCAAAATTAAATACAGAGTTTGAGTAAGAGTGAATATCTTTCTCAAATTTGAGGTTGAAAATTGTCTGTAAGTTTAAAAACTTACAGCGTCTTTCACGCAAGCAAGTTCCTAAAAAATATTTCCACGTGGATGTAAATAAACTATAAAAGTGCTTTGCCACGTAGATAAAAATATCTAAACAGAAAATGTCATCGAAGGTGGGGTCAGTCTGGTCGTAGGAACTCGGGAGTCTTTGTTTTACTTTTCAATGTAGTTTTAAAATTAATAAACTCATCAGTCTTATTAGTCACAATATATGTACTAAATTATAGAAAAATAAGTTACATTATTAACCTTTGAAATTAAAATTATTTTTTTTAAAAAAAATATAAAACTAAAATGTTCCCTTAATTCGCGAAAAATAGAGTATATCTTTTAGCATACAAGTTTATAAAAATTAAAATAATATTGACATGCATTTTTAAAATACTATTAAGATATTATAAAAAAAAATGTAATATAAGATTAATATAATATGATATATTTTGGTGGGGCATGATCATTTTCTATGAGAAACATTTCTCATATATATAGATTAAGGTTTTTGAAGAGGTAAACAGATGGATTTTTTGATAAAATTTAGTGAAGATGATTTTCATGATTAATCATTTCCGTAAAATTTTATCAAAAAATTCAATTGAAAAATAGATTAACTAAAAAATTAATAAATATATGCATTTTTTGTCGCTAAATTTTTTGATATTTGGTTAACCTACTTTTTCAGTCGAATATTTTGATAAAAATGATTTACTATTAATTATGAAAATCTCCACTAATTTTTATGAAAAAATCTGTCTGTTCACCTTCTCAAAAACATCCATCCATATATATGATATGAATAGGAAATTTTTTCCATATACTACAATTCAAATACAATATATAACTACCATAATCTGTATAACAAGAGTAACGATATTTGAAAAAATAAAAATTTATGTTATCTAAATTTAAAAAAAGTAGAAAAAATTAGTTGATGGAATAGACCATACTAGCATAGAGAAAGTATGGTGAAGAAAGGGACAAGGGAGTGCAACAAACTCTGAAGACCATTTCTATCATATTATATGTGTGTGTTTTTTTTTTTTTTTTAAATGTTGTATGTATGCATATACGTACAGTGACGTGACCACCTATAAATAAAAGGACTGGTCCACCATCCCCTGTTACTCTGAGCACCATACAGTACCACGTACACTCATTATAAACTGCTAATTTATCGTGGCGGTGACGATAAAATAGTTGACGGGGAAATGAAAAACCTTGATATTTCTGGTGAACCGGAAAGGGAAGGATTTTCGGTTACTTTACAACTGTCCTCGGCTGTTACTGTAGACAAGCTGGGCCTTTGTAATCATGTTACACTTTTAGACATTTGACCGCTTTTTAAACTTTTTTTTTTTGAGAAGGCATTTTTAAACTATGTTCAAACCCATAAAATAATAATGTTTGGAACTTTTAATCTTGAAAAGACCCAAATCCTACCCGGTAGAAAGGCCGACGCACATGCGCTCATTATTATTCTAATGCTCCATTTTGTACAGCCGCTCCAGCGACTGTGGCTATCACATGAAAAATAATTATATATATTTTTATTTTTTGTGAAATCTTTTTAATAACTTTTTTTCATAGTATATGATAAAAAGTACGAGAACGTTTTACTATATGACTTTTTATTTTTTTAACTTATTATATAAATTAAATATGTTTCTTGTATAAATTTTTTATCATTTTTTTGTGAACCTTTTCTCTTTCTTCCACACAAATAATAAACTGACTTTAAATGTGTATACACGTAAATTAGAAGCTTATAACCAGATCAAAAAAAAAATAAAAAATTAGAAGTTGTAATACGAGTGCTGATTTTAAAATTATTGGCAAAAGCCCAAATTTTGTTGGGCCTCTCCACTAGTTGTAAGAATAGTGCAATTTCAGTTAAAACTGTTGTTCAAATCACCGCAGCAGACCACAACTTTTTTCTTTTTACATTGGGCCAAATTGCGTATTCTCTAATGGAAGTCTGGGTAAATTCTAATTCTTGACATGTACTCAATTAGTGTGACTTTTTGACATCAATCAGTGGTATAAATTTAAACTCCGGCGGATTTAAGTGTTAAGTAGAGGGGGCAATTGCCCCTCTCGTATTTCTTTTTACCTATAATATTATTAATATTTTTTTAAAATAATAGTTAATTTTGCACCCCTTAATTTTTTAGAAAAAAAAAAAACTATTGGCACCTTAATTTTTAGAAAAAATACACTATTGCTCCCTCTCAATTAAGTAAATACTTCATCCATCTTTAATTAAGTGTTAATTTTTTTGAGATATCCAAAATAAGAATTTAAATGTCTTTTTATTATATTAAAATTAGTGTTCTTTTTAAAAGAAAACAAAAGCCAAAGTAGCCCTAATGTGAGTACAAATTTAAGTTGGAACATAAAGGAAAATTTACAACGTAAAATATAAGTACATTTTTCATCTTTATTGGAAAAAAATTATGCACATTATGTTTTTCCCCTAGTAATTTTTTTGGCTCCTCCCTTTGTTCAAAACGAGGAAAGGGAAGTGTTAGTTCCCACTAGCCCACTAATTAGAAAGACAAAACAACATGTTTTGAACCATAGCGTACTGTCTTTCAAGAGTTTTATCATATGCATTAAAAAATAAAACATTGCTTTGACATTAGTTGTAATTGTTTTGGCAATACCATTACCCAAAATAAAATAGATTTGACATGCAATTGCCTAAAGAATTGTGTTCATACCGTATTTGTATCTAGGGTTTTTAAATACAATATCCTATCATGTCATATTTGTGTTCCAAATTTTAAAACAAAATTGCACAAAATCAAAGTTATATTGTGTTAATTGTATCTTGTCATGTCCAACATATTTTTTTTAATTGTTTTTACTTGTATTATAACGTGTTTTTAGGACTTAAAAAATGCAATCAAAATGATTTAAGGATCTTGAAAATGAAGAACAGAGGAAAAATTTATTGATTTCAACTTAATATTACAGAAGAGAGAAGGTAAGAGGAAAGAATAGAGAGAGAACAAAAGAAAAGAAGGAAAAACCAAAAGACAACGTTCTCTGAGCCAACGATTACAATTTAAAGAAAGAAAAGTAAAAGCAAACAGTACTTACACAGTAAAAGCAAACAGTAAACTTAATTATTTTACAAGCAAACGGCATAATAATTGCCATGCAGTAAACTTAATTATTTTACAAGCAAACAAAAGCAAACGGCATAATAATTGCCATGGGACCCTCTGGTGGCGTGTGCTGGATGGTGGTGCAGGCGTTCGTCCAAAGTGATCCAGACTTTAATAAAGTTTTCTAAATAATAATTCTACTCCACTTGATTTTTCCCTTTGTCTTTTACAGGTGGAGCAGTTGAGTCTTCATAAAGACTGGCGAGCCATCTACCCATATGTGTAGTCATATCCTCATTTGGCTCCGCAAAATCCTCGTCCTCAATATTAACCAATTGGGCTGGTTCAGATTTTATTTCAGACTTTGAGTCTTGAGAAATAGACATAAAGTCTTCATCCATATCTAACTGACAGGCCAGATTTTGGAGAATTTTAGCTTTAAGCTTCTTGATATGGGTATTTGGGAATTTCTCTTTAAGAGAGGCCAAATAAGGAGTTTTAAACTCTGATTTTTCAATAACATGCTTCTTTAAGAACGCATCATCCTCAGCTGATTTTGTATTAATTTCGAGGAACTCAAATAAATCTTTTTTAATTTGAACTATTAGTTCAGTGATATCAAATTTAGGCCATCATTTATAATAGTAGTCACGTACTAACAAAAATAACCCATTACTCCTGGTAGTAGTATTATAGTTCCATTGAAATATCCAGGGAATATGATATTTTGTAAGAAAATGTAATAATGCAAAATTAGTAATAGGGTGTTGCTCCTTAATAAGGAGTCTGGGATGATTTTTGCTATAAGCAACAAATAATTCATATAAATTATTCGGGAGAATATCCTCTTCGGGACCATTTAGAATAAACCATTGGAAAAACCAGTGGGGAAGAGATTCTAAATAAGAATCATCGCTTTTAAGCTTATCAATACGAAAAAACCAGGTATGGGAATTATACTGGTTTTGATATAAAAGGCCTTTTTCCAGGCATCAATATAATCCCAATAGTTAAAATAACGGGGAGCATTTCTATCATTTGAATAACGAGTCTGTAATGCTTGTTCTTTATTCGGATTTAATCCCCATTCTTCAATACTAATTACGCCTTTAATAAAAGCTTTACTGAAAGCAATTTCTGGGTTAAATGAACCCACATTCCTGTTCATATGCGTAAATACTACGCTATCCGTATCTTTAAGAATGGCCTCATAATATTCTCTAGTTTTCCCGCTAATAAGTGGAAAATCCATATTATTCTCAAAATATCTTTGGGCAATAGTCCCTGGGTTCATTGCAAATCTTTGATCCCCCTTTTGCAAATACAAAACAAAATCCTGTTGCGGCTTTTTTAAAGCCACCTGAACTTCCTCTTTAAGAGCCTCTTTAAAAGTCCCTGGAGACGGCGGTTTAACCTGAGAAGAGGACGCTTGGGATTTAATCCCAGGAGTACCAATATTCCTTGCAGGAGACCTTTGAGGTCCTCCTCTGCCTCTATTGCCTCTATAAGAGGAAGAGGAACCGGTTGGCCTGCTCATGAGGCCTTTCCCTGCAAAAATTCTCTGGTTAAGAAATCAGGAAGATAATTTGATTCTCCTTTTATAAATTCTATTTTAAAATCAAATACTGATAAAATTGCTTGCCATCTAGCAAATATTTGTTTAGAAGCAATATTTTTTACATCTTTTTCAAGCACATCTTTAGCTGCTTGACAATCAATACGTAAGAGAAATTCTTGATTTAATAAATCTTCTTGGAAATCAGAAATACATTCAACAAAAGATAATATTTCTTTCTTAATAGTAGAATAATTTTTCTGAGCATTATTCCATTTCCCAGAAGTAAATCTAGATAAAATTTCTTTATCAGAATCTTTAAATTTTTGTTTAAGAATACCTCCATAACCAATATCTGAAGCATCTGTTTCAACAATTTTAAAAGAGTAAGGTGAAACCAATGCCAAACAAGGAAGTTGTTTAACTTTAGATTTAATAAGCTTTACAGCTGTGTGTCTATCAGACCACAGGAGAGGGTTTTTCCTTAATCTCTTATATAAAGGAATACAATCGGTAGCTAAATTTTTATAATAGTCTCTAATATAATTTAGAGACCCTAAAAATCTTTGTAATTGAGTTTTATCACGAATTTCATCAGAAAATTTTTCTGCAAACTCAATGGCCCTATTAATAGGAATAATATTTCCCTTAGTAATTTCATGTCCTAAAAATCTTATTTTAGTTTGAAAAATACTTATCTTTTTAGCCGAAACAACCAAACCGGCATTCTTTATAATTTTAATAAAAATTTGTATGTGTTTAATATGCTGATCAATGCTATTAGAAAATATGAGGATATCATCAATATAAACAATAAAAAAAAGTACTATAAGGAGTAAAAACATCATTCATAATATTCTGGAATTCTTAGGGGGCATTTTTAAGCCCAAATGGCATAACATTCCATTCAAAATGTCCAAACGGGACAGTAAAAGCAGTTTTATACATGTCAGCTTTAGCAATTTGGATTTGCCAATATCCAGATTTTAAATCAAATTTAGAGAAAATAGTAGCAGCCTGTAGACGAGCTAATAAATCCTTTTTATTAGGGAGCGGATATCTAATCCATTTTAAAACTTTGTTTAAAGGTTTATAGTTAATAACTAATCTAGGAGCACCACGCTCAATTTCAGACGCCTTGTTAACGTAGAAGGCAGTACAACTCCAAGGAGAATAACTTTTTCTAATAAGTCCTTTCTCTATAAGAGAAGAAATCTCAACCTTACAATGTTCTAAAAGAATAGAATTCATCTGTGCAGGTCTAGCCTTGGTAGATATATTCTTTTCATCAAAATTCTCTTCATAAGGAAGGGGAACAATATGTCTCTTTCTATTCCAGAAAGCAGTAGGAATATCACTACAGACTTCTCTAATAATTTGTTCTTGTAAATTCTTAATAGATAATTTATTTTTATGATTATTAAGCTGAAGATTGATATTCATAATTTTTAAATCTTCATGCAAATAGTTAAGATGTTTTTCTTTAAACACAAGTTTATCCTTGACTTCATTAACTTCTTTAATACGAGGTTTAGTAATAAATTTAAATAAAATTTCTCTATTATCAAATTGTGTAATAAGTCCTCTTTCATTTTTAGTGAAAGGTTCTATAAGATTTAAAAAAGGGGTACCTAAAATAATACGTTGAGATAAGTTTTTAATTAAAATAAAAGTACTCTTTATACACATACCATCATTACAAACATAAGCATTAGATAATTTAAAATTGATTTTAAGCTTATTACCTCCCGCACTAGTCATAGATTCAGACGTTTTTTCAAAATATTTAGTAGGAACTAAACCTTCCCTAATACAATTCATATCTGCCCCTGTATCAAGAAAGGGTATGTCT
This sequence comes from Lonicera japonica, assembly GCA_021464415.1. Classification (NCBI taxonomy): domain Eukaryota; kingdom Viridiplantae; phylum Streptophyta; class Magnoliopsida; order Dipsacales; family Caprifoliaceae; genus Lonicera; species Lonicera japonica. Next base: position 52,734,472 of record CM038468.1, on the reverse strand, counting down.
TTGAGGACAAAATCTTTATCCACAACAATAGTAATATTTATGTACCATTTCTGAACAATAACTTGATCTATAAGATTAAGAAAATTGTCACTAGTGTTAATAACTATGTTCTGAGAAGAACTTTCAGTAATATTTGGAGATTTTTCTAAAATAGAAAGACGAAGTTTAATATCTTTAACCTCAGTTTTTAAACTATTAATCTCTGTTTTTAAATCTGAAATAGTAATCTCTTTTTCAAGAGTTTTATAAAAACTTTTAAGGATATTATGTAAAGAATACGGTTCTGTACTAGGTAATATACTTTTTTCAGTTTTAAACGTAGTCAAATATTGTTCTATAAGTTTACGTTTAACATTAGTATCCTCAACTTGATCTATAAGATCTAAGATAGACTGTTCTTCTTTAGTCAAAACATTAATACTAAGACCATTAGTTTTTAATATAGCCTTATAATAATCAGTCTGAGATTTGCAATTACAATCAGAATCAGACTCCGAATTATTGGAAGAGGCGCCAGAAGGGGATTCAGAATTAATGTTGTTAACCTCTTCTTCTTCATTTTCTTCCTCATCATCACTAGGGTTTAATAAAACCGCCATAAGTTGCCTTTTAAGGCCTTCATCAGCTATTTCACTAAGCTTTTGCTTAGTCCAACACTTATTAGCATAGTGGCCAGCCTTGCCACATTTTCGACAAATAACTTGACTCATATTGGGCTTCTTATTTGGCCCAGGCTTCCTATGAGGAGTCCTAGAGGTAGAAGGTGGAGGGGCCTTCTTATGTGATTTCTTACGCCTTTTATGATGTTTTCTAGTTCTATTAGAACTATCAGTAGTTTTCTTAATCCTAGAATAAGGAATACTCATATCATAAGCAAACTGATCACAAAACTCACCTATTTCTTTACGACCAGTTAAATTTTGAGCTTTAAGTTGAGCTTTAAGCTTAATATCATTACACAAGGATAGACCTTCAGCAATACATTCACTAATAAGATAGCCATAAGTATAATCCTTATAAGGAATGGAAGTACCACCATATTTTTTACTAATCCGGTCTTTAACCTTTTGGGCAAATAAAGTAGGAAGACCTGCTATAAATTTTTATTTTCAAAAATCTGCATTAGCGTCTTCTCTGGTCATAACTTTGGAGAGAAATACATCTTTACACCATCTAAAATGGGTCAAAGTAGGACATTTTAAATTTATCAATAAATCCTTACTTCTATCTAATATGGTAGGATGAGGGCCTATAAAATGTTGTACAATAGCAGTGAGAAGAGAATAAACAGCATTCTCTTCAGCTTTAGGTTGAACCTGGGTAATCTCCTGGCCTTGTTCATTTTTAGTAGTAACATTAATATTAACTATTTTAATAGAGTTTTTAATCTCATTTCTCTGACTATAAGTCAAAACATTATCCCACCAGCCTCGTAATTGGCCAGAAAATCCTGCAATCATAAATTCAGCAACGCTTTTATCGCTACTACCACTAGCTTTGCAAGCAGTACCATACATAGTCATTCTGTATAACTGAGTTAATATTTGGTATTCGGACATACCATCAATATACCATTCGTATATAGTTTTAGCACTAAAATTAACTGTAGGATTAAAAATAGCTTCTTCCTCGAATAACATATCTCGAGGGGTAGGACGCTGGTAATAAGTCCTAGTAGGAGCCATTTGGGTAGCCACATGGGTTTTACCAAAAGTTATTTTATTTAGATCTCCTTCCATAGCTAATAACTCATTTTTAAATTGAGTAATATCAGAAAATTCAGTCTCATAATCAGAAACATCCTCAGTTTGGGTAATAGGAAGAATATGTTTATTATTAAATAAACGAAGATTTTCAAGCTTTTCGGTAAGAGCTTCAACTATCTCTTTGTGTTTATCACTATGTTTAAATTTCTCAGTAATTTCTATAATAGGTTTAATATAAGAGGTCACTACCTTGGGTTTTTCTATAATAGGAGCAGGTCTTTTCCCTTCAGAAACTTGGACCTTTTCTAATGTTTCCTCAATATGAGTTAATTGACTTGCCATGGTTTGTATATGCAAATTAGTATAATTATTTTGCTTAATAACCTTGTTAAGATCATCAGGACCTATATGAGATGAAGTTATCCTAATATTGGATGAAAATGCACTGGTTTCCAGGGTCTGATTCTTCCCTACCTCTATTTTTAAAGCTTCAGTGGGAGGGTAAAGGGATTGGACCACATTTCCCGAAACAGTTTTCCAAGTTTTATAAAAACTATCTATAGTACAAATATTGGGGTAATCTCCCTCATAGTTACTATAAAACCAAGTGACAAAAGGAATAACTTCTTCGTTTTCATCAATATGTTCATAAAATTTAGATTTAAAAAATAATTTTTGTTCTTCTGAAAATTCAGCAAAAAACCATTTTCTAAAATCAGAATATTTTTCTTGCATAAATTCTGCATTACAATCAGTTCTCTTATAAGTAAATTCACTTCTAGTAATTGTCAAAATTTGTTTCATAGCAAAACCTAACTCTGAAACAGTATCAGGTTCATTTTTTGAAGGTTTAGAATAAACACCATGAGGAATATTTTGCTGAGAGTTAATAACCCCTTCAAACTGTAAGTTTTCTTGTTTAACACCAGACACTCCTTCCCCTGATTTAGAAACAGGAACACTATAATTAATAGTAGGGGCAGGTGTATAAAATCTCTGACTTTCCGAGAAAGAAGCCGAAGATGGTCTTTTAGAAGAGGTAGATAACCTAGCAGTTTTATTATTATCAAATTTAACAATAACATCACCGTCATCAAACTGAAGAATTTCTTCAACATGTTTGTTTTCAATAGGGACGGGCGGAGCTGCGGCTTCTAAAAGCCATTGCTCAGGTAAATCAATATCGTTCCATTTAATAGTCCTGGGAACAGCAATATCAGATTTTAAAAGATTAGTCTCAATAAGAGTAGTTTTTCCCTTAGGATCATATTTTTTAGCATTGGGGCTAAGGGTGTTCATAACTTTATAATGGACTCTGTAAGTAACATATAAAGGTTCACTGCCTTCTTTTAAATCGTAACCATTCATTTGAATATTAAGAGTTAGAACATCTAACAAATTTTTATCAGATAAAGAAACAGAATAATCAGGGAAGCAGTTGAAATAAACTGGACCATCACATAAACTTGTTTGAATTATTCCTAATAAGGAATCCTTAAATTTATTGTGTCTACAATCACGCAAAGCAATTAATAAGGAGGTATTTAAACCAAGAGTTGTTAAGGGTTTAATAGCTACTTGAATTAATCCAATATGCATATATTTATATTTATCTTTGTACCGAAGAATTTCATCTTCATGAAGCATCTGCATGTGATCTAAATTATTACCAACAGGAATAGTCTGTTCAATAGTCTTTATAGACATAGATGAAATAAAATCAAACATACCAGAATTGTAAATTTTATTTGGTTTAACCATAGGTAGATGCCAGTTTAACAATTTATTCTCTATATTAGAGAATTCAATATTATCAGTGTTCTTTATAAAAGAACTAGGAACATATTTTGAGCGAGAAATAGATCTGTTCAACATAATAAAGATTTTTTTTTTAAGTCTTAATAAACAGAAATTAAAATAACACGTCTGTCAACGACTTACGCAAACATAAAGCGCCTACAACAAGCTCACCTGGCTCTTAACGGCGGATGCTGCAACGCGACTAAAGATGACGTCCCACTATTCCAACCTCTGATACCAAAATGATTTAAGGATCTTGAAAATGAAGAACAGAGGAAAAATTTATTGATTTCAACTTAATATTACAGAAGAGAGAAGGTTACAGGAAAGAAGAGAGAGAGAACAAAAGAAAAGAAGGAAAAAACAAAAGACAACGTTCTCTGAGCCAACGATTACAATTTAAAGAAAGAAAAGTAAAAGCAAACAGTACTTACACAGTAAAAGCAAACAGTAAACTTAATTATTTTACAAGCAAACGAAAGCAAACGGCATAATAATTGCCATGCAGTAAACTTAATTATTTTACAAGCAAACAAAAGCAAACGGCATAATAATTGCCATGGGACCCTCTGGTGGAGTGTGCTGGATGGTGGTGCAGGCGTTCGTCCAAAGTGATCCAGACTTTAATAAAGTTTTCTAAATAATAGTTCCAAATTTTAAAACAAAATTGCACAAAATCAAAGTAATATTATGTTAATTGTATCTTGTCATGTCCAACATATTTTTTTTAATTGTTTTTACTTGTATTATAACGTGTTTTTAGGACTTAAAAAATGCAATCATGTCTTGTCGTGTTTAGACAGGTCGTATTCTTGCTATATAAAACAACACAAATTCATGTCATATCGCATTTGTGTCTTATTATATCTTGTTGTGTTGTATCATTCTAGGTCTAAATACTACTCAAAAACACAAATTACCACCTTTATGAGTATGAACCATAAATGGATGCGTTATTGCAAAAAAGTATGAACCTGAAAATAAAAAAATATTAAAAGAGTTTATCATTAAACCATTTATATTTCCCCATTTTTTCATATAGATGATGTCTGCAATACAAAAATTACTTTAATAATAGTGTTGTGTGCAAATAGTAAATTAGCTCATTAATTAAACGTCCATACATATGTCGCTAGGTGAACAAGGATACGTGGATGTCTACGTGGACAAACCAAAATGATGTGGAAGCAAGTGTGACCATGTTTAAAATAAAAGGTCGTGCAATAAGATCTACATATTAATTGGCTGTGCCCCACTTAAAGATAGACCACATCTCCTAAAAAGTTTGGTATTTTTAGATCCATACCATCAGCCTTAAACAACCTTTGGCGGACTGATGTCAAAACAATTTTGATAGCATGGGTGAGTGACACAAGGAAAGTATTGGCTATCAAAAGACCACCTTACTTGCATTGAATGCATACTGATTGCATTTAATGCTCTATCTTAAATGGAGAAACAAGATTAATTAATTGGCATATTTAATCAAACACTATTGTTCATACTAAAAATTGGAGAGGTATTTTAGACAATACAGTCAAATGATTGAATCAAATGATAAGTTCAATAAGTGCAACAAACCAACAGAGTCAAAGATGTATAGAGGATGTTGGTCTCGAATGAAGATACGGGTTAACCCTTCTTTGTGGAATAGAGGTAGGATATCAGTTTGCTTTGTATTGATTATGAATAAACAAGTATTACAAACTCATATAAGACTTTCTAACTATTCTATTCCACTATATTACAATAAGAGTATACTCGAACTACATAAGTTATAACTTTCCTTTTATAGGAGCTCTACTGAGTGCTCTCAAGCTTTTATTTATCTCTTGTTTTCTTACTAATAAATGCGTAATTTTCTTTATTCTTAGGTTTGTTTAGTTGTTGCTAGATTGGTTATTAGGTTTTTTTTTTTAACTTAAAGTAAATGTTGGATTCTCCTCCTATATATATGACCAAGAAAAGATGTGTGGTAGAGCTCTGATGGTATGTCCAATACCATGCCTTGATCATCACTAACTTTGGCTTTACTTCTGCCTGAATTTCGGTGCATTAAATGCAATTGGTATGCATTTAAAAAAGATGATAAATGTTCTGCGTCTTCTGCAGAGTAGGTGGCAGACCCCCATGCTATTTATCAGCTACTTTGTTAGAGTGGTTACGTGAGAGCTCTGCCCTTCGAGCTCCATATTCTATTACGCGAAAATAATTATTGAGCACGTGCATAATTCTTAAGCACGTGCCCTACTGCCGAAGATCCCCGTTCTTCCTATGATACTTGAATAGAGCTCCTCTTACTGTGGTAGAATATGATGCTGACGTGGGCAGCTACGTGTTGGATTGTGGGTGGCTGGGTAAACTAAGTTATTAATTTACAGCATCAACTATAAAGATAAAATAGTAGTTCAAAACTAACTACTCCAGCCCACAAAGCTGTCTTATCCCACACTATATACGAAGCATTTATTTCTTCATAACAAATGGAATTTTGACATTGAATACAAATTATCAAGCGAGAATAAATCATTGTTCAAGAGAGATTTTCATATTTAAAACATTTGATGCCTTCATTCAGTATTTATGTGAAAAACACCAAAGCTTGTTGACTTGTTTAGTATAATATAGTTAAGTATTGAGAGTTTTTTTGCATACAACTTGTAATAGTTAGACTAGTCTAAAGTTACAATACATTTAATTATAATTAAAAAATTTGCTTTTTACTATTATTATTTATAAAGGTTTTTTGAACTTAAAACTCATTCACAAATGAAGAGTAACCTTTATCACAATTGATTGAACATCCTCTATAATTTTTTTTGTCAATTATATATATTTTCAAGCCATTTCATATTATTGCAGACATATATATGGTCAATTCACCATAGAACGGTGGCGAAGCTGTGTAAGGGCAGCTGCCCTTCCTTGGCTTGGGCCATTAAACAAAAAGAAAAAAGTTTAGGGACTTATATGCATAAAAATAAACTTAAGGGGTTTGTAAATATTAAACCTAATTAATTAAAAAAGTGCCGCTACTCATTTTTCTTCTTCTTCTACCTGCCGCTGCTTCAGTGCTTTTACCATTTACCATTTTCATTTCTTCACTCACCTCTCAAACCTTTCTTTATCTACACCATTTTTTCATCACCACCATTCACCAATACTTCCAAAATATGAAAAACTGTAGAATATTATTATAATTTATCATAATTGTTCGCATTTGTTATTTAAGTTGTATGAAATTTTATTATTAATAGTATTATGTTTGCGTTTAAATTTTATGGCTTTAAATATGATTTAGTGTGTTTTAATTTTCGATCAAATTTCGCCTTTTGTTGGTCAATTTCTTGGCTTCGCCATTGACATAGAAACCTTTTAATTAAAGTAATTAACATTGACTTAGCAGTTGACTCTATATTTTAGATTTTTATATCAACAAATAAAAATAATAATAAAGCAAAAGTATAAAAAACAACAAGATTAATCTCTATTTTAATATCATTTTATCATGTGGTTTTGTAAAATTGAAACTTTCATGCAAGTTGTCGTTCCCAGCTCCGGATATAAATTTATATTTGTACAAGGGAGAAAAAACCAAATTCATAAAGTCTAGACATTCCAAGCGGACTTACAGGGAACTGCCTTTGCAAGAGGCTCTTAGCTTTTGTTGTTTCTTTTTTTTCCCGGTTACCAAAAAAAAAATAAAGTCTAGACACTACCCAAATTGCCTGTCACTACACGAGTCAAATACGTAAAAAAAAAAAAATGGAGCCCTTCAATATTGACCATGCAAAAAAGGACGAGAATAAGCAGCCATTTTTTCCTTTCTTTTTTTAATCTATGTGATTGATGAGACATCTAATTTTATTTTTTTTGTTGTCTCTCTACTAATTTTTGTTTATAAATTTTTGTTCGTAGTAAACCACGACACTAGCTACTAATTCTTTTTAAAATTGTTAGGGCTCGGACTAAACAGTTTTGATTAAATTTATCTCAATGTCGAGACTATTAAGCCTTATTATTATTATTATTAATTTATTTTTTTCTGTATCGTATTCCATTCATCTGGACACAAGCACACCGCCCCAACACGAAAACTCAAATTCTTCATCATCATAAATCCCACGTGGAATTGGAATTCTCCCACGGCCCCTAAATTCATATTATAGGCCTCTCCTTTGTCGCAGGCAAGTTTTACATTTCCCCCCGATTCCCGAAAATTGCGATAGGTAGGCTTAAGCAAGAAAATAACAAAATAATTAGGAACAAAAAAAAAAGTCGATCTGATTTTCGTTCCGGGGATTGAGTAAAATTTTTAATATCTCGAAATACCCAGCCGATCTCCGGCGATGAGTGGGACCGAGGTAGGTCCGTCGGCGGTGGTCGCTTACACCCTAAAGGACGCCACGAGTTGGTGGGAGGAAGTAAACAATTCCGCTCTTTGGCAGGATCGTATATTCCACATTCTCGCTGCACTCTACACCATCGTCGCCTTGGTAGCTTTGGTAATTATGTTCTCTCTAAGATATTTGAGTTTTATAGAGGAATTAATGTTGTTGTGTTGTAGTTTGTTTGTCTAATTTTGAGGTATTTGATGTGAATTGTGGATTTGGATTGATTAGGGTTTGTAGAACTTCGAATTGAATGATCCAAATTTAGCTATAAGGACTAAGGAGGGAAAATAATACATGTAAAACCATGAGGATTTGTCATTTTTCCTCTATCTCAGAAGCAAAATAATGTTTAATTACTTGATGAATAGGTGAAAAAGAGAAACAAAGCAATGAACAAATTGATACTTCAAAAATTCAGATTTAGGTGGTGGTTTTAAATTGAAATAAAAGGATTGTAAGGACCGGTTGAGAGGTGAACTCAATTACAAAAGATAAATAATACACCCTTAAGAAAAATATCATTCTTCCTTGAAGTTTGTACAACTTTCTTTGTTCTATGATTTTGTAAGACTTGCAACAATTTCACCAATTCCACTGTCTTCCCTGTTCCCTTCCTTTCCCCCTCAAGTACCACGGGTCTATCCAGGCTTGTATGAAAGAAAAAGGGTCTTGCATTACTGCACCCAAAATAACGAAGACCGGTTATATTACAAAAATCCTCCAACAATTAAGCCACAGTTTGCAAGTTTGAAGGACCCATGATGTTTACTTCGCCGGTGCAATGCACTACCGTAACAATAACAATTAGTTGTAGATGATGCTGTAATTAAACAGATAGAGGAGTATATATGTGCTAAGGCTTGGGGGAGATGTACACGATGTTATGATAACTGGCTTGTTTGTAAAAATTGCGGTATAGATGAGAGGGTTTTGTTGTAAGCAGGGGGTATGCCCCCTGTGTCTGCTATTTCCTTTGTTTGTTGTTCAATGAATTTGGATTTTACTTAAAAAAAAGTAAAAAATAACAAGTATTGCTTATTAAAATTTAAAACTGTTATTTAACTGTGCCAATTTGAATTAGTGATTTACAACAAGAAATGTCTAGATTGATGATCCAGTACGAAAATGAAGTTTACTTCAATGCAACATTGAATGTTATCATAGCAATGACAATGGAAAAATTGAAAGATATAACCAACAACTCCTCTTTCGAGCAAGCAGGTTAACCTAGTTGGGGAAACATCCACTGGGACCTGGGAGATATCCAATGTTTGAGTCTTGCCAAGGGAGGGTTTGGGGTGGGTTTTTGTTGTTTGTAGTTAAAGGAAAGATTTGGACCTCCCTTGACACGATTCCTTTGAAAATAGATTTTTTTTAGGGGAGAAAAAGTAACCTTAATTACTAATTTCAAAAATCAAATCTGAACTTCAGATAAAGAGAGACTAAATTCCAGTTGATGGTTAGCACCAATAAGTAGACAGGGCATGCTTTACTTTTCAATAAAATTTCTCTCAGTAGTCATCCAAATACGGTGTATTACACTTCTTTAGTTATTTACTACTACATAACTTTCATTGGAAGCACCCTCGGCAGCAGGCCCCACTTGGGACCGTGTGGGGTTTACTCCCTTGCACCACATGGATCTGCCTCGAAAGATTCTCCAAATAATACTACCACATCATCAATACAACGAATTGCAATTGACCTAATTCGTGAAATTGCTGTCAAAATCCACTAGGGACCACTGTGGCCGTCGTTATTCATTGAGACAAAAACTCAAAAAGAAGAGGCTGTACTCTAACTCACCGTGATTTCCTCCTTTATCTATGTTGACTAATGCCAGCTCCTCATTAAGCTAAATTCACATTTCCGAAAAGACCACACTCTAACCTACATCGTCAGAACATTCAATTGCACGACTCACAAGTTACATGACTATCTGGAGATAAAATTTATCTCAACCTCTACCAATGATGAAGAGACTTCAAACCCCCTCTGGTATTTCACAAAAATGCCAGGCACAGAGACCGAGAGAGGGGAGCAACTGCCTTCTGTAGCCTCAACCAGTAAAGCGCCCTCCTCTACTATAATGGCTAGCTGCCAGCAACTCTCCAGTCTCCACCTTTATCTTCTCTTGAGGGGACTACCCTCCATATATGAAGCTTCCATATTTCCTTGGCGACTATAAAGCCCTCAATTGGGCCATAACTTGAAGAGGTGTCATGCTTCTGAGTGTGGTTTCAGTTTTCAACCAGGGGAAGGTGACATTTGCATCGGTTTGCTAGTTGAGACTTGAGAGAACTAAGGATGCTAGAATTATCTCTAAATCTTTAGGCATTCAATCAGTATTAGATTGGATGGATAATTTAATTTAAATAAAATAGATATAGAAAAAGTGCGAAAATAATGGTATTATAGTTTACAAGGAAGAACTGAACTTTATAATGATTTTCCTACATTTTTCACCAACCGTAGCTCTGACTTGATATCAATGAATCTGCCAGTACAAGCGTAACTCGTAATTGCTAATAATCTGGAATTTGATTATTTTAGGTGCAACTGGTTCGGATACAATTAAGAGTGCCCGAGTATGGTTGGACCACTCAGAAGGTCTTCCATTTTCTCAATTTCTTGGTCAATGGGGGTTTGTATCTTTTTCTCCTACCGCATTTCATGATACTAATCTCTCTCTCTCTCTCTCTCACACACACACACACACACACACATACACACACAAAAAAAAAAACGCAAACACAGTCTCATTTGATCTCTTAATTTTGTCCTCTATACTGAGCTTATTTATTACTGTTTGCAGTTCGAGCTTTAGTTTTTATTTTCCGCCGGGATGTTCAGAAGGCGCAACCAGAGGTTGGGAAGAATCTTTAGTTCATTTGCACATACCCGTCTCCTTTACACTGAATGATTTCTAACATGTAGCTTGTGATGCTATGCTTGTCAGATTCTCCAACACATCTTGCTTGATATGCCGAGTCTGGCATTTTTTACAACTTATGCCCTCTTGGTTTTGTTCTGGGCAGAAATTTACTACCAGGTTGCTTTTGATTGCGTTTGCTCTTAGTTCTGATTGGTGTCTGCCCTTTTATTCTGATTTTAATGATTGCTTGAACATTTGCCAGGCACGTGCTGTATCTACTGATGGGCTCAGGCCAAGTTTCTTGACAATCAATGGGGTGGTGTATGCAATTCAGGTGAAAATTCTTGTCCTGAAAAATCTCGTACTGATGAGCTCAGGCCAAGTTGCTTGAACATCATACACATACACGCATATATAGTTTTAGCTAGAAAGCTAGTTTTTGTTTGCGAGGATTTGCATTGGATTCTTGAGTGACTCTTTTCCCTGAATTTCTATCAGATCATTTTGTGGTTGATTATATGGTGGAAGCCTACCCACATTTCGATCATCCTGTCCAAGGTGTTCTTTGCAGGTCATTTTCAGATACTAGTTTAAATTTGCAGTATAATTGTTGGTTGAACATTGTACCAATAACTTCTGTGGGGACCTAACACATATATGCATTGGCAGGCGTGTCTTTGTTTGCAGCCTTGGGGTTTCTACTTTATGGAGGAAGGTAATTTCCCATTTGTGTATAAATAGTTTGGTTTTCCTGTGGACTCACATAGTGCACAGTCACTCTCCTGCACCCTCAGGCTCTCTTTTCATCTTCATGCAGGCTTTTCTTAATGTTGCAGCGTTTCCCTGTAGAATCCAAAGGGCGACGTAAGAAGCTACAAGAGGTTACCTCTTTTGTTAACTTTTAGCTATTATTCATCCTGTTCATTTTTCATGTTAGTAATGTTATTTTTATTTGTATTTTTTCATTGTACAGGTTGGCTATGTTACCACCATATGTTTCTCATGTTTCCTTGTTAGATGCATTATGGTGAGTCCATGTGTGTTTGTTGCAATTACTCCGTCCTTGTTTTTCAATTGACCAAATAGTGGTGATAAGTAACACGTTAATGTAGATGAAGAACATTGGTCAAGGCCTTGCTACCTTGTGCTTTATTTGGTTACCTGATTTTTTTCTTGTCTATAATTATTTTGTTACGGTACAGATGTGTTTTGATGCATTTGATAGTGCCGCAGACCTGGATGTTCTGGATCATCCTATTCTGAACTTCATATATTACCTGGTAAAGTTTCTTTTCATTGGTAAAATTGATGCTTATACAGTTATACTTGTCTAGTAATATAATATATATATATATATATTTAGCCATTGATGCTGATGCATGCTATCGAGCGAAAATATTGGTGGGTGGTTATCCAAAGTTCAAAACTGCTTTTATATCTCTCTTATCCCCATTTAACATTGTGATCTGAATTACAACAATTGAAGAGAATCTCATATATATGTAGTTGCTATTGAGGGTAATTATTGCAATTGGTTTATGTTTTGGTTTATAATATTTTTGAATAATTCAGGTTCCTTAGGGAACCTAAGGATAAATATTGATGTATTTACCTTTTTCCTCTTGACAGCTGGTGGAGATCCTACCCTCTACTCTCGTCCTTTTCATATTAAGGAAGTTGCCCCCGAAGCGTGGGATCACACAATATCACCCCATTCGCTAATAGATGTGCCATGGTCATTCATACTATAAGGATACCTCTGAGGATGGAGTGATGTACGAGTTTGCTTTTTGTGACTCTTATCTATCCTATTGAAAATGGAAAAGCAAGAAGGGTAAACTGAGATTTGTGTGTTAGTAGAAAAATTTCCAGGGATCCGAAACCAGTTTGATCTCAACTAGGTCACTGTAGGTATGTTCTAAAGAACCAAACTCTCAAGCATTGTGAAATATGTTGCAATTTTAGTGTAATAACATCATGTATGCCTTGTTTGTTTTGGATAATAATTTGTTCTTGGCTTTTGGTGCTACTTTATCACGGAAACCTGTGAACAGTGCTAGGAATCAAAGAGAATGCATAGATGCGGCTTGTAAAATTCTGGACCACATTTTTTTTTGGGTGACCTGGTGTTGTATTTCTGTGGATTTTGCTTAGGTCCTTTTGATGAAAATTTCTCAGTTCATGATTGGCAAGAATTTTTGTATTGGGGTAACCTAAAGGTCCTAAACCATTTTTGTTCTGCTGAAGATAATTAATTGCTCTTGAAATAAAATTCTATGGGGTACATGTGTACCATATATACATAGCATAAACAAAGTTACCATTATCTATAAATTCCCTGCTCCTCCAAAACAAAGAAATAAAGGGAGAAACAAACCTGTTGCAAGGACAGCAGCCTGTTTGTCTTCAAAATCTAGCAGTTTATATGGTTAGGAAGTGGAGGATTTGTGTACTGGATGAATTGTTTTTGAACTGTTGAGGGAAAGAGAACAGATGTGGAATTGAAGAAGAGGCTGGTTGAGGAAAGGACCAACTAAAACTCCCTCATAACAACCAGTTTATTTTTGTTCTTGACCAGTAGTAGTGGGTATCCATATCCTTTGTGTTGTGGCAGTTTTGACCGTTAGGTTACATAGGTCTGAATGTTAGGTAATCTCCTCCAGATTCTTCTTCTTCTTCTTCTTCTTGTTTTATATTTAACCTCAGGAGGCAAGAAACAAACTTCAAGCATTGCATCTATTTTTTGTGTCAAATTGTGATAAATTCTTTTCTTGGATAAAAAATAATTAGGATACATTCAATTGAAGAAGGCGTCATAGTGCGGAAAATGTAGTTCTGTTGCTTTAATCTTGTCGTGCGTGATGCTATTTCTGTTCATATATGTGTCTTCAAAACAATATGATTTAGTCTGCTGTTGGTTATCCTTTTCTTCCCTTTTTTTCTTTTCTTTTAAACGAAAAGGGGTAAAAAGCATGCTAGCGCGCAAGCTTTGTTTTCTTCGACTTGTTTTAAGAAAAGAATCATGTACATGTTTTCTTTGTCTTAGAGATTGCGACCTCGCGAAGTTTTATAAATTTGGGCCCTAAAACATTTAGTCATCCACTGAAAACAAACAAGAGATTAATTAGGATAATACTTATCCAGCAGGCTGAACTCTGAACAATTGAATTGCAAAACAAGCTAGACTCAAACCCAGTCTCTCCAGTCCGCATAAATCTACATTACAAAAATAAATTACCCATATACCTAGTAATGTGTGCGCACAACGCCTAAATAAATTACCCATATACATGTAGACAAGTACATTATGCAACTCTAAAAACATGGACAAACTTTATGTATTATAGAAATTAAAGGGGAATCTCAAATGTGAAATCCAGAAAAGAAAGTAAAGTCGTACACAGCTTTTCTGAAGCAGTCCATAGGCCCCGAAAATCCCAGGCTCAAAGAGTTGCTTTACTAAAATAAAAGATGGGTTTGAAAAGCTCAAACCCAGGCTCAAAGAGATTGGGGGACATTGAACGTGGCCTCTCAATCAAAAGAAAAATTAAGACAGTCCAGGAAATAGGCTTTATAGAATGGTCTGTTCCAGCAAACAAAACAAATGAAAGCCACTGATAAAAGATAATAAATATGCAATTATGCATCATTAGTGGAAAGTAGGTGTAACCACAATTCGAACACCACCAATAAGATCAGACGAAGTCATGTAACTACTATAATTACTACTTACTAAGTACTATTTGATTATGACTAGCCACGGTGGCTTGTTTTAGCCACCTGAGAGGTAGAACCAGGGAGACTGCCCAGCCACTGTGGAGGCAACATACCAGTTTGCTCCTGAACAGTCTGAAACAACGGTGGCAATGCCTTGTAAACTGAGGCCACCTCTTTCATCGCTACACCACCACTTCCTCCTGCTGCAGCCTCCCCATTCGTCCATATGCTGATTTTCGGTTGCAATCCCCTTATTGCATCAGCGTTAATCTTGGCTATGTCTTTGAATGTTCCACCGTCAATCATCATGTAATCTCTCACCGCATTGTAGTCTCCTCCCAGTGCTTCCGATAGGGTCTTCAGGTAAAAGCCTTGTGCTTCAGCAAGTGCAAGTGTTCCTTTGGCCTCCTTCCCTTTGGAGTAGAGCTTTGCATCAGCTTCTTGTAATCGGGCATATTGTTGAGCTTCCACTGCCAGCTTTTGAGCCTCAGCTGCCTTTTCTTTCTCGTAGAGTACTGCTTCTGCGGCCTTTTGTTTCTTGTAGAAATCCCAGTTTGCTTCTTGGACCTGCATAGTCATAAACATGCATTTAGGGTCTATTTGATGTTTATGCATTTAGGGTGTATTTGATGAAAAATAACGAAATTATTTTGTACTGCTTACATGGAATTTTTTCTTTGGAAAATAAAAGTTTAGCAAGGAGGTAGCTTTTTGACCCATGGAAAAGGGGAAAACTAGGCTACAGAAAGTTGTAGGGTGGGAATTGAGCATTTCCATAAAAGAAGTGCAAGAAAGACACCCTTGGACCAACATATATTCAAGTTCAAGAACCAGTTTTGCGGGGAAAAACCATGGGAGGTGAACTTTTCCTGAAGGTACATTCAGATATTGAGAACGATTAAGGAATTAGTTGGATGTTCAACATTATCCGAACGCTACATTGTTCCTATATAGTTTGTTTTTTTTCTTTCAATACACGTATAAATATGGGTCACTTAAGGAAAAGCATGCATTACAGATGCTAAAATATTCATTGTTATTTAAAGTGAGTGAATGTTTGCAATTGCTTAAAAGTTCATATCCTGTTGAACAAATCTGAAACCCTTACAGATAAATCATTTAGTTTAGCAACTGCATTCCCAAAATAAAAAGCATATATACCTTAATCTCGTAATCAACACTGGCCTTGCTGAGGAATGTAGCCTTGAGCCTCTCCGTATGAGTCAACACATTCTTCCTCTCGACCTCCTGCTGCAACTCAGCCTCCCTAATCGCGACAGCCATAGCAGATTCCACATCAGCCATCTTTGCCAGCTGGCTCCACCCGGCCTTCTTTGTTGCAAGCTCAGCATTCGCCTCAGCCACGTCGGCCTCTCTCTGGTTCTCGAAAATCTTAACCTCTGACTTGACCTTAATCTCCTCCTTTCTACCCTGACCCTCTCTTTGAGTGGCTATCACCTTTGTTTCAGCATCAATCTTAGCAGCATTCTGTAGAGTCTGCCCTTCTCTAAGCTTAGCGCCAATCTCACCTTTCATCTTGGCTTCAGCAACGTCGATTTTAGCTTGGTTCGCTGCCTCCATTTGGGTCTTTTGACCCAAGTATGAAAAATACTCGTGCCCTCTTACATCAACCAGTTGCTTAATATTCGCATTGTAAATCAAAAGCCCAAATTGGTTGAGCTCGAGTTGGACTTTTTCAAAAACCTCTTGTTTAAACTCTTTGGTGCCTTTGAAAATTTCTTCCATTGTCATTGAAGCAGCGAGGACTCGGGTTTCTCCCTCAATGACACCTTGGACAAGTTCCTTCACATCTTGGGAATGGCGGTCATGGTGAGAGAGAAGCTTAGAGTATTTGATTAGGCTTTCGTTATCGGGTTGCGGGCCGATAGTGAAAACAGCAGGGAGGAGGAAGGGAAGCTTCTCAGCGCTCATGGCATTAACTTCAAAGGTGTAGTTCACGGGCGTGATATCAATGACTCTGTATTTTTGCAATGGCCATATAATTGCCTTCTTTGCTATCTTCATTTCCTTGATGCCAGCTCCAGTGATTACCAAAAATTCGGACGCCTTTGCTACACAGTACTTCATTTTTGCTGTTTCAAACAAGGGGAGAGAGACTACAATTCTGAAAAGAGA
Source organism: Lonicera japonica (assembly GCA_021464415.1). Lineage (NCBI taxonomy): Eukaryota > Viridiplantae > Streptophyta > Magnoliopsida > Dipsacales > Caprifoliaceae > Lonicera > Lonicera japonica. Next base: position 52,717,844 of record CM038468.1, on the reverse strand, counting down.
CTCAATTTTAAAGCAGAAACTTATTGAAACAGCTCTGTAAATGCAGCGAGGTAGATAATATGAAACCTTAGGTGTCGTTTGATTTTCTTGACCTCTAAATTTGAGTACTGTGAAAGAAAGTGTGAATGAGTACATGTTTTCAATTTATCTACCTCTTTATGCTAGATACGTTTTAGTAAGACAATAAATCATGGGATTACAAGAAAATATTAATATATATAATTCGACATTTAAGCAAGGAGGACTTTGCCTCTTATGCATCGTCGGAAGAATTAGCCGTTAATCTTATAATTTTTTTTAAAGTAACTACTCAATAAAAGCTCTTGGGCACTGTTTAATAACAATATGAAAAATGATAAGAAAAACACTTGATTTGTGTAACGGAAAATAAGTTGAGGCATGTGTTGAGATGCTATCCATGTCATGCTTATTTTTATAAGTAGATTTTCTCCATTTTACATTTCACGCTGTATGTATTAACTTACTTTTTCAACTTTTCAGAAATCAATTGTTTTTATTCTTCTTTTTTTATGTTGTTATCAAACGGAGCTTTCATGACTAATAAACCTCACATGAAGGTTTCCTTACCCTGGAAAAGAATCAGGCTTTCACAGATCTGGTAAATTAGATGATGTTTATTTTCTATTTACATTGTAAACTTCAGCCAAAAACAATTGCCAAATATCATGGAAATTCAGAAAAGGATTTCCCTAAATCTCATAGTTGGAAGTATCACAACTTGGAGAAATTTGTACCCAGGCCTAAAAGAACTCAAGATCCATCAAGAAATACGCTATAAAACAACAAAATTAATAAAAAGAAAAGCAATGTCGCATATTTCTGGTGTTCAATGGGTGTCGGTAGTTACATAACATTAACAATACATCAAAGCCATAACCAGAGACAAGGCAGTATAAAGGAAGGCGCGCGCGAGGGGACAATTTATAGGGAGAAAATTATCATGCTTTTGATATGCAACAATATGTTTGGTTTGCGAGGAAGGCAACTTTAATAGAAAATAATCCACCTTTTTGCAGTTTTTTGGTTTTGTGATGAAAAGTAGAGGATTTTGTTGCCCCTCCAACTATCTCTCCTTTAGAATTTCAATACCCAATAATAATAAATCAAAATTGTACAAATAACATTAATTGTTGTAACTAGTCCTTCTTTTCTTTTTAATTATTAATAGGTTACATAAATGGGGGTAGTACTCCCCAATTAAACCGTCCTTAAATGGAATCCTTACTTGGCACCCAAGAAAAAAAAAAAAACCTTTCTTAAATAAAGTTGGAAAGCACTTACCTTGTTAGCAGTGATCAAACTCTTGAAATTAAGTTGAGATCAACCCTCCTTTTGGATGATGATGAAGATGAAGATCGAAGAAGAAGAAGAAGAAGAAGAAGAAACTTACTGCGCGCTTGATTCTTTCCCCTTCATTCAATATGGTGGGATCCTTCCAACCCCACAGTTACGTTATAAATTCAGTAGTCCGCGTTGTTATATTAAAGGCAAAATAATTCTTACCCAATTGCATTACTCTTATTGTCCTCAAACTAAACAAGTTCTTGAGCCTGGGTTGGCACATTACTCTTTTTTTCTGTAGGTTAGCACATTACTCTTTTTGTCCTAAAACTAAAAATGGCACATTACTCTTATTATACTCATTTGTTCATAAAACTAAAACTATCTTGTGGGCCGGATTTATTACTTGCAACAAACTCTCTCTCTCTCTCTCTATATATATATATATATATAATTTTAATTGCAAGTGGGGTTCAAGAAACTTACAGCAGATGTTTCTCCCTATATCATGCGGCTCCAAAGCTTCTACATCACGTAATCTTGTTATCTTCCTCTTTTTTAAATTAAAAATTCCATTTAATTTTTATATACTTTTAAGGATTTACAAAATTTTAACACAATTAATGGTTTTGAACATAAATTTGTTTATTATATAGTATAATTTTTTAGGTTTAGAAAAAGAAATTAAACTCTTACTTTCAAATATCCTAAAAAAATAACGACTCTTAGAATATAAACATTATTATCATTATCATTTCAAGTTCTTTGTCACCAAAGTTAAATAAATTCAAGTTTTTACTAAAGATCGAGTAACATAAAGGCGAGTGAAAATTCTTCTTGTTAATTTGACGTGCTTATTTGGTACAATTATTACATGTATATATAGTTTGTCGTTTTATAAAAATAACCTTAATTAAATTAACTTTGTTGCAAGTGCTAACAATAACGTAACAATAAGAAGAACAGTGCAATGTATATATATTTGATAATAATAAAAAAAACTATGTATGGCATTTATTCATTGCAGAAACATTACAATAGACAATCATATTCATTGTACATATATAAGACAATTGAAGAACCATTTACATAGGGGCCAGATATACAGTGTTACCATCGTCATTGTTAAGGTACAGTCAATATGTATTTTAGTGACTGTAATAGAAATACCATTTAGAATATATATATATACACACATCAGCCCTTCTCATCAATTTTAATTTTTGAGAACCAAATGTGAACCAACTATTTTACGGGGTTAAGATGGATAATTTTTTTGACAAAATTTTGTGAAAAGAATCTCCAAAATTAGTAGATGATATTCATCAAAAAATTCAAACCACAAAATGTGTTATCAACTAAACATCTAAAATTTAAACGGCCAAACAATGCCCATATATATCATTTTTTTAGTTAACCCACTTCTCATTTTTTTAGTTAACCCACTTCTCGGTTGATTTTTTTTTTGATGAAATTTGGTGGAGACGATCTAAAAATCATGGAGATTATCTTCGCAAAGTTTTATCAAAAAATTTATTCGTTTACCCCCTTAAAATAGTTGATCCATAATTTATCTTAAAAACTTGGTCCTATATTGTATATATATGTAAAGTTAGTTATATTAAACTTAATGAAAAGTCATGACTAAGCCAGCCAGTGAGATCGAAAAACCTTTGTACACAAACAAGATGACTGTAAACTGCGAGAAAATGGCCTGTGCTCGAATGTGTGGATATAAAAGGTTGGTGATCCTTTAATTTGCTAGAGATATTCAATTACAATTAAGGGGCCTAATGGTCTTGTAATTGATCAGAAGGTGGAGTATGAGTGGATATCAAATGCATGCAAACATTATGGTGTATTTAGTCATCTGGAACTTAAATATTTAAGTGGGTTAATTAAGTTGGTAAAACATTCATCCAAACTAAGATTAAAAAAATTGAGTAATAGAACCATTTGATTTGATTCATTCTAAATAGCCATAAAATGATCATCTTAGGGTGATCCTTTTGTAGACGTATACTGCTATTACACTCGTAGTCTTTGAAGGATGAGAACCAACCATGTAGCATCTACACTGATATTGTAGTGTGGCCTTTCAATGTTTGAATCTCAGAGTACTCAATGGATTCTCACTCAGCTCTCAAAAGGGAAAGAGGAGTACGTTGAACATATAATGATTCGACTTGGGAACCATAACCGAAGGGTCATATGAGTCTTTATATATATTAGCTTAAATAGATTCTCATGAATCTTAATATAAGTAGTATTAGTTTTGTACACATTACAAAATCTATACCAATTAGATGCAATAAATAATTTATAATATAATTAATTAAATGTGTAAGCTCATTCTTGAAACGAGAAAACGTAAATATACCGGCCAGTATATTCTGCAACAACTATATCACTATGTACCAAAATTCCAACACGTAGTCCCACAATTTATATATAGCTAGCTAACCAATTACCACTACTAACGAAAATGACTTTTGTATGTAGTATACATCCACCTATGGTACTCAGGGCCGGCCCTGGGCATAGGCGGCCCAGGCCGCCGCCTAGGGTCCCCGACGTACCAGGGCCCCGAAATTTTTTGGACCTTATATATATATATGTATGTATAACGTTTAAATTATTTGACGTTGTGATAATTACTAATTATGCTCATTGGCCCAGCAGAAAGTATGGTAGAAAAGAATTTGAGGCGTGGGTCATTTGTTCAAGCCTTGGCAGTGAAAAATGTTTTTTTTACTCTTTTTTTCCTTTTAAATGCTTTAGTTTTTGTTTTGACTACTCTTTTTTTTTCCTTTTAAATGGCACTTGAAGATATTTGTCTACTCTGTTTTTTTTCCTTTTAAATGGTTGTTAAATCTAAGTTTTTTTTTTGTTTTTCTTGAACAAAAAGTTATGTCTTTCATTGTTTGTTTTGAGTACTCTTTTTTCTCTTTAAATACTTTGTAAGCCTAAGTTTGTTTTTTGTTTTCTTGAACAAAAGTTAGATTTTTTATCTATTATTTTGACTAAAAATTTAAGGTGCTCTTGTTCACACCCATATAAATATTCAACTCACCCTGCTCTTTAAGTTAAACTATCTTAAAACCAATTAATCTGGAAAAAAAATAAAATCCAAAACTCTCTTTGAACGCCTCATCTTTCTTCTACCTCTTCAAGTTAAATCAGTTTTAAAAATTTGTGACAAAATAAAATTATGGACCCTCTTTAACGTTATATATATATATTCCTCCTGTTGATTTGAATTGATCTTAACACTTTGGCAGTAGAGAAAATCCATCCAACATAGGAGGAATTCTCCTAGTTAATTGTTTGAGATCACTTCCCGAAAATTCTATATATTACATGAATATACAAAAATATGAAAGAACCCCAAAATAAAATTATTTATTAGCTTTCTTAAACAAGGTCTTCAGTTAATTTTATTTATTTTTAATAAAGTTTTCATATTCTTTAACACGTCTTTCTGTATTAACAATACACAACACTTTTTATATTCATTTGTTGCGCAAGATTTCTCTCTATAGTTATTTGATTTGAAGTTGATTTTGTATATATATATATCTTTTAGTTGTTATTTTGACTAAATTCTATATGACTGAAAAATTTAATTACTCTTTTTATAATTTTTCAAATGTCATTGTATTATGCTATATATATATATTGTTACGAGTTTATTGATATACTTATACTATATGAATATACAAAAATATAAAGGGCTCCGAAACAAAATTTGCTTAGGGACCCTTGAAACTCAGGGCCGGCCCTGATGGTACTAAGCCTCGATTATTCAAGGTCTTCACCTATAATGCAAGAATTATTGTATATATTTGATGTATCACGTGATTCCGGCCAACTTATAATAACATGTCTGACGCATTATAAGTTTACAATGACAAAATATTATGTAAACTTTATTGGGTCAATGTGAATAACGGTAATCGTACATATAATTCAATATATATATTAATAATTCATGTTTAGTCCATAGCCGATGGAAAGCAAAAATAAAATAAGTAAAAACAATAAAATCTTTAGGCACGGGCACCGGTACACAACAAATTTTATGTTCTTATAAATCATAACCCCTCTTCTTCTTTAATGAATGGCTCACATTATATAAAAATTATTTGTTTGTAAAGATAAATATAAGATATAACTGAAGATAATACTGAAGTGCTTATTTAGAATATTAATTTAACACAGTACAAAACACAGTTATTATCTTCCTATAGAACAAGGAAAAGAAGAAGAAGAAGAAAAGAGGTACAATTACGATAACAACAAAAGAAAACAAAAATAGGAGCAACAATAAATTTATTATTCTTATTTATTAAACCTTCGGCTATGAATTTATGATAAAATTAGGGGTAGATTTGGTACATTACAGTACCATACTTAATATACTAAAAAAAATTTACGTCAAAATCTATTACCACTGCCCTACTAATTTAGTATACCGAAAAATTTGGTATGATACGGTATATTACCAAAAAATTTAAGCTTAAAAGAAAAAAATATTAGGCCATTTAGTGGTATAAGCAAACCAAAAGAAACACAAAAACTACAACTAAATATAGAACCAAAAAAAATACTCCCACATCAACATATTTCAACATATGCATTTATAGGTATATGTAGTTCCAATTCTATACAAATACATCAACATAATTAAACTTTAATCAACAAGTTTTTAAAAGCAAACCACAAAGAACTCAAGTCAAAAATATATCTATATATATATGTATGAAAAACTCTCACATTAATAAACATATTCTGGCATATACATATTTATTTATAGATTTATGCAATCCCATTTCTAAAGGCATTTGGTATATTGGTATAATTGGTAATGGCATAATATCTAATCAAAGTTGACACTATTCACAATCAATTACTTTCAGCAGTACAAACAGAGGAGGATAACATTTTTGACCTTATAAAGAGATTGAGTTTGAGTTGGATATGGCGGTGGCCTGGTGGATTCAAAGAGAAAGAAGAAGAGACACCGAGGAGGGAGGGTATCTTTAACTACAGATGAAGAAAACCCACTCTAGTCTTCCTATAGTGAGACTCAAACATGAGATTTCTCTCAATTATGAGTGGGAAGATTCTCAACTAGGCTAACCCACTTGCTCAAGGGGGGGAGGCGGGAGCTAATTTCCTTTGCCTAATTCACGAAAGGCAAATATGAAATCTTAAAGTTCTCACTTAATCTGAACCGTTCGTTATTTTAGTAATAATGTGGGACATTTGGTATTTTTATACAACTAGTCTTTCAGCACGTGCGTTGCACGTGGTTATTAATGAGTATTTTATTTTAGAATTATAAATCAAATAACCAAAAATAAAAAAATACATTCATCTCTCATCTTTGCAACTTCTTTATCAAAGAATGAACTATAATAATAGATCGAACGACAATAAATGAAAAAATTGTTTGACAAATAGTGATCTTAATGTACACTGCTCTTTGCAATTTATCTATCAAAGAACTAACTATAATAATAAATTGAATGACAATAAACAAAAACTTGTTTGACAAATCGTGATCTTAAATAAAAAAAGAATAGCGATAACCTTATGTAACTTGAACACAATAGTTGAGGAGAGATTGAAAGTTCTTGGTAATGCAATTGTGAAAAAACTTGTCAAATAAATAACGCAATATTATACTCAATGTAGACTTTGATTCTAATGTGAACTCTTATTAGTTAAACAATAAGAAGTCTCTATTAATATTGTAAACTTTGACTACAATGTGGACCCTATAAGTTTAATAAATGATGTAATATTATACTCAATATAGACTTTGATTATAACTTGGACTCTTATCAGTTAAACAATGAGAAGTCTCTATCAATATTGTAAACTTTGACTACAATGTGGACTCTATAAGTTTAATAAATAGTGTAATATTATACTCAATGTAGACTTTGATTATAACTTAGACTTTTATCAGTTAAATAATAAGAAGTTTCTATCAATGTAAACTTTGATTCTAATATGTACTCTTATAAGTTAAATAAATAAATAATAAGAAGTCTAAGTATCTTAGGTTGATATATAATTATAAAATCAAAGGGCATATTTGACCGTACAAAAAAGGAAAAAACACTTACGTTTATTCGTACTTTTATATATAGTATAGATTGGTAATAATAAGGTACAATATACTATGCTATATACTAATACTTAGATACAATAAGGTATGCCATAAGTAAAAATTTTCATACCAATACTGTGTAATAATATTACAATACAAATACCAATTAATAGTATAGCATTACTAAATTTTAGTAGTACTTGATAATGATACGATTTAATACGGTAATTATGTTACAAAAATCTACCCCTAAATAAAACAGATAAACAAGTGACATAGTGTACCCAGCTGCACAAGTGGAGGCAAGCCAGCTTGTCATTTTCCAGTACAGGGTTGAATGGAATTTGTAAATTCCCCGTACAAGGATTGTTTTAACTCTATTATTATGATCAATTTTACAGGCTACTTTAAATTCTTATTCAAACCGAAATGAATTTTAATTTAATTAAATGTTGGCTTAATTCGATCTTAGTAATTGCTTTTGAGCCTTTATAGTTGCCTTTTCTTTTTAACAATACCACACATGTTTCATGTCGAAAATTGTATAAAAGATTCAGTCATATTATCGTTAAAGTAGAAATTTGTAATACAATTAGCACACATTTGAAAGACACTTTTCTTCTGAATTTGACTTGATAGAAAATTGGATAATTAATCATATCAAATCCAATCAATTTTCGAATATAAAAAAAATACAAAAATTCAACAATCAATCATTGTGATAAGATACAGTACTATAACAAAAAAGTTTCCTTTTTTAAAATCACATTATTTATATTAATTTAACTTTTCTTCTTTTGGTTTTAATAACAAGCCGGTAGACTAAGAGCTCGTTTGATTCGAACTTTTGAGCTTTCCTAAAATCTTAAATTCCATTTCATTAAGATTTTGTTGTTTGGTTGGAGTTTTAGATGAAAATTTAAGATTCCTAAGATACCTAAATTCTCCCATTTTACCAAATTTCATTCCCTTATAAATTGAGAGGAATCCTTGAATTCCCTTTTGGAGGAATCCTCTTCTTTTTTTTTCCAAAAAATGAAATAAAGTTTTTTTTACTAGAAAATGATATTTTTTTTCAGAAAATGAAAAAAATTATATTTTTTTTTCCAGAGAACGAAATTTTTTTCCCCAAAAATGAAAAAAAATATATTTTTTCCCGGAAAACGAAAATATTATTTTTTTCCAAAAAATATAAAAACTTATATTTTTTTCCAGAAAAAGAAAATATTGGTTTTTCCAGAAAATGAAAAAAAAATCCAAAAAATAAATAAATATTTTTTTGTCAATTTCATTCCTAAAACTTCAACCAAACGAGTATTAATGGATTGAAATAAAAAATGCCAGAATTAAAGGTTTCCTGGCATCTAGAATGCCAATTCCATTCCTAAAGCTTGAACCAAATAAGCCCTAAGGGTGTATTTGATTGCCAAAGTTTTCTATGAAAAACTAGACAAAAGATGGAAAATGTGTATTTTTCCATCTTTTGTTGGTGTTTGATTGCCTAATTTTCTAGGCAAAATAAGTTCCATATATTTCCTTGGTACAAATAGTTGATGCATAAAAGTAAGAACTTATTTTTTTAACCTACCCCAAAGAAAATAAGTTCTAGGTAAGGTGGAAATGGCCTAAAGACAAAAAAGTTCAATTCTAGGTAAAAGATAAGTAATCAAACACTAAGGCCCCGTTTGGTTCACAGATTTTAGTACTCGGGAAAGGAAAGTTGTTCATTTCTTTTGTTTGGTAAGCACAAATTTCGAAAACACTTTTCCGAGAGAGGGGAAAGTAGGGGGTAAAACCATTCCTCCCAAAACACATGGTATTGATTTTCTCATGTGATTTTCAAGCATTTATTACACAAATTTTAAACAATAATACTCTTACCTAAATACTTTCCATGGTTTACCAAACACAAGAAATGAAATTTGACAGAAAATTTAGTTTCCCACCTCCATGGGAAAGGTAAGGGAATTGATTTCCCTTCCGTGAACCAAACGAGGCCTAAAAGTTAGAAAATATGTCATCATTGTACCGAAAAAAGTACATATTTTTCACCTAGAAAATAAATGCAATCAAACACCTATAAATAATTTTCACTAGAATTAAATTGCTTAGAATAAAATTACCTAGAATATAAACATTTTATATCCTAATTATATATTTAGGAAGAAATGTTGTACCTGCGCTTATGTCACTCAAACTTGAGTGGTCATCCTATATTACTTTAATTTTTGTGGTTTTATAACCCAAATTCTGATCAAGTTAAACAAATACACATCCACTTACTCAACTAATTCAATAAATTTAAAAAAATTCAATTAAAGTCAGACCAGAATAAATAAAACACTTGGGAAATAAAAACAAGTAATTTGGATGAGAAGATGAAAAATAAATTAAGGCATATGGTGAGATCTTCTCCATCTCATACTCATTTTTGTGAGTATATTTCCTCCATCCTCCTTTAATATTTTGTGGAAAAAATTTCTCCATCATCACCCAAAGAAAATTTTGTCATGGAAAAAAGCAAAAAGTAAGAGTTAATCTCACCACATCCTTCAACTTATTTTCCATCTTCTCGCCTAAATTAGTTATTTTTCTTTTTATTTGCTTAAAAAAATCAAAATAAATTTATATTTACTGTTCATATTGTTAGATTTAGAAAGTTAATCATTAATGCATTGATAATGTTAAGTAGTATAGAGGATGGAAGAAAAAAAAAGGTTTGATTGACGGATATAATTAAAATAAAAAGATAATTTTAAAAAGTGATATTATTATTAAAATGATATAAAATTTTAAAAATGTAAAATAGAAGTTCTAAAAATAATATTATATGACAAAAAAATAATAATTACTTTTAACAATAACCAATAAATATATACTTTTTAAGAAAATACATTATTAACAGGAGGCATAGTCAAAACATACAGCTTTCCTAGCAAACTGGGAGTCGAAAGTCCAAAGGCAGGCCTAAAGTAGAAGGCGGCGCCATTCAGCTCGAAACCCAACCCTCCCTACGATCTTTACCCTAATTTCCATTCCGACCATGACCAATCCTCTATTTCTCTCTCTTTCTCTTTCCATTGAATGCAGCCCGCCCCTCCTTCTGAGCTTCTCTTCCTCTTTAAACGTAAGTTTGGTGGGCGGTGGTTGGCTTACAACTCCTCTTTGTTAGGTGTGTGTAATTATTTATTTGATTTGGTATAAAATACAACATACTAGTATGATGATTACATATTAATAGAAAATGTTAACATGTATTTTAAAATATAATATAAATAGAAAAAATAACTTCTTACATGACAATTTGTATTTAATTTAATTGAAATTTACAACTTAATCTTTCTTTACATAAATACTTAACATGTACGTGATATATATACTAGATATGTCTGTGTGGCACTACTGACCTAAACTTATAATAGATTTTCATTACAAAACTCATACCCAAAAGTTCAACTCATAAAAAAATATTTTAAGTTTTTGAATATCTATACTAAAATTGAATATAAGTACTCGGTTAGAAAAAACTTAACCTAACCAAACCGATAAAGGTTTTGTTATAAAAACCGAACCCACTATGTTTTAATATGCACAACCCAAATTCGATGCTTGATCTTCGCCCCACACCGCAGTGCTTTAGTTATAAGATATTAAATGGGTAATCAAAAGAAAATTGTTATCTTTGTTGTGAAACTCATATTCGCCTTGATTTTAGAAAAAATATCCTAAACCCAACTTATTAGAGACATTCTAGGTTAAAAAATATATATAACGTAATTCAATTGCATGAGTCGCTAATTACAAAAGAATCCAACCCAATAAGTGCAGGTTTTGTTTTGAAAATATGAACCCCAACCATTACTATATGCATATGTTGAAATTCGATCTATCCTGCCTTGACCTGCTCGATACATTGCAATTATTTGATATTATAATTATATTGGAAAAATATTATTATATTTAAATTGGGCTGCTTGGATCAAACGGGTTAATCTAATAAAAGATAAACATTACAGCTATCTCAATTAATTAATTTAAATCTATCTAGATATTCACATCCTTGGCACTACTGACTTGAACCCATAATGGGTTTTTGTTATGAAACTTGTACCTAAAAACTTGCAATAAACCCAACTCATTAAGAAAACATATATTTTAGGCCATTGGTTATTTATACCAAAATTCAATATAGGTAGTTAATCAGAAAGAACCTAACTTAACTGCAGCTAATTTTATTTTAATAAACCCAAACATGCTCCGTTTTGATATACATAAGCCCGAACTCCACTTGATTGACCTCGCCTGCACCTCATCTTATTGTAGTTATAAGATACTATAAAAGTATTTCACGAAAAATTATTACATTTAGGTCAAGTTTAGACAAACGGGTTAAATTTATACAAACTTGAAACTTGGCTGAACATGTGTCGAGCATTGGCTATGGAACCTGTATTTACAGCAAAGTCGATTTTTCTCGCTTCGATCGAATCTACACATTCTAATTATATAATATTATAACCAAATTTAAAGAAAAAAAATATTATATTCAAATTTGGTCAAGATAGGTCAAAACGCTAATCATATAAAAGAAAAATAATAAATTATCCTAATTAATCTAAACCTATCTATATAAGTATAAGTTTGTTCAGTAATAAAATTGTAAAGAGATCATTGCATTCTTGTTGATTTGAAAAAAAAAAGTCCATCTAAATTACAATTGAAAAAATTAATTGGTACATGTTATATTATAATTACCTTTTAAGTTATTGACATATATTTTAATAATAAAAACTAATCCATGAGAATATTTTTGTACTAAAATTTTTATATTTTTTAAAACTAAGAAATTAAATAATCATGATTTTACAATTGTTCATATTTAATATTCCTCCACGGGACATCTAAGTTCATTTAAATTGAATTTTGGTGATAAGAATCAAATATTTAATTCAATTTTGGAAACTAAGAAATTAAATATTATTAATTTTGCATTTTTTCATACCTTACATATTTAATATTCATCCATCATTGATTGACAATATATTAAAATTATTTGTCATTATTAATTAATAATGAATATGGAAAAAAAAATAAAAAATTTGATGCAATATGGAAACGAGTATAACAGGATATCCTTAAAATTATTTTCAAATTTATTGGGATATATAAGTAGTCATAATTACGCTTTAAATATTAATTGATAATGAATATGAAAAAAAATTAAAATTTTGATGAATATGGAAACAACTATAATAGGGTATCTTTAATTTAAATTTATTGGAATATATAAATAGTCGTGATTATGTTTTAAATTACGAACGTACCACGACACATATAAGCCGTTAAATCAAAAGATAAACAATTGACGACAAATCATAACCACTATTTATGTAGATGAATAAATTTGACAATTATTTTTGATTTATTAATAGGTAAATAATATGAAAATAAAATTGTTTTTTTGATACAATATGAAAACAACTATAACATGATACTATAGAAATATTTTTAAATTTATTAAAATATAAAAATAATTATAATTATATTTTAAATTACTAACACACTAGGATACTTATAAGCTGTTAAGTAAGAAAAATAATTTAACAAATTTTTTTTTTATATTTTATCAATAGATATCACTCTGGAGTTTGTTATTCTTCCTTCTCTTCTCTTCTTTTTTATTTTTATTTTTTTTTACTTTGAAAGAACGGAGTCAGAGTTAACTGTTCATGTACTATTACTTTACCCAGTTGTCTTTTCCTTTGTCTCTCTCTCTCTCTCAAAGGACAGACTTTTTTTTTTTTTTGGTTTACAAAGATAAAAACTTGGAAAGCTTGAAAAGAGTGTTTGTTTTGTATTTTGGTAGTTTCTTGAGCAGTGTTGCCGATGTTGACCCCACCCCTTTCCATTTGAATATTGTCCAACAACAACAACAACAATAATATTAATATTATATGTATGTATGACTGTATATTATGTATATATGCAGGGCAGACAAAGCCACAGCACCGGTCTTTACCTTTTGCTCATTTCCATTTCTTTCTCTTCTTTTTTTTTGGGTAAATTGCATATCTCATTTCCTGCGGACTAAAGGTTGGTTCATTGATTTTACTTATTTTTCTCTATTTTAATATTCTTCAGTTACTTTTTTCAACAAGTTTAATTTGGATGCAGACTAATGAATTCTGTTTCTGTTTTATTAATTAAATTGTTTATGTTGAAATTGGGTTGTTGGGTTTTCAGTTTTATTAATTAAATTGTTTGTGCTGCAATTGGGTTGTTGGGTTTTAGTTTTGTTGAATAAAACAAACAAATGATAGGCTCTCTTGTAGTTGAAACTGTGTTCATCAGAATGGAATGCTTCATTGTCTCTTCTCAACCATTTTGGTTTCTTGATCTCATCCCAGCCCTCTTCTTTACTTATAAAACTGTTTTAATTTTCCTTTGTTCAATTATTTTGGGTCTTTTTTTGATTTTTCTTACATTTTTTTCTCCTTTGATTTTGTCAACGGCTTCTAGATACAAGAAAACTCATCAGAATTCATTGATCTTGGATTCTTGGTCTGAAGTTTGCATTGTTGATAAGTCACAATAACTGGGTTAAATCAGGTTTAATATATTTCACGCATCAGCTGTCTGTTAAGAATCTTGAAGAGATGAAAGGAAAAATTGGAACACCAGGAAGCTATTTTCTTTTGAACACCGGGGCCAAGATTCCTGCCATAGGGCTTGGGACTTGGCAGAGCGGCGGTGAACTCTGTGTTGACGCCGTAAAAACCGCACTATCATTCGGATACCGTCAAATAGATTGTGCCCATCTTTATGGAAACGAGATCGAGGTTGGGGAAGCACTAGCCGAGGCTTTTAGAGGTTCGCTAAAGAGAGAGGACATTTTCTTGGCCTCTAAGCTTTATTGTACTATGAATTCCATCAATAAGATTGAGAAATCTGTTGAAGTGTCCCTCAAGAACCTTGGAGTTTCGTACTTGGATCTCTATTTGATGCATTGGCCCGAGAGTTCAGCGTTTGGGGATGCTACTGATCCTCCTGCACATTCGGGGAGTGAGTACAGGCAATTCTTGAATCGATTGAAAACAACGTGGAAAGCAATGGAAGGGCTGGTTGAGTTGGGTCTTGTTCGAGCTATTGGCGTTAGCAATTTCAATGTACAACAGATAAAAGAATTGCTTAAATTTGCCAAAATTGTACCCGCAGTCAATCAGGTTGGTTCTGTATTTAGTTTGATCTTGAAATTGCGCTTTACTAATTTTTGTCTTACATTGATTTAGCATGTATTCCACTATCAAGTTACTTCCTTTGTCTCTTGAACTAAAAATATAATAGAGAGTGCAAAAAGTATATTGCAACTTCGTGGCTCTTAGAGTAAACAATGTAGGCCTTAGAACCCAAAAGCGCGCCTCAACATTCATATTTCGCCATTGAAGCTTTTAAAAGGAAACTCGAATCAAGAACTACATAACTATTCCACTCAAATTTCAGCAGCTGAGGAACAAGTCTACGCTATAAAGGAGTTGTTTTTATTTACTGTACATATGTAGGCGTTGCGTGCATTGGGTGCAAAGTAGAACTTGACAAACAATTTGAGGTCGTAATTTTATATTAAAGCTGGATGATTTAAGATTGAGTCAGTTTCTTGCCTCGAAAAAGGCCAACTGTGGTTCCACCTACAAGAATATTATTGACATTCCATTATTTGTGAGATTCTTTCATTTTTCGAATTGCCGGGGACTCAAGATAGGATGGTTCTCCGTTAAGAATGTCAAATTGTGAACCATTGTTTAGCGACTGGTTGTTAATATGTTTCTTGCTTTGTTTATCTCTTTATCTTGTATCTTGGAACATCTTTTTTTCTCAGTAGTATCTAATTTTTCAGTTCATTTATTCAAAGAAAATCTGGGGGAGTGAGGATGAAGTGGTTACAAGTACTCTTACCTCTATTGTTCCCCTTCTTCAAAAGAATTTGAGTTTTATAACTGACATATAATTGCTTTTACCAGGTGGAGTTGCATCCTTTTTGGAGGCAAGATGAGCTAGTGAAAGTCTGTAAATCGAGAGGTATCCATGTATCTGCACACACACCATTAGGAGTACCAGCTTCCTCTTCTGGATCAGAAAGTGGATCATCAGGTGGGGAAGATGAACCTGGGACGCCACGCATTTCATTTAGACGTTCAAGATCAGTTCACGGTCCGATGTTGAAATTGTCAGTTGTTGCAGAGATAGCAGACAAGCATAAAAAGACTCCTGAACAGGTTAGTTAGCGTAGTCTTTTCCCCATTCCTTTTTCATGTGATAAATGTTGACTGCTTGTATGTGATTACCGATATGCACTTCAGAATTTTTAATTGTAGTTAATATTTTCCTTGAATTTATCATAATGTTGTGTTCCTAGATGACAGCAAAACTATAATGTATTTGCTCAGAGGTGATTCTCAGGGAGTACCTGACGAAAATCCTAGATTATTCCTTTTCCTTGTCTTCTTTTCAGCACCTTTTTATCTGGAATTGGTCTTTCTAATTCAACATTTGCCCTAAACATCTGCTTAAAACATTTTTTTTCTACTCCTAAAAGCATAGAAGTGTATACACTAATTCCAAGGCATTCAGAGCACTGAGATTCTGAACCTTGTGAGAGAAATCGGAGTACTCTTGGTCCAGTTGAATCTGGATTTGTTACATAAAAAATTGACGCATCCAACTTAAGAAACCTTGTCAACCATTTATAGATCACTAATCAGTCTTCTCTGGTTTTCTCTATGTAATGGGGACCTAGAGCTTTTTAGGGATTTTCGCCTTTGCCCTCCTGTTAATACTACATTTTCTGTACACTTGTAGTCTTTGTAACCCTCAAACACTAACCCTATCGGTGCTGCTACCTTGTAGATCTCTAGTGGGATGGGAGAAAGAGTGTAGTTGGCAGATACTTGAATTCAATGAGTAAAATCTCTCTTGCAAATTAAGTAATATTGTCAAAGTGGTAGGGACCAGTAACCTAGCTTGCACATATAGATATTTCAGCTAATTTTTAACCACCAGGGTATGTCCTATAAGATGTTTGGACGGCTAAGGAGTCCTATCTTAGACTCTAATAATATTTTAACAGGAATACTACAAGGACAAATGTGTCATAAGTATTGTAGATATGTCATAAGGAAAAACCTGCCAAGTCAATGATTTCAATTTTTATTCCCAGTGGCACAATTATTCAGCTAATTCAGTGCAATAAACATTT
Organism: Lonicera japonica; assembly: GCA_021464415.1. NCBI lineage: Eukaryota > Viridiplantae > Streptophyta > Magnoliopsida > Dipsacales > Caprifoliaceae > Lonicera > Lonicera japonica. The sequence goes on along the minus strand of CM038468.1, from coordinate 52,701,168 downwards.
GACAAACATGCACATGATATCAACAGCCCTCACATCTTTGAACATAAACATAACACTTGGATTTCATTATTGTTTTCTTGTTGTACCATGATTGTGACTGCAATTTGATGAAAATATCTGGGAGATGACTTTCTATCTTGTTGATTGTTCTACCCAGTAAATCTTCAAGTATTAATTTACCAATTACTAGTGGCGTACAGATGCAGATACTCAGTTTCTGAACGATTGTTGTCTATCAGGAAAACGATTCTCGACTTATTGAATGAAATAGTATCCTTCAATCACTGATCATTTAAGAGTTTGTTGGTTACCTAGAACAACAAATTCTTTCTTGACAGTTGACATGTGGATACAGAATTATTTAAGCTTTGGCTATCAATTTTCACATTTACCAAAAAAAGTTTATTTTAATTGAAAAATTGACCTTTATTTCCTTATCTAATGTATATATTTGTATAAACATGTATTACTTGTATTAAAAAGCCGATTCAATTAAAAAAGCAATAATATTTTGATGTGGTTGTAGGTTATTTTGAGGTGGGGGCTTCAAAGAGGAACAAGCGTGCTACCATGTAGCGTGAAGCCAGACCGGATCAGGACAAACATAGACATATTCAATTGGTCATTATCAGAGGATGAATGGAATCGGTTGAACCAAATAGAGCCACAGGTATGTCTCTTTGGGAATGGCCCTCTAAACAACTTCTCCGAAACTAGTGGTTTTGTCCATGGAAGTGGCCCTCTTCAAGCTGTGTATGAAATGGAAGATGATGCGGAATCCAATAGCTGATGTTTATTTATATATGTATATTTTGTTTTGGAATGTAACCATTTGTATTCAGAATTGGCTTGACGTTACCTTGGCATATATTTTTAAGTGATTTTTCTCTCTTTTTTGGATGCTGAACTGTAAAAAAGTTCACATTATGGTGAAGTTGAATTGGGCTTTTTCCTAATATTCTGCTCGGGTGGTGATGATTCTTCTTTGTAATATACTACTCTTCTTTATATACTCTGGTTTTAATGTATAAAATTCATGCTATGTATAAAGCAACCCTCGTTTGATTAGATAATTTTCTATTGGAGAATGTCAAAGAAGCCCAAATTGAAATGAAGGAGAAAGAATAATACTTTTGTAAAATAAATCCTTTTGACGAAGGTATAAATGGTGGACAAAGAAAATATATTTGTTAAATGTGTGTGGTCTGCCAGCACTGCAGTTACTAATGTCCTCATTTTTCTCTTTCTGATACTAATATGTCATGTCGGGATTTTTTTTCCCTTTTTACTCTCGAAAGGATTCTTATTAAGAATGATTAGTAAATATTCATATATAACAAAATAGTTCATCTTACACAGATAACGTGGCTTGAATACCGATAGTGTTAGTCTACCAACACCGTTTGCAATTACTTTGGAGAACATAAAACAGCTCACCCTCAATATTAAAATTGTTACAAGAAACAACAAACCTCCAATAACATGGTCATTAATAGATGATTTCTCCGTCGTAACTACTACAATAGGGTAACAATGAAAGAAGAATGTTAAATTGAAGTATAATTATCACTAAAAAAATTTACTAATTATAATCATTTTTGCATTAATCTTGGTCAATGTTCTCATTTTCAAATCAATTTGTCAATGAAGGATCTCATCATAGTCAACATTACGAAATATTGGCTTATTGTTCAAACATTATTATTTGTATTTTTCATAGGAATATTATCATGCAAAGACTGATGAATTCCAGATTTTCTATTAATGATGTGAGCATGCAAAGCGTTAAAGATTCCTTATAAGACCGAACCTTATTTTTATTTTGCAGAAATAACTTATTTGATAAATGCGTGATGGACAGAGACTTATTTATTTTTGTGCGTGTAAAGAACTTTTTAGCTTAAAAAACTATGGCACCATCTTATTTTTGTCTCTTGATTTTTATTAATATCCAGCAATCTATTAAAGAACTGGCAGTACAAAATTCTTCAAAGAAAAATGGGCCGAATCTTATACGGGTCTTTTACATCCGGTCCAAGGCAAAAAAAAATATTTGATACGGTTCATTAATCTTTATTTAAAGTTTGCAGTCCTCATGTACGTTATTTGTCTCTTGCAAGCATTCAAATATAATATTTCAATACTTATGATTTCTCGATTACAAGTATAACATTGATTTAAAACGAAAGAATAAGTATTGCATCCAAAAAATATTCGTAAATAGGGATCGGAGTCTCATATTTTCATCTTATATTAATGAAAACCCCCGGTCCTCCTCCATGTTAAATAAAGAAAATTATTAAAAACCCACAAACCCAGAATTTAAGGTTTTGGAGTGGTTGTTTTTAATTATAATAGTATTATTCGGATTCACGGGCTAAATTCCTGGATCTGTTTGTTCAAATACTTGTTTCGGAAAGCAGATTCAATTCTATGATCCAATCCACTTTCTATAAAAAAACAGTTATTTATAAAATCTGTATTATTGCTCTTATTTGGACCGTAAAGAAATACTAAAAAAGGCAAGGAAGAACACGAAATTTTGGATACGGAAAGAGGACTAATGGGTTGTGACTTGTTTGGCAAAACCTTTGGTAGGTTCACTAAGGCTTCAAATAATTCCCTACAAAATGAAGTTATTCCTGTATATGAATAGTTATTACATAAATTTTTACAAACATTTTTTTTTTTCAAATTAGTTTTATTATGGTCAAGTAAAAAAGGGTCAGTTATGCCCGATTTATAATTCAAGTGATAATAAGAGTCACTTAAGTGAGATGTTTCTTCAATTCGATTTTTTCATTTCTCCTTCAAATTGAACTCCAGATACATTCGAATGGCGGCATGTAAGTAAAAAAAAAAAAAAATACTGGCAGTAAAAAGTAAAGAGTAAAAAAGATTGAAAAAAAAAATCACATAATTATTATATCCAAAAGAAAGCATACTCGTTATGAAGTTTACAGAAACCAGACCCGCCGGAGTTGACCCGCCAGCTTAAGAAACAATAAGCCACATTGCCACTTCATTTTGGTTGAAATGAGGACCAAAGTCAAACTTATTTAATCGACTAATTGTGCCTATGTACATATCTATGTACATATAAATCAGAAATTTTTGAATTCGGTTATGATGTCTCAATACCAAGATTTAAATTTATGACTTCGTTATAATTATAAATATATTAATCATTGATCTATTTATTTTTTTGTTAATTCTTTTTTATTTAGATTTATTAGCTCTTGAAAATTAGGATACTCAGTTGTAATTTGTTTCAAAGTCAATATCAACTATTTAAAAAATCTTAAATTAAATTCACGCAATTTTTTATTTATTATAAATTTTTAAGTTTCAAAATCCACATGCACTTTTTATATAAATATATATAAGTTTTAATAATGACAAATGAGACACGTGTTTTAATTTCTTCCACGACACTAACATGGTGACCGGAGGTTTAATTTTCTTGGATAAAATACATTAAACCCTCATCGACTATAATAATTTGACATTTTACCCTTTAATTTATAAAATTCGACACTAAACTCTCATAAACTATTAGTTGTTATTACTTGACCCCTAAAAGACATACTTGCTCTTATATAGAAGTTTAAAATAGAAAGAAAAAAAAGTGGAAAGTAAAATAAACCAAACCCCTCTCTCTCTCTCTCTCTCTCTCTCTCATTTTCTTCTATTCTTGGAGGGGAAGAGCTCAACCTCTATCACCACCTCTCATCATCACCCATTTACACTACTACCACCTCACTCTTATGTTCTTTGTTAAGCCAGCGCAATTTTGACGACCTATTCTATCTCTTTAATTAAATATATATATATATATATATATGTGTGTGTGTGTGTGTGTGTCTAATGATGTGATATCCAATTTTTTCTCTTTAAAAATATTCATATTACACAAATGTTTATGCATATAATTTATAGATACCTCCATACAATTCATATGAATATTTATATGCATATTTAATGAGAGTTATTAATTAAAGATGAGAAGAAAATAAATTAGAATGATCAAATTTTAATAGATGAAAAGATTAAACGAGGTATATATATATAGAATAGTTGAAACCGATGCTTCAAATATTGGTTATGGATGAATTTTAAAACAAAAATTTAAAGACAGTGATAAAGAAATCATTTCCCGATTTACATTTGAAAAATGAAATAATGCCTAACTAAACTATTCTACTATAAAGAAGGAAATACTTCTATTGTTAACTGTATTTCTAAATTTCAAAATGATTTATTAAACCAAGAATTTCTGCAAAGCAGCCAAAGAAGTCCTAGGGAAAAATGTAAAAAATATTGTTCTAAATAGATCTGTGCTAGATGTCAAGCTATTTTATATGTCTTTTATTTAAAAATTTAATTTATCAAAGGAGAACTCAATTCACTTCTTGATTTTCTAAACCTCCTCTAAAAGCCAAGCTTCGAAAAATAGTAGAGGAACTGATTTTATTGAAAAAGAAGAAAATATAAATAAAGATATGAATAACTATAGGAGTATTTAATGGAGAATCTTTATGCTATAATCTAACTCCCTAAATAATACTAGTACAATCTTAGGGTCCGTTTGGTTCGAGTTTTTTATTATTCCTGAAATTCTAAATTCCATTCCAAATAGGATTCTGGTGTTTGGTTGGAGTTTTAGAAGGGAAAAGAGCTTTCCTCGGAAAGCTAAATTCTTCCATTTCATTCATTTTTATTTCCACCAAATTTGGGAGGAAAGCTTAGGATTTTAAGGGAATACTCCTATTTTTCCATCAAATGACAAATTTACCTTAATTTAAAAATCAACATTTGTTCCAGAAAATGAAAAAAATATTTTTTTTTACTAGAAAATGATTTTTTTTTCCAGAAAATGAAAAAAAACATATTTTTTGCCAGAAAACGAAAAAAATTATTTTTTCCCAAAAAAAAAGAAATTCCAGAAAACGAAAATATTATTTTTTTTTCCAGAAAATGAAAAAAATTATATTTTTTTCAAGAAAGCGAAAATATTATTTTTTCCAAAAAATGAAAAAAAAATATTTTTTTCAGAAAACGAAAATATTAATTTTTCCCAAAAAATGAATTTTTTTTTTTGTCAATTTCATTCTTAAAACTCTAAACAAACGAGCACTAATAGATTAGAACAAAGAATGCTAGAAATAAATTTTTTTTGGCATTTAAAATATTAATTTCATTCTTAAAACTCAAATCAAACGGGCACTTAAAGCATATTCCATCAATCGATTGACATTAGATCCGTTACAACACACGTCATCCTCCCAATTGTAAGTCAGATATTGATTAGATTTTTAGATTGGTGTGTAGTTCAACCACTAAGTTAAGACAGCTGAGGTTTTGTATTTAGTAAGCCGTGGGAGAGTTACAAATTTGGACTTTGTTGTCCAACGTAGGAGCCCACTGTCCTCTTTTTCAACATTGTCCTTCTCCCTTTTTCTTGATTTCATTCAGGGTTTCTTAGTACTAACAGGAATATCAGACCACTTGCTTCTACTTCTTCCTAAACCTTCTTTAACGGGTCAAAACAGCACACCACCTGTGGCCTAATTCTCATAATCACACCTTAAGCGGTTAAAACTTAAGATCATTTATTACATTAAAAAAAAATCAGCGAGTAAATATTTGTTACGACAACTATAAATATGACATGAATGTAACAAGTTAGATAAAAGCGGGAAAGCGCTAGATCAAAAAGTCATTAAAATGTTTTGAACATTTGGAATTTTTATCTGAACGCTGCGTTAAGCCTTATTACATAACGTCATCCATTTACAAAGTCATAACCAACGTTTCTCTCTGGGGTAGGTATTGAAATGGCATTAGCAGTAACAGATTTAAAGGTTCTTATTTAGTATTAAGTAGTCATAGACCATCATTAAACAAAAATAAATCCATAAGAATCTGTTTTACACATATTTGGGAAGCAACATTAATCGAAAATAAACTAATTTCAGATGTAATCACTTACAAAGTTAAAATTTTTACCACCGGTTAGATGCCTCCCTCCCGCAATACTTTACATACACCCAATGTATATATACATCTGGATCTCGGCTACATCTATAACAAGCCGAACAATAACGTACAAACACAAAGAAAAACAAAGCTAATCATCAATATCAACGTTATCCAACCACGAAACAAGCTGTTGAGTCGAGGGCCTTATTTTAGGACAATCACTCAAGCAAAGGCAAGCAATCTCAAGAACCCATAACATTTCTTTAGCATGTTGTTTGTCATATATGAACGGATCAAACACCTCAGTTTCCCTCTTCTCTCTCCTCATTTGAAACACCCAAGAAATCATATCTCGGCTTCCCTTTGGTTTACACATATCCATCGGCCTTTTCCCAGTAAGAAGCTCCAAAAGGACAACCCCAAAACTATACACGTCGCCCTTATAAGTCGCAACAGAAGCTTGCCCATACTCAGGAGGGATGTACCCAAGTGTACCTACAAGATCGGTGGTCACATGTGTGTCGTAGGGTAGCATGAGCCGGGCTAGGCCAAAATCTGCCAAGTGGGCTACAAAATTCTTGTCTAGAAGAATATTGCTTGACTTAATGTCTCTGTGAAGGATACGGGGTTCACAAGAATGGTGCAAGTAAAGAAGCCCTCTAGCAGCCCCTTGAGCAATTTGTACCCTAGTGTCCCAATCTAGTGATGAAGGTCCGTCTGACTTCTCGTGAAGCCAAAAATCCAAGCTGCCATTCTCCATATACGAGTATATTAAGAGCCTGTCAGTCTTATATTTACAATACCCTTGAAGAAGGACAAGATTGCGATGCTGAGCTCTTGAGAGTGCTTCGACTTCAGCCTGGAATTCCCTCTCCATTTGACCGCAGTCGCCCGAAAGCCGTTTGATTGCAACTTTGGTACCATCAGGTAATGCAGCCTTGTAGACCAGACCAAATCCCCCACACCCAACGATGTTTGATTGATCAAAACTGTTTGTAGATTTCAATAGATCATCAAGACAAAGCTCTTTGTTGCTCTCGTTGTCTTGAAAAAGAACCACCAATCTTGACCCAAGTTCCTCCAAATCTTTTTCGTCCCCATCTTCCTCCTTTTCGGGATCAACCTCTTTTCGGCTACTTGCCCGTATAACAATCAAGAACATTAGAGCAAGAATAAAAACTGTCCCAATTCCAATCCCAACAGCCATCCCTATGATAGTTCCCTTACTTTTACTCAACTTTCTTGATGATTTAACTGGGATCTGGTTTCTTTGTTTACAAGGGGCAGCATGATCGCCACATAAACCTTGGTTTCCCTCAAAGCTTGAGTTTGGAAATGTTTGAAATTGGCCCGCACTAGGGATAGCTCCAGTGAGATTATTGTACGCCACACTAAACTTTGACAGAAAGCTTAGGCTCACCAAAGAAGGAGGTAGATTTCCAGACAAATTATTATGTGACAAATCCAAAGTCTCAACGCTCGTCATACCCGACAAACTATCTGGAATGTTCCCCGATAAATTGTTGCACTTGAGGTCCAAAATATGAACCCTTTTCAGATTCCCAAACTCCGGCCAAATCGGTCCCGTGAGAAAGTTATTACTGAGTTCGAGCGTTGGTGGGAAGCTCCAAATTTGGTTATACTGCAAACCTCTAGTACTTATGTTTCTTTTCAAGAAAAATGGGAAATCTGGTGAAGGCTCTTCCCACGAGATATTCCTCGAGATAAGGCTCGGTAATGCAGCAAGGCTTTGGGGAATCTCCCCCGTAAATGAATTGTTCGATAAGTCCAAGTAAAAGAGATAGCCAAAATTGCCCAATGAGGCCGGAATTGTTCCCCTTAAGCTGTTCCAAGACAGATCCAACAGTTGTAATTGCGCTGAACCAGTCAACCACTGGGGGAAGAAACCGGTGAGTCTACAATTGGCGATAACGAGAGCCCTGAGGGATTTAAAATCCAGGCTAGGATCAGAAGGCAATTCTTCGTTATGAAAATTCAAGGTGAGAACCAAAGTGGTCAAGTTCTTGCAGTGCTGCAGAATATCAAGGGCAGATGAAAGGTTGTAAATGCTGGAATTCGAGAGTGAAAGATAAGTGAGAGAGTGGAAATTCATGAAACTTTCCGGGATTTGGCCAGAGAAATTGTTCCGGGCAAGATTTACAGTTCTCAAACGCGGGCAAGATGGGAGATTATCAGGAATGGACTCGACAAACAGATTAGTACCCAAATCAAGAGAGGTAAGATTCACCATTGCTGAACAGTTAAATGCAATTGGACCATACAATGAGTTGTTTCTCAAACTAAGAGAATATATAGTCGGAGAATTCGCCAGTGATTGGGGCATTAGGCCACTGAAATTGTTCGACTGAGCTGTAAAAAGCTCTAACTTCCTTAGCCTATGGAAAACATTCGGTATACTTCCTGAAAACCTGTTTAAGGAAACATCCAAGCGTACAAGGTTAGAAAGGTTACCTATATTGCTGCTCAACGGGCCTGAAAACCGGTTATCTTGAATAGCTAATCGAGCCAGTTTTGGCAGCCGGAAAAGGTTTTCCGGTAAGCCGCCAGAGAGAAAGTTGGCACCTAGGCAGAGGTGCTCCAAGGAAGTACAATTTCCAATATCTGGCATGAGATTTCCAGTGAAATAATTCACTCCTAAAAGCATAGACTCGATTCGGGTCGAGTTTCGACAGATACCAAAAGGAACCTGACCATCAAATGAATTTACCGATACGTCGAAAACCCGAATTGATGGTAGGTTGGTGCTTGTAGGGAAGAAGCCAGAAAAGTCATTGTTGCTCAAGTCCAAGATTTCTAAATTAGGTAAATTTAACAGTGAAAATGGAAGAGAGCCTTTAATGAAATTGTGGGAGAGATTTAGGGTTCTAAGCTGGTTCAAGCTGGTAAATGAATCAGAGATCCTGCCCATTAATCTTTTCCTTGAGAGGTCCAACTTCACGACCCGACCCGAGTTGAATGGATCGTTCAGTCCAAGATTGGAGGAAGAATTGCAAGTTATGCCTACCCAATTACAGCAATTGGAGGAAGATGAAGTGGTAGTGTTCCAATTCCATCCTTCAATTGCTGATTCAAAAACACTCATAAAACCTTCCAATGCCTTCAAATCATCTGAATTACAAGTCAGGTTCTGAGATTCAAGAACCTGAGCTTGTAAAGAAACCCCAAGAATTATAAAGATCACCCATAACACTAACACACCCATATCAGTAAACTTAGAAGGCAGCTCAAGAACAGAGAGAAAGAGAGGAGGTGGGGGGTTTTGGTAAAGTTAGATATGAGTACAATACTTGAGATAAATGAAGATTTGTGAGGTGGGTTTGGGGAAATTAAGCATTTTTTTGAGAGGTACAGGAGCAAGAGGGCAAGTGTCTTAACAAAAGAAAGGCAAAAATCAAAGTAAGGGGGTTTTGGTTTTTGCGTTGAACCAAAAATGGGAATGAACCAAACAAAGAAAGAAATTTGGAGAGGGGAAAAGAAAAAGAGGAAAGGCAGACCTGTCAGAAAGAGAAAATGGAGGAGAGAGATGGATATAGAGAGAGAGAGAGAAAACTTGCCCTTTCTGACCTGAAAGAAAAGGAAAAATGCCTCTTTGGTTGGTAATGGAAATGAAGCTGTTTCCCCTCCTCTACCAGTTTAATGCTAGCTTTCTAATTTCGAGAGAGAGAGAGAGGGGAGAATGTAAAGCCGTTGGAGTTGGGAGGAATAAGAGATTAACACAAAATATTCCACTCTCAACTTAAAAAGTCCAATTTACATTATTGTCATTGTAAGAAAATTTTAATTTTTGCCTAAGTAATGGTTTAAAGATTTATTTCCATTTTAGAATTTACATCTAGTAAATTCATTACGTTTGGAAAAAGAGAAAAACTCAGCGTCTGCGTGATGAAGTGATAGAGCGCGTTTGGCACCGAAACACAAAAGATGAATATCTATAAAACGGAAAGAAATTTTGCTAAGAAAAATAATAATAATTTAAAAATAACACAAGTGCCTGATGATTATTTTATTTATTGAAAGAAGTCACAAGCAAATAGTGAAGGATACCGGCAACCGGGTAAAGCCGGTAAGCAAAGAGATGTAGCAAGTAGATTTGGGAGAAGTGGGGTTGGGTTGATAGATTAGATATGGAGAGAGAGAGAGAGAGAGAGAAAGTCAGAGGTTGGGCTTTGACACGTGCGCAGAGTCTTCTATACTACGCCGGGCCGCCTTAATGTACGGGCTTCTTATTTTCTTTAAAGTAATAAATAATTTATGATATAATATTGAATTTTCAGTCAAATTCTCATATTAAACCGATTTATCAACTAGCTCCTCTTGATTAATATTTGTTTGACGGGGATTCAATTTGATTTGGTTTTTCTTAATTACTTTAAACAGTCAAAATCTTCTTTTTATTAGTTTTTTGAATTAATTATGACGACTTTATAAAATAAAATTGTCTTAATAGTTGATATGCAAGGTTTTACCAATATTGTAATAATGGTGAATATTACATGAATTTCTCATTCTAAAAAATATATTCTGACCAAGCTGATATCAATTTTTTTTTTATGTAAAATACATATATATTTTTTATAATTAATTAATATATAAATCTTAATTTGAAATACAAACAAGATAAACAAATTCTAGACTCAGAGGTACCAATATTCAAATTCTATGTAAATGGGCTGCCCTTGTCCACTCATAACTGTAAAGGGCGAACATATTCGTAATCTAATTTTTTTTGCTTTGTTCTTAAATTAATCAAAAGATGCCTAGGATCAGAACCACAAACACACGCATATATATATATATATATAATGATTATAATAAATATAGATAATTTCTTCAAAGTTAATTTCCACCACTTGGAGCGGTCCTAAAAAAACATTAAAGCTCGATCTTTGAAAATCTCAACGATTAGCTTATTTAATGGTTATTGTCTTATTAAGATCTTGAATAAATTAAAAAAAAAATGTAGACTAAATAAGCCTTGAATAAACATATTGTACCCGCGTACTTATGATTCTATGATCTTTCTAAACTATTAATTATTCTTTAACTGAGAAAACAAATATGGGTAAATCATTTTTTAGTATCAAAATATGTTTGATGACCATTATTCTTCTGAGAATATCTCAAAGTATATGCTCATTAATTTTTCAAACATCACAAATGTTGATCATTCGGATGAACCTTTTTTTTTGCTAGAATTATTTAGATTGAATGAGTATTTAAGAAAGGGATGATAGGAAGGTTTTTGAGTTTCAAACTCATATCCAGGGGCGGAGGGACGCGAGGAACAAGGGGGCCACGGCCCAACGTGGGATTTTGGGACTCTTTGCTAAATATGGAAAGTTTGGGGGGTGAGAGGTGATGTTTGTTGAAGTGAAGGGGCGGGGTTTGTAGTTTGGGAAGGGGACCATTCTGTTGAAGGGAGGCGCGCACGAGGGACGTACGTGTAACAAAATATAAATGTTTAGGGGCGAAATTTGTATATATAGATTAAGGTTTAATTTGAAATACAAAAATATACTCCGTATTATTTACTTATGACAGTGTTGTTTTGTTATTTGGTATGTTTGTTTTTTTGTTATATGGTCTTTATTTGTGGGTTTTTATTTTTTTTTCTAATTTTTATTTACGACTCTCAATTATTAAATTACTCCAATCTTCAGTAGGAGATGATCTCATAAATAATTCTTTTGTTACATATATTAAAAAAGATGTTTTTAAAGTTATTGATAATGAAGATATTATTTAGTATTTTCAAAATACAAAGTCTCGAATGGGAATATTGTAACTAAATATGTGACTTTGATTTTTGACATATATGATGTTAAATATTTTAATATAATATTTTGATTTTAACCTTATTATAGTATATGCAAAAAGTTCTTAAAAATCTATTAATTTTAGCCCCTCTTAAATAAAATTCTTAACTCCGCCACTGTTCTTATCTCTTAATTTTTAACGCGTGAAATCTCCGAACCCAACTCCTCACGTTATTGACGTAATTTTGATTATTTCTTTTTTTTTGCATAAAAGTGTTGCACGCCAATTCATGACCCACAGAAAAAAAAATAGAAGAACGTCTAAAAACATATTCACTGTTTTTATTTCTGTAAATTATATATATGATTTTATTATTTATTTATTCACATTTTCTATTAGTAAAGAACTGCTAATTAAGATGCATGTAAAAGATGTATATATGTTAGGGGTCCGTATAGGCGAATAGTCAATTTCATTTTCAAATAAGGCTGCGTCAATTCCGGCTTAGCCTTCAAAAGTTTTAGTACAACCCAAAGTCTTACGTTTACAAGTTACAAATATTTCCAGCATCTTTAATCGTCTTGTATAAATTTTACGTGTTAAAGTGAGTTTTACACAAAAATAATTAGATACGCACAAGTGAAATTTATCTATATTTATTCTCTTGCTTTTCAAATCCATTTATTTCTAGATACGGGATGAGAAGAAATAGACGCGAGACGCGAGATTATCTGATGTCGCTGTGTAAATTGGGTTTGTATTTTACACAACCTTTTTACACAAATCTTACGTGTTAAAGTTTCTTAAAAGATTGCTGGAGATTTTGTTTTTACAAAACGTGTAAATTTTACACAAACCAAAATTATACACTACGGTTGGAGATGATCTAATTTTTGTATGGTTATCTCTAATAGTTCCATAAAAGTTTAAGTGTGAATTATATGTGTCAATCAACTTTTATATAAAACTTGAAAGTTGAAAAAAAAATATGTTCCAACAGTAATTTTGTAAATTCTTGTATGAATTTTGAAATAACCAATAAGATATTAACACGTGTTAAATATTATTTTATATTTTTTTCCTTCAATTTTTTTATACATATTCTTATATTCATAATGGATCTTGATTTATAACTCTTGATGAGCAAATTTTAAATATATAACTTTTATTTGAATATATTTTTTGTATTAAATTTATTATATTTTTAGTAAAAAAATGGAGAAATAGAAAGCTGACAATGCAAAGTGGAGTGTATTTTACACAACCAATTTATACAAAACTCATTTTTAAATGATTGTTTGATACTAAATTTTTTACAAGTTTTGTAATTTACACAAAACATAAATATAAGACTATTGAAGATACTCTTAGATTTATTTTTATTCTTTTAATTTATAGTTATTTGTTTGTTTTATTTAATAGTTAATTTTTTTTCAACTTAGTTTCTTAAGTTGTTATTTGTACGAACTTATTTTGTTAGTTAGCGGGTTTGGACTTTTCAAATTCTAATTTCTATTTATGATTTAATTTTACTTCCGGTAAGAACTGATCTATTCCTTAAAAATTAACAAAAATATATATTTTCCACTCAAAGAAAAACAAAAAAATTTCTAGCCAACAGCAACACATGCACACGAAAGGAAAAGGGGGAACATCAAAGCAGCGAATCTTGTCCAATTGCCCTAAAAGTTTATCTCGTTAGGATTTGAACAAAAAATTGAGGAAAAAAAAATAATACTAGATTTCAAATAATAAGATGTCAATTGCTTTACTAGTTTAACCATATCCATTTTTAAGCTAAAAATTCTATATTTTCACACTGGCCATGGCCTTCGGTGGATCCAAGGATTCAAGAGAAGAGTGGGCTAAAGTACCGAGTTAGGAAAAACTATATAACATTTTCTTTCATTAATTTTTTTTTCTTATAATATAATTTGCATTAAGTTGAACTAGAGTTTAATAGGATAAGTGAGTTTCGTAAGTCAACTATTTACAAAATAATTATATCTACGTTTTCTTTTGTACCGTTGGAATTTTGCTCATGCTTTCTTTATATTTCATTTTTCCCAGACAAAGAACAAGATGGATAGCGTGATAATATCTACACTACATATGCTAAAATTGAAAGTTTTCCAATATGAAAATTCATGTCCATATCACCATATGTACATATGCATTAATTTATCTCACTGAATATATATATATATATATATATAGCCTCTGTTTGCAAAATCTTCTTCACACCAAACTAATTTGGTTATGTTACCGTCAAATCTTGCCATCCATCAATTAACATATAATAGCAACTCAAATTCCTCAAAACAATAACTCTAAAAAACTCACTACAAATTATTACACTCTCCATAAATTATGGATTCACTTCTTTTATAAAAAATAAAAAATAAAATGTAAACTCTTAATTATAGACTAAAGTAATTTAACTCATTTGAAAACATTAAAACTTGGACTTTATTTCCTCTACCAATCTCCATCACTTTTTATCCCATCACTAGGGAGTCTATGTGCGACATAAATGAATAGGTGGTTCCATTTTCATACTTTGAACAAAAAAAAAGTAAACACTAAAATCATAATATGCATACAAAAGTCTCCCTATGATATCCCCTTTATTATTCAAAGAGGATTTTTCAACTAAGGACCTCAACAAGTTATCAATGTTTAATTGCTAATTAATTTAGTGTAAGAATACACAAGAAAAATAGTCAATTAATTATCAGATAATAATCAGTAGCTCAATACGTAACATTTTCTGATATACATATATTATCTTTTGTAAAGTGATGTGTGCATCGATATCTAAAATAAATAATGTAGGAGGGGATCATAAATATATAACTAATATATGTATATGTAGTGCTTGGATGGATAACGTTAAGTAAATAAATTAAACAGATTAGTCGCATCCTAATTAGTGATGAAGCACTAAGTACAATTAACTCCTCCCATCAAAATTATGAGTGGAAATACTGATTACTGACTCAGCACTAGTTGTATTTCAGTTGGCAGACCGTCTGTGGTCCACTCACATATGTGGCATTGATTTCCCTTTTCTTTGCAATTTGACTTTTTCTATTTCTACGTTAAGAAAAGAATATAGTGAAGGCAACATGTAGGCAAAGGAGTAGTTGAATACGTAAGGGCGATCATTAGTTGAAAGTTAAATTTCACATCCACTCATTTATAATTTAGCCCCTTAAAATTTAATTATTTTTGCACTTTCGTAATTTTAAATAATACTATCTCCTTAAAATTTACTCTTATTTTTACTTTAATCCAAAATTCAACTTCTTATTATGTTTTTAACAAAAAATATCATGTGATCACTCTGATTTTTGAACCACGTCAGTTGTACGTGGTATTTTTCGTCCAAAAAACAAATAACAAGTTGGATTTTAGGACTAATGTGAAAATGAGATCAAACTTTATAGATAAATGTAGCACAAAATGAATTACATGAAACAATTAGAAAAATATAAATAATTAACTATTTCACATATATGTAAGAGCACATTAATTAAAGTGATTAATTGATATGTCACAAATGTATTGAGAGTTAGATTTAAACAAATATAAGATCAGATTAATTAATAAATACATTTGTGTCACATTATATAGTGTATCACTTTTTTAAGTCCCGTTAGAGCATCCATAGCGTGATGTTAAAATTTAGAATCAAATTGGTAAATATTAAACCAAGTTTTGAGAAATGATACAACAAGTATGATATAAAAAATAACTATATGAGTATGTTTCACCCATATCAATTTTGAGTTAAAAAATAAAGAAATGTTTCATACGAGTGAGCCTCACTCATATGAGGCATTTATTTATTTACTTTTTGTTAACTCTTGTGACAGATGTTAGAACTGATCAATGAAAATTAAAATAATATATATATAATTCTATACAAGTCTGCTTTACTCGTATGATTTTTTTATTTTTAACGAGTTTATTATACTTGCAGGGTTCATACGAGTAACTGAAAGTTGTATAAGTAAAATTTAATAATATAATAAATTTATTCTTTTTATTAGTATAAAAATTTAACTTACGCATTAACATTCTTTCACTGTGAGACGGAATACCGTGATTGCACTTAGTAAGTACTGCAACAATTACTTTTCTAGGATTCCTTAACCCATAGTACCCATATTATGACCCTAATTAATGAATTCATCTTAAAATATGATTTAACGGATCCATCATTTAAAGTGAAGCATTCATTATTAATTACTATCACACTTGTACTATGATGTTTTAGTTGTACTCAACTTGCATAGTAAGTAATACTCTCAATTATTACTTATTGGCAATTCGCAGTTGTTCGTCAAGTGGGTCATCAGTGAATTTGTTTGATCTAAGTTATCTATGCAAGTTTGCAAACTGTGGTGAATGAACGAACATCAAAGATTTTTTTTCACAAAACACGTACAAATTAACAAGAAAGAGAGAAATAAGGGGAAGTAATGATCAATTTTTATCTTTGATAATTGCCAATGTTCCTGTTATAATTTTTCTCTTATATTTATACTTTACATTGATTTTACGAAAAGCAAAGTAATTTTTTTCTTCAAATACCAATGGATGGATTGGAGTGATTTGTAGAAAGGTAAAAAATGAAAGGTGACACTCCACCCTAAGTTCATGCTTTCAATTATTTAAATTTAAATCTAAATTTAAAAGAAGAGTACATATTTTTTTGCATTAGTATAAAGTGAGAGGAGGTAAATTAAAACTCCAATATATGTATGATGGTTTCACATTACTCATTATTTACTACATTAAGTGATCATTTGGTTCGAGTTTATATTCGTTTTCAGAATTTAAAAATATTAAATTCACACTAAGAATCTCTTAAAATTCATGGTAAAAGATTAAATTAATCTTAAGTTGATGAGACTCAAATTTTGTATGTAAAATTCCAAAAAGGTTATAAAGAGGGAATCAATCTCTTTAATAAAAATAAGGAATGCCTATTTTGAAGGGTAAATTGATGAATTTTTGTACGAAAAATTGTAGAAATAATCTATATCGTAAATAGATCACTTTCACCAAATTTCATAAAAACGTTCAATTTAGAAGTGTATGAAATAATCATCAAAAATTTCAACGGCCGAAATTGCACGTATATATCAATATTTCATCACAACTAGTTTTAGATTGAATTTTTAGATAAAATATTGTGAAGGTGATCTACTCATTGTATAGATCATCTCTTAAAATTTTCATAATAAAATTTATCAATTTATCCCTCCAAATGAACATTCTTTCTTTTTGTTAAAGTGAAAGATTTTCTCTTAATAACCTAACTTATGAAAAATTATTATTTTAAATTTCATGATAGAATAAAAACTCAAACAATACAGAGCATTAAGTGTGAGATGTAGATATGAGACCACTCTTAATGTCTTATTGTGCTACATTGCGAAGGCCACTCACTCGTCCGTGTTCATACATAGCTGCATTTCGTAGAATGGATTTAATGAGGCGGTGCCGGACTAGAAAGCTAGTGGCCACATTAATCTCACGACTAAAAGTTAGTTAATTAACACATAATATTCCTTTAATTCCAAATTAAATATTATAACGTTTAATGCTCTGATTACGTTTAAACCAATTTTTTCTTGAAGTGTGCAAAACTCAAGTAATAATCAATAATTTAAATCCAGTGACAGAGCCACTCATAAGAGAAGGTGGCAAGTGCCCACCTTAATTATTCAAACGTGCCTATATTAAGTTATTAACTTATAGCTTTAGAAAAAAAAAATAGTAATTAGTAATTTAAATTTTGTCTACCTTACTCTAGAGAAAATTTTATATGTTGTCCGCCTTATTTATATTATCATTAATTTTTTGATATGGACAATACAAAATGCACTATATTTTAGTATTTTAACACTTAAAAATATATATATTATTACTTAAATGAAAATTTCGTATGAAAATACCAAAATATTAATAAAACAATACATATAACTATACTTTAAAGCAAATTTTTACCCACTTTAACATTAAATTCTAAGAGCGTCTCCAATAGAATAACTAAAATTGAATAATCAAAATGAGTTTTAATTATCCATTTAGTAAGTTGTTAAAGTTAATAATGTAGACCTCTCTAATGACTATTTTTTCTCAATAATCAAATTTGTGGGTCCATTATATTAATTGGTCATAAATTAATAAATTTGAATTTTGTTTCAAAAAAAAGCAGAGAAATATGATTGAAATTTGAAAAAAAATCTCTTTTACCTAATAAAATTAATAGTTTCTTATTTTAGTTATTGAAGAAGGAGAGTAAATTTGATTATTGATTAAAAAATTATCAACATTTAATTGTACTGTTGAAATAGTATTTTTAATTAATATTATTAAAATTAATTATAATTATAATCAATAATATTTCGGCTGTGCATTGGTCAACCATGCAAATTTAGATAACTTTAACTTGCGACAGGTTTTGTCAAGCGAAAAGGAAAAAAAACCTTGTGACAGGTCTAATTATTGACTATTATATTGATTAGACGTTCTTGTATTTTCTAAATATATCTGTAACTAGTGAGTTGTTTTTATGAGTAAGGTAGTTTTGTAACTTATTTGTAAAAATAAGGTACTTTTCTACTTATTTATATAAATAAGGTGATTTAGACTTTTTGTCTTTATTAGACAATTTTAGAAATTGGACTTTAGTCCTTAGACTTGGTTATAAATTAATTTGTAACCCCCCAGATTTATAGAAAGAGAGTGAAACCCCGTTTTGGTATCAGAGGTAGTGAGTTATCCCAAACTCCTTTCCTCACAGACTTCAACAATTGACGTTGACTTCATAGATGCCCTTGGGAATATTCCCTCGCATCTACACTTCTATTTTTGGAACAAATCCAGACTACCAACCAATTCCAACTCACCACATCGGAACAGAAGGGTGTTTAACAACACAGATTAAAGGTTGTTCACACGAAGAACATATACCTTTAAAACACTCAGAAAGCAAGCAGGTTATTGCAGGAGCAATAAATTGCTTATTAGACCAAAACCAATATTTATTATTAGTTTTGCAACAGACTCATATTGATCTCCAAAAGATCAAATCAGACATCCAGCTGCTGGATTTACAGACCAAAAATAATACTAGACTAATTAAAGAATTAGACCAACAAATCCCTTCGGATTTTGTTACTACGTTGAGAGAAATCCTCAACACAACAAGAGAAACAAAGGAGGTTTGCAAAAAGCAAAATCCATCTCTTGAGACTAAGATCGACGAATTAACTAAACAAATTCGCCAATTAGACACAGAGCTCAAGAAATTATCCTCTGAGCAATCTAAGATCATACCTAGACTACATAGCTATATTCCCGAAATATAAAAATGGAAATAGTTAACACAGACTGGAAAGAAGTTCCAGGTGGAATTATTCCACAAGATATATCAGATTTTTATAGAAAGATAATAGAAAAGATGAGCGATGAAAGATTTTCGCGTAGATTCATCGAATCAGAAATCAGCGGTGCTAACAAAGCAGCACTCTGTATTTTAGATAGACTAAACTTCATTTCTACAGCTATAGCAGCTACCCAAGATTGTGAGTATCAATTTGCTCAAAATCTAAGAAATGATTTACAAGCTAAGACAGAAGGATTAAGAACCTTCTATAATGATTTTGTTAAGTTTCAACAAAACTTAGCATATTATCTAGATGGAAAATGGGAAAACCATTTTAAGACTCAACAAGCTACCATAAATGAATGTAGAAGAAATTCAGATCAGGTAGAAAGACAGTTAAAGGAAATCATGAATGGAATACAAGCCATTTATGAAAAACCTAATCAGACAAGTCAAGCAGATTTAGACACACCTCATATACTGATGTATGTCGATAAACTTGAAAGAAGTTTCAAGGCTTTAGATGCTAGACTTACAGAAGAGATAGCTTCTAGACAAGACTCAGAGAAATTAAATGTGCACGAATTAAAAAAATATATTGCTACAGCACATAGTTCTCTAAAAGAAAATACAAAGACTATAAACGAAGAATTATATGTCAAATTGTATAAAGATCAGATGGCTCTTAAGGAAACCCTTATTAGTCAAATCAAAAGACAGAATGATTATTCAGAATCATTAGAGAGAATCGAGAAGAAAATTGAACAAAAACAAGAAATCACTTGTAAGTTCAAGGAGACTCCATCTATCATAATAAAAGAAGAATCTTCAACAGGAAGAATTAGAAATGATGGTTTAGACAAGACTAAGAAGGTAGCTAGTCCTACCCCTAGCATTGGACATCAAAATATGATGATCCAGAGAGTAAGAGACTCTTCCTCCAACATAAGAACATGGTGGAGAGAAAGAAACATTTCCCACCCATTACAATGGAAGGAATGGGGAGAAATGGATTGGAAGTACGCTGAAGAATCCATTAGTAATGGACAGCTTCCTCCAGTCAGATACATAGACTTGTTCCGAGAAGGAGCTATCCCTAAGACACCTAGCTACAACATGACATATTGTAGTAGGAATCATATCCTCGAAAAGAATTATACAGAAATTCAGATCTTCGAACCAAATTGGTTAAGATCTAGAGGAACAGACAGGAACTTTCAATTCCTAACCTTTGGACTCTTCCAAGCAAGAATCCAAGGACTGCATAGACCGCAGAATGGAGTTAACATCCTTTGTTGCCTAGTTGACAAAAGATGGAAAGATTTTCAGAAGAGCCTAGATGGAATAGCCCAATTAGAAATGTCAGACAATATAGGATACTTCAATGTCACCCCGGCATTTACAGTATCTATACCTACAGCCAAACACTTTAAGTTAATCTTATATGCCACAGGGTATGAAGATTACGTGTTACCAGACGCAAACATTAACATAGAATATCAAAGCTATGTTAAGTTTTCTCAGAAAGCATTCGAAGGAATGCAACCAGGTATTCCACAAGGAAGAGTTAATGAACAGATCCTTGTTAGAACAAATACTTCAGACTTTAATAATACGTACAGTATTAGAAATACTGGACCTATGAGAGAACATGCCAAGACTCTCTGGCAGCTGCCAGAATTTCAAGAGACAAAGGCTGTACAGAATGAGCCTTTATATATTGCTCAAGATAATATCACAGGCAATATTAAAATACAGTTTGCTCCTCCTAAGTTCAAAGCAAAGAACATTAGAACTGAGGAATCAAGATTTAGAAACATGGGAGATTCCACATTGGATGATCCTTCAGAAGGAGAATGTAGTGCTGCTAGCACTGCTAGAATATTACAGCATGCTCCAGACTATAGACCCAGAAATTCTATAGACAATCATGATATTTTGTATGAGAAGGCCAGAATCCAAAATTTTGGACATGACCTAACAGATCAAGAAAGAGACACATACAAAAAGAATCTTGATAGAAGCAAATCAACTAGATATAATATGATGATATCTAGTGAGGTTATAAAAGACTTAAGAAATTCTCAAGACACAAAGGAACTCCTAAGAAAATTAAGACTTAAGGAGAAAGATGAAGAACAGCAAGTGTTTCCAGTTGCTACGGAAATCCCAGGAGGAAACAATGCTAAAATAGGAGAAACCTCTAGAAATAGGTTTAATCTATTTGAGACTCCTGCTGCTATAAATATTCCCATTTATAGTGACAGTATTATCAAGACCAAACCAGACTATGTCAAAGGATTACCCACGACAGCCATAGACTTTCAAAGTACAAAAAATATGGCTTCAGTAGCCATCAATCCAGTAGGTATCTACCTAAATTTGGATAATGTACAAGATAGAAAGAATGCCTTAAAAGAATGGCAAGATCAGATGCACATGTGCTTTGCGTCTAACGAAAGTTGGGATGCAGAATCATGTAGACGTTATGCTGAACAATCCCTAAAGGGAATTGTAAAAAACTATTTAGATAGTTTAAGAACAGCAACAGACGAAGCTAGTATAGCTAAGCTAGCAAGATTTAATGAGACAAGAAATCAGAGAACTGTAAACGGTTATGTACAACTCTTTACAGCCGAATTCATTGGTGCAAGTCATCTTGCCCAAGAATCAGAAGTAGACGTGGCAAAAACTAAGTTATCATTACTTAGTATATGCAGCTTAGACAAAATCAACGAATATAGTAATAACTATGAAACGTTGTATTATCAGATAAAAGAGTTCACTACAACTCTTAAAGACGAGTACTTTAGAAAACTCCCAGCTATTGGACACCTTCTTATTAATGAATATAGAAAGTGGCCTGGAGTTAATAATACTAAAGAAGATACTCTTGGTGAAAGAATAAACTTTGCCAAAGACTACATTATCGCAAAGAGACGCGAGAAAGCACAAGACGCTTTGATTAAGGAGACATTTAAAAATATGCCTTCAATCAAAGATGAAAGAGACATAGCACCTATCCAATGGGGATGTGGAAGAAGTTCTTCCAAAAGCCATAAGAAGAAGCATTGGAAACAGACTTTCAAGGCTACGATTAATACAGACCCTAATAATAAAAAATATAAATTCAGAAAATCGACTAGCTTTAGAAATCCAAAGAAGAGAAAGAAATTATTTCCCAGAAGGAGATATTTCAAAAAGAATTCAGACTCCAGAAAGAAAGTGCCTAATTATAGAAAGGGCGAAGATAGAAAACCAACAACCAATAATTCAAGAAATGAATGTTGGGTGTGTGGTAAGACTGGACATTTTGCTAGAAGTTGTTCTCAAAGAGAGAATAAAGAAATAAAACCTAGTGTTAGACTAGTAGAAGTCATGCTTACCCAAGCTGACACACAAGACTTAGACCTCATCTATAATATCGAATTATCAGATTTCGAAATAGATGACAATGCCAGTGTATATAGTGCATATACGACTGAGTCAGATAGTGAACTTTCTTCCGAAGAAGAAGAAGAAGAATTCAAAGAATGTTTCGTTATCACCACAATTGATGATAATGAACCATTAGACGAAGCTATTTATCTAGACTATGAAGAAGCCATTTACTGCTGTAGTTTAACAGACGTATGTCGACCTTCCCAACCAGAAAGAATGGTTAGAATACCACAGTGCTATACGAATCCAAGCCATAGGTGTAAATTCGAAATGAAATGTAGCCCTGCAGACTTCACTTGTGATTATTGTTTTACAATGATATCACTTGAGTTATTCATGGTATGCATTATATGCAAACTTCATTACCATGAAGACTGTTGGAGACATGAATTTCGTACTATGTACGAAAATAAGTATGATCACATACTAGACTTAGACATAGATAAATACTATCAAGAAATTGATACAAATAGACTCAGAAAGATTAAGGAGGGAAAAAGAAAGATAGACGAGAGTCCTTTACAGACTATCTCTGATATTCCAAATCCTCTAAAAGGAATTGAAATCAGAGAACAAAATAATCTGAGAGTTTCAACTAAAGAAAGTTTTATGAGCCTTATTGAAGTAAAGGTTCTTAACCCAGATTATCTCAGACTACTCTCTGCATTAATGGATACCGGTTGTACCGCCAGTATCTGTAAGGCAAATGCCTTTCCAGATGAGTATTATAGACCTAGCGAACAACTTATCTCCGGACGAGTTGCTAATGGTGATTACTTTGAATTACCATTACAGACCATACCTATTTATTTCCAAATAGGAGACAATGAATTTACCCATGAATTTTATGTCATGGATCCTCCTTGTAAATTCATCGGAAATCTTTTAATCGGAAATGATTTCCTTAGAAAGTATCAACCATTTTCTCAATATGATGATAAAATAAAATTATCTCATAACAGCGAATTTGATACTCAGACTCTGCTCATATCTAAGGATAGAGCATCAAACCTCATGCAAGTAAAACCTGCATGGAGACCCCTTCAGAGTTCTACAGCTAAGTGTGGTGACATAGAGGAAATTACAGCCCCTCTTAAAAACAAATGCACTTGTCCAGACAAAAAATGTTATAAACAGATAACATTAATTCAACAAGAAATTGTTGATCAGACTAGACATCAGCTCTTGGCTATCCAAGAGATGAGAAAGAGAAAGAAAATAGACATCAGATCCTTAGAAGTAGAAAAGGATAAGATAAAGGAATTAGCAATTCCTACCACTGGAGAAAATCCTATAGAAAAATGGGAAAAAGACAAAGCATATTGCCAAATTATACCCATAAACCCAGACGCCACCATAAATGGAGGCACCTATAAGAAAGGATATTCCCAGAGAGATAGAGAAGAATTCCAAACAGAGATAGATAGTCTACTCAAGGGTGGAATGATTCAAGAAAGCATTAGTAGACATAATAGCCTTGCCTTTTATGTTGAAAACGAATCAGAAAAGAAAAGAGGAAAAAGACGAATGGTATTAGACTATAGAGCTCTCAATAAAAATTGTGAGTTTGATTCATACAAAATACCAGATAAGAATAATCTTATTAGTCTTATCGAAAATAGAAAGATATTTAGCAAATTTGATTGTAAGTCAGGTTTCTGGCAAATCAAAATGCACCCAGACTCCATACCGTGGACAGCTTTTAGCATACCACAAGGAAAGTATGAGTGGCTAGTAATGCCATTTGGATACAAAAATGCCCCACAAGTCTTTCAGAGAAGAATAGACGGCATTTTCAGAAAGTATTCATATTTTTGCCTAGTATATATTGATGATGTACTAGTTGCAAGCCATACAGAAGAAGACCATATAGAACATCTTAGAATAATAATAGCCGAATTCGATAATCACGGTATTATTATCTCTCATAAAAAGATGCTTCTATTCCAAGAAGAAATAGACTTCATAGGAGTCCATATTAGAAATGGGAAAATATCTCCTCTAGACCATATTACTAGAAAGATTTTAGACTTCCCAGATAGAATCATTGACAGAAAACAATTACAAAGCTTCCTTGGGTTGCTTAATTGTGCCACAGACTACCTTAGAGATTTAGCCGGAAAAAGGAGAAGCTTTACTGCTAAATTAAAAGGAACAGAAAAGACTAATCCATTTAATTGGACAAAAGATGACATGGATATAATGGCTAAATTAAAAGAAGAAGTCAAAAATATCCCTGGATTAGAGATGCCCAATGCAGAGGACATCTTCATAGTAGAAACTGATGCTTCAGATAAGCAATGGGGTGCAATCTACTATGCTTTAGACTATCAGACGAAGAAAAAGAAATTGTGTAAATATAGCTCAGGGACATTTACTGATCCCGAAACAAGATACACAACCCACGAGAAAGAAGTTCTCGCTATAGTAAGAGCAATAGAAAAATATATGCTCTTTCTAAGACCAAAACACTTTACAGTGTATACAGACTCCAGCTATGCTGTCGGATTTAGAGATCTAAATCTTAATAGATCAAAGACTAATAGACTAATTAGATGGCAACAATCTCTTAGTGATTATGATTTCAGTATAATTCATATAAAAGGGAAAAAGAATACAGTTCCTGATATTATTTCAAGAGAACCTGTATTTGCCGAAAATCTAGTAATCTGTTTTATGATATCTACAGATAAACAGACCAGACCAATGGAGACAGGAGGAAGCTCCAGCAGAAAGACTAGATTTATCGACCAGGTTGAGGTCGCCAGATACCTACAAGGTGCATATGACCCTCAGACTCAGGCTAACGAAAGAAGTAAGCCCAAGATGCCTAGACCCATTCTAGAAACTCTAGATGAAATTCTCATTCCCCCTGGCAGAAGGAGTGAAGAGATTTGCAGGCAAAATAAGATAATCGGAGGAATGTTCTTCCCCGAATATAGACCAGACCAGAGGTTTTCAGATTTAGTCAAATTCAGGAGAGAATTTACTAAAGAAACTCTCACCCTAATAGACGCTCTATGGTGGAATCATTCCAACAACCTCAAAATAGAGTTTAGACAAAATTTGGTTGTTACAGCCAGATTTATGAGAATGCAGTGGATAGCCATCTCACAGATAAACCCAGCTCCTCCTAGGAACTTAATAGAAGCTCCTAGACCTCAAGAAATGACCTACGCTAGAGCCACAGGTCAATTGGCGCCACTAACGGAAAACAAGATAAAAGATCTTGTTTATGAGAAAAAAAGGTTCTTCATCAATCTTCTTACCCCGTTAAGAAAGGAACGTGCGGTAGAAAATAATGAGACGATGGACCTAGACGCATTAAACTTAGACATTGCTGAAACCCTAAAGGAAATTGGCAATTATCTCTTCAACAGAACGATCCCAGGGCATGCATCGTTTATGAAGGGATACTGTGAAGATATACCTCAAATAAATATTTGGGGAAAAACAGAGATTCCTGTAGAACTTTTGGCTAGCCAAGGACTCATTGGCCAGATTTTCATACAGGAAACCACAGACGCAGACTGTTTTGGCGAAAAGATAGCCAATTACGTTGAGACGATCAAAGAATATCTTCCTCTTTATTTAAGAAGCTATTCTATTGGTCCAGAAGCAGGATTCAACCATGAAATTGGAGGATTCCAGCTTGTCCGGTTCTCAGAAGAACCATGCTCAGACGTAGAAGGACTCTGTTCAGCAGAACTCGAGCCCATTGAAGGAAAACAAAATCCTTCAGCATTAAAAGTCAACAGATCTTTGGGTATCCTAAAGATTATGGACGAACTTTTAAGTGAAGAAAAATGGTACACAGTGTGCCATGAAGAAGACCTGATCATCCAAGCACAAGAAACCTTTGGAGGAAGGATGACCAGAGGACAGACTAAAGGCACGGAAGTAATAATACCTACCACCACCTCCAACATTGCCAACATAGAAGAATATTGGAGCACCATTAGAGGCTCCATCCAGACCTACCAACTAGACGTTGCTAGCAGAATTCCTAGCCCAACTGATTACATCAAGGTAACAGCTGACGGCTAGCAACAGAAAGAAGAAGACAGCGACAAAAGCTTATGCAGAAACGTAAGCAGTGACGTTTTTTTACAGACCAGACGAATCTTATATTACTGTATAATATTGTTTTGTAATATAAAGTTGCTTTATTTTCTTCAAATTCGTAAAAGCTGATTGCAGTACAGAACCTGCACTTGTCGATGGGGCCACAGAAGCAGTACCCGAGGTGCATTATTGTTTGCAATCAATTGTATTTTTATCAAGTTTGTATAATTATTTGTAATGCATTAGCTGTTTAGAAGTGTCGGCAAGCTCCCTTCACTCACTATTCGCCTTGTGCGTCTAAAGCTGTGGGGCCTGTCTCTTTATTCGTTTTCTTTCTGCTTTTAGCAGCCGGTAACCGGTTTGTAAGTTTTGTATCCTCCCTATATAAGGAGAAGGAGTTTTTATTTGTAAGTACGAGTTTTTCCATTCTCAGCTTAGAGTTTTCAATTCTAGAGAGCATGAGTGAGTAAAGCTTCCTTTAGTTAGCAAAAGGAAAGCAAGTAGTTTGTAATAATAATTTTACTTGAATAAAATTATGTTTCTCCTTCAGTACAACTTCCATTGATCTCCGAGTTCTGTTGTATTTTTCCAAAAGCTAGACTTATCTCTTGGCGGGTTTAGAAAACCTTCTCCCTAATTCATACAAAACTGGTGAGTGGCCGGTTTTGGGTTGTTGCTGGCAGGTGCCGTAGCCGTGAAGCCGTGAGCAAGGGTGCGTTAGGCGATAAAGGCGTAGGCAGGAAACGAACGACCGATCCTTCAAAGGTGGATGAATAGCGAGAATAAACGCAGAAGCGATAGAACAGACTTTAGACGGAAAAAGAAGGCAAGAAAAGCGATCGGAAGCAAGGTGGACCAGACATCTTATTCAGGTATATTATTGTTTAAATTATTTGCGAGTACTTATTGCTAGCTAAATATTTTTAAGACATAGAAAATCAGCACATAATTAATTTATGAGCAATATAGACAGAGATTACGAAAATTTCGTAAATCAGACAGATATTAGAAGTACCCAGCCTATATTAAGGTGGGGTCTAATTAATCCAGAAGAACAAAGACTAGTGCGTAAGGCACATTTCAGATCCGGAGGAACTTTTCCTTATATACACCACGTTTGCAAGTGGGTGTCTAGAGAAATAAGGAAACTCCCAGACTTAGAAAACGCTACAGATAATTATATCCAAGCGTTAGTACAAGATATAGACGAAGAGGAAGTAAATAATCCTCGAAGAGACCTTCCTCAAGGAAGAGACAACGCCCAAGTGGACGTTTGTGGAGGAATCCACGATCTTAGACGAGTACTGCAAGAAACTTTAGAAAAGTTAAAATTTGTGCAGAGAAGAAGACTTGCAGAGACTGCAGAAATTCTATGTGAAAACGGAGGAATTAGACATTTTAGATTTATAGAGACAGCTAGTACGTACAATTTACGTGCTTATAGACAGTTATTATCCGATTACGGAGACGCAGAATTAGACTCGTATATAGAAAACAATATCTTAACCCCCATAAGAGATATTGTATACGATATTAATTGGAATATTCCAAATTATAGGCTAGAAGCCTTAGACTTAATAGACTTCCCGTGGAGACCACTGACAGCCTCACAGCTTCATCAGTGTCCATACGGGTTGAGTTGGAGTGAAATTCTTAGACCTCCTACTCCACCAAGATCTCCAAGTGAACCAGATAGTGATTCACCATCAGAAGACCCGTCCGATAATTTTTATACAGACAGAAATTCACCCGGTTTAGACGAAACAGACTGGTGGTCGGACTAGATTCCTTATCTTAAAACAATAAGGTTAGAATAGATTAATTTAAGATAGTTAAGGGTAAGAACTTGTAATTACAAGTGGTCCCCTCATATAAGACAAGTGGTCCAACAAGTGGTCCACGTGGTCCCAAGTCAAAACTACCCTATTTGACTAAATAAGATCAAAAGAACCCCATTTACCAAATTAAGTTTAGAAAATACCCTATTCATACAAAAAACTCGCAACTAGTGTTCCGTCAGAAATAAGATGGTAGTTTTGATATAATTAGGTCAAACATGGCAATTCATACCACCTAACTTTTTTTTTTTTTTTTGAGCACTGATATTAACTTTTCCTCTTCCTTGTTGTGTCAGGGTTTGAATGGGTTAAGCGCGAGAAAAACTTACATGCACCAAGTGTACTACCTCAGCATTCTACCTCAATATTTCAAGCCAATTAAATTCCGCCACGTCACCCTCCTCTTCCCTTTCTCTGCCACGTCACTCTCTTCCTCTCCCTCTCCAGCGTCACTCTCTTCCTCTCTCTCTCCAGCTCTCTCACCACCTCCGGCTACTCTCCGGCGACCGGCGCTGCGTGCAGACCACCATCACCACCTCCGGCGTAATCTCTGGCGACGGAGCCGGATCTGTCTCTCCATCTCTCCTCCTCTCTTTATCTCTTTCACTATATCCCTCTCACACCATCACCACCTCCGGCGTAATCTCCGGCGACGGAGCCGGCTCTATCTCTCTCAGAGAGAGAGGAGGAGAGATAGAGCCGGCTCCGTCGCCGGAGATCACGCCAGAGGTGGTGATGGTGGTTGCACGCGGGAGGTGGTGACGGTGGTCTGCACGCAGTGCCGGTCGCCGGAGAGTAACCGGAGGTGGTGAGAGAGCTGGAGAGAGAGAGGAAGAGAGTGACGCCGGAGAGGGAGAGGGAGAGGAAGAGAGTGACGTGGCAGAGAGAGGGAAGAGGAGGGTGACGTGGCGGAATTTAATTGGCTTGGGATATTGAGGTGGAATGCTGAGGTGGTACACTTGGTGCATGTAAGTTTTTCTCGTTAAGCGCATGTAGTGTCAGGGTTTATTGTGTCAGGATTCAATTTATAAACTTTTCAAATTTAGATTTAAACAAAACTTTTCGATTCAATTTTATTCGATTTTCATATAAATTTTTTTAAAACAAATAAATTGTAAGACAAAAACAATATTTATATTGGTTAAAAAAATAATAAATCTATACTTATTCATATTTATTTTGAATATAAAAATTATTAACTCTTATATTTATAATATAGTTATACTATAATTTGAAAATTTTAGGAACATAATATTTCAGTTAGTGAAGTAATATTATTTTCAAGGCACATATGTAATGATGTAGTTTAGTTCCGTTCGATTTTGTAATGTCACGCCTCAAACCTAAAGCCAAACCAATTAATAATGAATATATATTACAATTAATAATGAATATTTATCACTTATAATATCATTAACTCTAATATAATTAATAATAGATATTTACAACAAATGTATCTCTACCAAGATTTTTTTAATTAGTTAAATAATGCACAATATAAATGAATTAAAGGCTACATCTCTCTCTACAAATTGTCACATTTTTAAGGCATCGATCAGTAATGCAAAGTCTAGTATCCATGTCGAAATATGGGATCTACAAAAATTCCACTGTAAAGTTTTGTGTTGTTGTGATCATACAATATATGATCCAAGTGATCATGAGTAATCTTCTATTTGATGCGTGAATAATGATTGTTAGAACGTTCATTCCAAGGTCAATAAATTATTTCTTCCCACTATTTTGAACCCCCTCTATCTATATTCCTTTATATCTTGATGTTTTTAATATTACTGTATTTTTTATTTTACTTGTACGGTATTTTTTTAATATGATTGTGTTTTTAGTTTAACTTGAGTAATGTTTTGTTGTTTGTTTCACTTGTGTAATGTCGTTGTTAACTTGGCTTTGTTTTTAGTTTTATTTATATGTAATATTGACTACTATTATGTATTTTAGATGTCATAAGTTTTAATGTTTGCTAATTTTAATATGACTATGTTTTAAGTTTTATTTGTGTTATCTCTTTTTTAATATGTCTGTTTTTTGATTTTACATGTATGTAATATTTATGTACATACCTCAAGTTTAATGTTTGGTATTTTATATTTACTAGTCACCTTCTTAATTTTTTGGTATATATTTATCCAAAGACAATTAATAATTACCAAAAGTTATCACTTGTAATTTACATTTACAAAATTTTAAATGTGAAACTTTTAAAATTTGAATTTATAACTATAAAAATCCCTAAAAATATACATTCTAGTAACAGACTAAATATAATTTTCTCTAAAAATATACAATCTAGTAACAGACTAAATATAATTTTAGGTGAATAATAAATTTAAATTTGAAAAGTTAAAAAAAAGATAAGATGGGAAGTACATAAAAGAAAAAAAATCATTTATAAAATATATATTTAATAATAATCTACTCCTTTGAGCGAATTATAATAAAATAAATAATTTAAAAAGAAGAAAGCAATTTTTTTTGTCCAGTGGGCAAATGATTATTGATGATCCACCCAGATGGGCCATTTGAGGAGAATGGGGAGGCGGCGAAGATAGTTACGTCCACTACTACTTTATAGATTGCTAGTTGGGGTTGTGCTTTAATCTATTTCAGTGGAAACCCATATGAATACGAAATATGATAAGTATGTTTCTTTTTCATTTAAGAGTGGGAAGCAAACTTTTTTTTATTTCTAACATTCCATTGTGCTCCTAGTTTTGGATTCTTCGGTCACCTTTATACATTTTAATTCCCACCCAAAGGAATATTCTGTTTTCTAAATGATTTGTTAAGATTATTTTAACTAAATTTTATTAAAATTTTAAAAATATTATATATATATATATATATGAGATTCAATTAAAACAAGAGGGCTCAAGATTTAAATATAAGAATTTGACTTAGATGATATAATATTACTACATTGGTTAATGGGTGGAGTGTCAAATGTATAAATCTTACTTACCAACCAATGTACTAATGTTACATGATATTAAGTTGTTTGTTTAAGTTTTAATATTAAGCCCCTTTAAAATTACTCTTAAAAATTAAAATAGAGAAGCAAAAATGAGAAAGTGTTATAAAATATTAATATGTGGATGTCCATAACTAATATTGCAAGATACAATTTATTCCACATTGAAATTGTGGTATGAATGAGGGATTGCATAATAGTATATATAGTGGATTTGTCCCACATTGATCATGTAGAGAAGTAAGGAGGTTAGCTCTTAATATAAATAGAGCTAACCCCTACACATATTGGATATCAGTTGAATAATAAGATTCTTTCTTTCTCTCTCTATTATTTCAACACGTTATCAGCACGACTGCTCTACAGTCAATTGGAGGCCATTGCGAAAGCAGGCCACCATAGTCTAAATTTTTTTTCCTTCTTTTTGAAGGAATTTGTTTCCTTCTTTTTGAAGGCCGGCCATTGCGAAAGCAGGCCACCATAGTCTAAATTTTTTCTTCTTGGAGACTGTTCGATAGAAGGGGCCGTTCGAAAGAAGGCACGGGATTTTCTCTCCATAAAGGTTAGATTTATGCTTGTCTTTTCTTTTATAATACTTTGATAATTTATATTACTGTTAAATATTTTATTTGGTCTTTTAATATAAATTTACATATTTTATTTCATAAATTATTTAGACTTGAAGTTCCATAATCATAATTCAGGACTTGAAGATCCATGAATTATATTAGGGACCTGAAGTTCTCTAATATTTATTTGGAACCTGAAGTTCCATAATCATAATTCAGGACCTGAAGATCCATGAATTATATTAGGGACCTGAAGTTCTCTAATATTTATTTGGAACCTGAAGTTCCATAATCATAATTCAGGACCTGAAGATCCATGAATTATATTAGGGACCTGAAGTTCTCTAATATTTATTTGGAACCTGAAGTTCCATAATCATAATTCAGGACCTGAAGATCCATGAATTATATTAGGGACCTGAAGTTCTCTAATATTTATTTGGAACCTGAAGTTTCATAATCATAATTCAGGACCTGAAGATCCATGAATTATATTAGGGACCTGAAGTTCTCTAATATTTATTTGGAACCTGAAGTTCCATAATCATAATTCAGGACCTGAAGATCCATGAATTATATTAGGGACCTGAAGTTCTCTAATATTTATTTGGAACCTTAAATTTCATAATCATTATCTTGGACCTGAAGATCCATAGATTATATTAGGGACCTGAAGTTCCATAATATTTATTTGGAACTTGAAGTTTTTATAAAACATACTTCAATAATTAAACCTGCAATTTTTATATTAACTTAATAAGTTTTATTTAAATTGCATGTAAATATGTGTGCGCTATTGTTTATTCTACTCTTCTTCTTTTAAACTTAATAATTAAACGACTGTAAATGTAATGGATCAAAATAAGGCCATATTTTACAAGCCTGAAGTCTTGATAGAACCTGAAATTCTATAATTAATTTTTTTTTTTATTTTATGAGCCCGAAGTCTCATAATTCAAGAACCTGAAGTTCTTATCCATGAAATAATTATTGGCCAAAAATATTTGAATTTATTGATCCTTTATTAGTAATTAATTTACAATAATTCTCTTTTGCAGTCATAATGTCGAATATCACTAAACTCGAATTTAAGACCCTTGAGCTTAATGGCAATAACTACTTAAACTGGCATTTGATGCTAAACTTCATTTAACTGCCAAAAATCTTGGAAGGAAATAAATTATCCTCACAGGACAAAGCTTCAACTCTTATCTCCTTACGTCACCACATTCATGATGATTTAAAAAAAAATGAATGAGTACATGACTGAGGAAGACCCGTTGGGTCTCTGGCAATCCCTGAAGGATAGATATGACCACCAGAAGTTGGTCATCTTGCCTAGTGCTCGCAATGAATGGATAAATTTACGATTCCAGGATTTTAAAACAGTGGCTGACCTACGCAAAGTATCCACCATAGCTGGACATGCGCAAATAATTGAAGGCTCCGGAAGAGCCCATGTGATGTTACCAAATGGTACCCACATTTTTATAAAAGATGCATTATTCTCAAGCAGTTCCAGAAGAAACTTGCTTAGTTTTAAAGATATTAGAATGAATGGGTATCATATTGACACGAAAAATGAAGGTAACAAGAAATTCTTATGCATCACTACTAGTGTTCCGAGCCAGAAGCTCCCACTAGAAAAATTAAGTGCTTTCTCCTCGGGTCTCTATTGCACAACATTATCTAATGTTGAGTCACACTCATTTATGAGCCAAAAGCTAAAGTCTAAAATACCGAAAATTAGTGATCCCAAGGCCTTAAGATTGTGGCATGATAGATCAGGACACTCAGGAACAACCATGTTGAGCAAGATAATAGATAACTCTTATGGGCACTCATTGGCGAACCATCAGCTGACCATACCAAGTGACTATTTATGCACCCCTTGTTCACAAGGTAAACTCATCACAAAACCTTCGTACCTTAAAATTTCTTCTGAAGCACCATCTTTTCTCCAAAGAATACATGGCGATATGTGTGGCCCTATAGATCCCCCAAGTGGACCTTTTAGGTATTTTATGGTTTTAATTGATGCTTCCACCCGCTGGTCAGATATAAGCTTACTTTCTACTAGAAACATTGCTTTTGCACGCCTATTGGCACATATCATTAAACTTAGGTCGCAATTCCCAGATCAACCTATTAAGTCTATAAGACTTGATAATGTAGCTGAGTTTACTTCTCAAGTTTTTGATGATTATTGTTTATCCATAGGGATAAAAGTTGAACACCCCGTCCCACATGTTCACACCCAAAATGGTTTAGCCGAATCCTTGATTAAGCGTCTTCAACTTATTGCAAGGCCTTTACTCATGCAATCTAGGTTACCTGTTAGTGCCTGGGGACATGCTATATTGCATGCATTAAAACTGATCAGACTTAGACCTACAGCTTATCACACATTTTCTCCTGCACAACTAGTAACCGGTTTTCAATCAAATCTATCACATTTACGTAAATTTGGTTGTGCAGTTTATGTTCTTATTCCGCCTCCCCATCGTACTAAGATGGGCCCTCAACGACGACTAGGGATCTATGTAGGTTTTGATTCACCTTCCATTATTCGGTATTTAGAACCAATGACAGGAGATGTGTTTATTACACGTTTTTCAGATTGTCAATTTGATGAGACAGTATTTCCCGCCGTTAGGGGGAGATAAGAAGGTTCCTGAAGAACTATCCGTTCCAGAAGAACGGCGAGAAATATCTTGGAATAGTCTCACATTGTCTCATCTGGACCCACGAACATCAGAATGTGAGAAAGAAGTACGGAGAATAGTACATTTGCAAGAAATTGCAAATAAATTACCTGATGGATTTAATGATGCATCAAATGTAATAAAATCACATGTGCCAGCTATGAATGCACTTGCCAGAATCAATGTCCTTAAAGGACAAAATAAAAATATGGCAGCTAATGAATCTGCGCCACGCCAGAAGCGTGGCAGACCTATAGGTTCCAAAAACTCAGCTCCCCGAAAGAGGAAGACTGAGCAATCATGCCCTAAGAACACTCCTGAAGAGGTTCCCCATTTCACTCAAAAAGAGGTCATGGGAAAATCCACTCTCTCTAAGGCCCCAGAAGAGGTCATTGTTTTAGAAAAAGTCCCTGCAGAGACTATAAAAGCCCCTGAAGAGGCATTGGTACCAAATAATGAAGAGATCTCTATACTTTACACTTATTCGAGAGAGATGTGGAATAGAAACAAAAAGGTCATCGATGACGTATTTGCATTTACAGTAGCTACTGAAGTATCAAAGGGCAATGATGAAAATGATACAGAACCACGTACATTAATTGAATGTCGACAAAGAGAAGATTGGCCAAAAATGGAAAATTGCCATCAAGGCAGAATTAGAGTCTCTAAATAAACGTGGTATATTTGGACCTATAGTACAGACCCCAAAAGGTGTTAACCCTGTAGGTTATAAATGGGTGTTTGTAAAGAAAAGGAATGAAAAGAATGAAATCACACGATATAAGGCACGACTTGTGGCACAAGGTTTCTTGCAGAAACCTGGGATTGATTATGATCAAACATATTCCCCTGTTATGGATGCAATAACTTTCAGATATCTGATAAGTTTAGCAGTTACTGAAAGCTTGGATATGAGACTCATGGATGTTGTAACTGCTTATTTATACGGGGACTTAGACACAAATATATATATGAAAATCCCAGAAGGATTTACTTTGCCTGAAGCAAAGCCAAGGAGTACGTACTCGATACAATTAAGACGTTCACTATACGGACTTAAGCAATCCGGAAGAATGTGGTACAATCGTCTTAGTCAATATTTGTCTAAGGAAGGATATGAAAACAATCCCATTTGCCCATGTGTCTTTATAAAGAAATTCTTAAAAGGGTTTTCTATAGTAGCAGTTTATGTAGATGATATTAATCTAATCGGGACTCCAGAAGAGCTCGAAAAAACTGCTAACTATTTGAAGAAGGAATTTGAAATGAAGGACCTTGGGAAAACAAAATTATGTCTCAGCCTGCAGATCGAGAGAAGCACTAGTGGGATATTAGTCCATCAATCTAACTATACTGAGAATGTATTGAAACGTTTTGGTATGGACAAAGCACATCCACTAAGTACTTCCATGGTTGTCCGGTCTTTAGATGTAAAGAAAGATTCATACCGTCCTAAGGAAGATGATGAAGAAGTATTGGGTCCTGAAGTACCATATTTAAGTGCGATTGGTGCCCTATTATATTTAGCATAATGTACTAGGCCGGATATTTCATTCTCAATTAATTTGCTTGCTAGATATAGCTCAGCACCAACTAAACGACATTGGACTGGTGTCAAACATATCCTCAGATATTTACGAGGAACCACTGATTTAGGCTTATTTTATTCACATAATTCTAATGGTTCTGAGTTAATAGGATATGCAGATTCAGGATATCTTTCTGATTCTCATAAGGCACGATCTCAAACAGGTTATGTATTTCTTAGTGGTAATACCGCTATCTCTTGGCGATCTACTAAACAAACTTTAGTAGCCACTTCTTCTAATCATTCTGAAATTTTAGCTCTTCATGAAGCTAGTCGAGAATGTGTGTGGTTGAGATCTTTAATCCATCATATTCGCAGTTCTTGTCAGTTGTCTTCTATTACAGATGTTCCAAGTATTATCTATGAAGACAATGCAGCGTGTATAGCACAAATTCAAGAAAGTTTCATCAAAGGTGACAGGACTAAACATATTTCACCTAAGTTCTTCTTCACCCACGAGCTTCAGAAGAATAAAGAGATTGAAGTCAAGCAAATCCGTTCAAGTGATAACTTAGTTGATCTGTTCACAAAATCATTACCAAAGCCGATATTCCAAAAGTTAGTTTATGATATTGGCATGCGTCGACTTTATAACAAAATATATAAATGTTGTCATTAGGGGGAGTAGATAATCAGGGGGAGCATCCTGAAGTATGCTACCTAATATTTGCACGCTGTACTCTTTTTCCTTTAACTAGGTTTTGTCCCATTGGGTTTTCCTAGTAAAGGTTTTAATGAGGCAGCATATTGTGCATTTGATACCGATTCAATGATCCAGAAGAATGTTGTACTCTTTTTCCTTCACTTTGGTTTTTTCCCACTGGGTTTTTCCTTAGGAAGGTTTTAATGAGGCAGCTGTCATTGAATTGTGACATAATGGACATCCAAGGGGGAGTGTTATAAAATATTAATATGTGGATGTCCATAACTAATATTGCAAGATACAATTTATCCCACATTGGAATTGTGGTATGAATGAGGGATTGCATAATAGTATATATAGTGGATTTGTCCCACATTAATCATGTAGAGAAGTAAGGAGGTTAGCTCTTAATATAAATAGAGCTAACCCCTACACATATTGGATATCAGTTGAATAATAAGATTCTTTCTTTCTCTCTCTATTATTTCAACAGAAAGATCAATTACAAGAGATGGTCTAATGACTTATTTACTACTGAACTCTTGTTAGGGTGAATGGTTCAAGAATATCCTCTATTTGAATTTTGAGAGGTACAAAATTATTATAGTTAGTAATAGATTTAAATTTTTAAACAGACAAATCTATATTTAATATGATGCGAAAATATTTCGTTAAAAAAGGGTGTTGAGAAGGATCGAGCTAGAGAGTAGAGACCACTCTCCGAGTTCTTTAACTACTCAGTCTGAAACTGTTTAGGCATTTAATTGAAAAAAAAAAATTGAATCTCATCTTTGTCTTCTCAAAGGCAGCAAGTGGATTGGGTAGTCGAATTAAATGCTTGCCATCTATACTTCAAAGTTGAGCCAATTACGGTCCAAAACATTGTGGGCTGAATTTTGACAACCACAACCATGAATAAAGGAGCGGGCCTGGCATGCGAGGACCTCGTGATTGAAAAGCTTTTTGAGGGCCGAATGGAGTAAAATTCAGTATTTATAATGGAGTAAAAAAATTATTTTCACAAAGCGATCATTTCATAAATTCCACTTTTTTTTTTTTGCTAAATGTTTTTTAAAAAGTTAATATAAAATGTGGAAATTCGATTTCACATTTGCAATCACTGACTGGAACTATCATGTTTTAAACGTTAAATTTATTTTTCTTTTCGAACATTCAGAAGCTAACGAATATTTTTCTTATGTAAATGATCCATCGCAACTCTTAATAAAAATTGCTTTTAAACATCTGAACAAAATTCAGATTAATGTTTAGGGAAAACAATACGCGCCAAAAGTATGAGAACGGGTGGTTTTGGGAGTTCGTGATGGAATCCACGTAAATTTAGATTTCAAAAATCACAAATTACACTTGATTTGTCAATTGGAGAGCTCAATGTCTAAATTTGGATATTCAGATTGGGGGATTCAAACCCAATATTCACATTTCAATATTAAGAAGAGAATAATAAACCCACTGTCTTCTTTAATTTCTCTTCTTAATTTCTTAAAAATGTCCCGTAAATAAGACAACACCAATAGGACCACCGTTGGTTATTGCAATGTTAGTAAAAGCACACCACTCAAGTGATGTAACATTGCAATGTCGGTAAAAGTACACCACTTAAAAGTACACCACTCAAGTGATGTAACGATCTAAAATAACTTTAGAACCCACTATCGACTTTAAGGATAAGGTTTTTGATATATATGTGAATACTATAAACTTAATTTACAATTTGACTAGATATTTTAGAGGAGAACCCGAATACTTGCAAACCTAGGTGGTTACAAGTGAACGTTATTAGTTGTAATTGTAAAATTAATCACCTTTTTCTTTTCTTTTTTCTAAGAGCAAAGGCCTCAACCAAGACCAAATGCATAAATTAAATCTGCAATACCAAAAGGGAAAACTCAATGAAAACAAAGAGCAACAACTCTTTAGATGACAAAGTATAACGTGCTAAATTATGGGCAACCATGTTAAAGGCCCCCAGGAATAAACTAATATCCTCCTCTATCAATGCTAACAAGTAACAACGTATTTTTTCTCAATTATATATATAGGAGTGGTAAGCAAAGCTAGTATCAAACAAGACATAAGCACAGGATTATTTGACATGCTTCTTAATTCCTCTTATTATAGACACCAAAAAAAAAATTCCTCTTATTATTATTATTATTATTACAATTTTCACTTCAGTACCCGTAAATTAAATCTCTTTCCCAGGGTTGGGAAGTCGCAGCGACCGGGTGCCATACGACCGCACAAGGCGGGAAGGGTCTGAGCAGTAATTAACATCTCTTGCATCTGTCCCCCCTTTAGCTCTCCCCTCTGCTTTTCTCTCTGTACAATCCTCTTTATCCCCTCGCACCTGCATTTCTCCTCCACCTGCTCCAGCTGTGGGCAGCACCTCATGAATTCTTCCCTCCAACTGTTTTCCTCTTCTCCTATATACATAAACACACACACACACATATATATATACACACACACGTGACCACAACTAATTATTTGTTCAATTCATCATTAGGATGAACAAATATTTTTTTCTAGTTTTCTCATCTCTAAATGTGGAATTGGATTAAAATCCAGCATTCAGCATTATGATTGAGCTGAATGCTTAGTGTAACTTTGATAAAATTTGACTCCAATGTTATCCTAAAATCCCTCAACCCTGGATTGAGAATTGAACCCAAGACATCTCCTAAATTCAGATGACTGCTTTACCCACTATGCTAACCCTAGTCTCACTCCAGTTTTCTAGTAATTTAACATGTGATAAGAGTATCATAATAACTTCAAGTAATTAATAAGATGCAATTTTATTTTATTAGATGCAATTTTATTTTATTTTTAAAAAGAGAGCTCTGTCTCTCCTTTTTAAAATAAATAATAAAAATCCTTTACTACTAGGTTTAATTAACTCAGCAATTATTTCTATCATCAATATAAAATTATAAGATACCATTAATAGAAAGAGAAATGGGCTGGCTACTCTGCACGAGATAACGCTGACAAGCGTCGAGCTGTTGCTGTTGTTGAAGTTGCTGGCTACACTCCTGGCTTCGTCCCTGTCCTGGGTTTTGTACATCTTCTTCTGCAATTTCCGGTGTGCTTCCCAAGTTGGAGCCAGACACAATAACGAACAAGAGCGCAAAGATGACCGAGAGGATCATAGTACTACTGTGTTTCTCCATTGTTACCTAGACTACTACTGTTAATTATTACTAGGGATTTGAGGGGGTTAGTGCGGGGGGCAACTTTTTTTTTTTTATAGAAGTTGGGGCTTTGCATGTTAACTACGTGTCTAATTTATTCATACACATTGATTGATTCTACTATGTTTGCTTTTGCATGTCCACCACCTGTATACATGCATATTTGGCCTGTGCATGAGAGTTTTTTGTATGAATAGGGTATTTTCTAAACTTAATTTAGTAAATGGGGTTCTTTTGATCTTATTTAGTCAAATAGGGTAGTTTTGACTTGGGACCACGTGAACCACTTGTTGGACCACTTGTCTTATATGAGGGGACCACTTGTAATTACAAGTTCTTACCCTGAACTATCTTAGATTAATCTATTCTAACCTTATTGTTTTAAGATAAGGAATCTAGTCCGACCACCAGTCTGTTTCGTCTAAACCGGGTGAATTTTTGTCTGTATAAAAATTATCGGACGGGTCTTCTGATGGTGAATCACTATCTGGTTCACTTGGAGATCTTGGTGGAGTAGGAGGTCTAAGAATTTCACTCCAACTCAACCCGTATGGACACTGATGAAGCTGTGAGGCTGTCAGTGGTCTCCACGGGAAGTCTATTAAGTTTAAGGCTTCTAGCCTATAATTTGGAATATTCCAATTAATATCGTATACAATATCTCTTATGGGGGTTAAGATATTGTTTTCTATATACGAGTCTAATTCTGCGTCTCCGTAATCGGATAATAACTGTCTATAAGCACGTAAATTGTACGTACTAGCTGTCTCTATAAATCTAAAACGTCTAATTCCTCCGTTTTCACGTAGAATTTCTGCAGTCTCTGCAAGTCTTCTTCTCTGCACAAATTTTAACTTTTCTAAAGTTTCTTGCAGTACTCGTCTAAGATCGTGGATTCCTCCACAAACGTCCACTTGGGCGTTGTCGCTTCCTTGAGGAAGGTCTCTTCGAGGATTATTTACTTCCTCTTCGTCTATATCTTGTACTAACGCTTGGATATAATTATCTGTAGCGTTTTCTAAGTCTGGGAGTTTCCTTATTTCTCTAGACACCCACTTGCAAACGTGGTGTATATAAGGAAAAGTTCCTCCGGATCTGAAATGTGCCTTACGCACTAGTCTTTGTTCTTCTGGATTAATTAGACCCCACCTTAATATAGGCTGGGTACTTCTAATATCTGTCTGATTTACGAAATTTTCGTAATCTCTGTCTATATTGCTCATAAATTAATTATGTGCTGATTTTCTATGTCTTAAAAATATTTAGCTAGCAATAAGTACTCGCAAATAATTTAAACAATAATATACCTGAATAAGATGTCTGGTCCACCTTGCTTCCGATCGCTTTTCTTGCCTTCTTTTTCCGTCTAAAGTCTGTTCTATCGCTTCTGCGTTTATTCTCGCTATTCATCCACCTTTGAAGGATCGGTCGTTCGTTTCCTGCCTACGCCTTTATCGCCTAACGCACCCTTGCTCACGGCTTCACGGCTACGGCACCTGCCAGCAACAACCCAAAACCGGCCACTCACCAGTTTTGTATGAATTAGGGAGAAGGTTTTCTAAACCCGCCAAGAGATAAGTCTAGCTTTTGGAAAAATACAACAGAACTCGGAGATCAATGGAAGTTGTACTGAAGGAGAAACATAATTTTATTCAAGTAAAATTATTATTACAAACTATTTGCTTTCCTTTTGCTAACTAAAGGAAGCTTTACTCACTCATGCTCTCTAGAATTGAAAACTCTAAGCTGAGAATGGAAAAACTCGTACTTACAAATGAAAACTCCTTCTCCTTATATAGGGAGGATACAAACTTACAAACCGGTTACCGGCTGCTAAAAGCAAAAAGAAAACGAATAAAGAGACAGGCCCCACAGCTTTAGACGCACAAGGCGAATAGTGAGTGAAGGGAGCTTGCCGACACCTCTAGACAGCTAATGCTTTACATATAATTATACAAACTGATAAAAACACAATTGATTGCAACCAATAATGCACCTCGGGTACTGCTTCTGTGGCCCCATCGACAAGTGCAGGTTCTGTACTGCAATCAGCTTTTACAATTTGAAGAAAATAAAGCAACTTTACATTACAAAACAAATTTATACAATAATATAAGATTCGTCTGGTCTGTAAAAAAAACGTCATTGCTTACGTTTCTGCATAAGCTTCTGTTGCTACCGTCTTCTTACTGTTGCTAGCCGTCAGCTGTTACCTTGATGTAATCAGTTGGGCTAGGAATTCTGCTAGCAACGTCTAGTTGGTAGGTCTGGATGGAGCCTCTAATGGTGCTCCAGTATTCTTTTATGTTGGCAATGTTGGAGGTGGTGGTAGGTATTATCACCTCTGTGCCTTTGGTCTGTCCTCTGGTCATCCGTCCTCCAAAGGTTTCTTGCGCTTGGATGATCAAGTCTTCTTCTTGGCACACCGTGTACCATTTTTCTTCACTTAAAAGTTCATCCATAATCTTTAGGATACCCAAAGATCTGTTGACTTTTAATGCTGAAGGATTTTGTTTTCCTTCAATGGGCTCGAGTTCTGCTGAACAGAGTCCTTCTACGTCTGAACATGGTTCTTCTGAGAACCGGACTAGCTGGAATCCTCAAATTTCATGGTTGAATCCTGCTTCTGGACCAATAGAATAGCTTCTTAAATAAAGGGGAAGGTATTCTTTGACCGTCTCAACGTAATTGGCTATCTTTTCGCCAAAACAATCTGCGTCTGTGGTTTCCTGTATGAAAATCTGGCCAATGAGTCCTTGACTAGCCAAGAGTTCTATAGGAATGTCTGTTTTTCCCCAAATATTTATTTGAGGTATATCTTCACAGTATCCCTTCATAAACGATGCATGCCCTGGGATCGTTCTGTTGAAGAGATAATTGCCGATTTCTTTTAAGGTTTCGGCAATGTCTAGGTTTAATGCGTCTAGGTCCATTGTCTCATTATTTTCAGCCGCTCGTTCCTTTCTTAACGGGGTAAGCAGGTTGATAAAGAACCTTTTCTTTTCATAAACAAGATCATGTATCTTGTTTTCCTTAGGTGGCACCATTTGACCTGTGGCTCTAGCATAGGTCATTTCTTGGGGTCTAGGAGCTTCTATTAAGTTCCTGGGAGGTGCTGGATTTATCTGGGAAATAGCTATCCACTGCATCCTCATGAATCTGGCTGTAGCAACCAAATTTTGTCTGAACTCTATCTTGAGGTTGTTGGAATGATTCCACCATAGAGCGTCTATTAGGGTGAGAGTTTCTTTAGTAAATTCTCTTCTGAATTTGACTAGATCTGGAAACCTCTGGTCTGGTCTGTATTCGGGGAAGAACATTCCTCCGATTATCTTATTCTGTCTACAAATTTCTTCACTCCTTCTTCCTGGGGGAATGAGAATTTCATCTAGAGTTTCAAGAATGGGTCTAGGCATCTTTGGCTTGCTTCTTTCGCTAGCCTGAGTCTGAGGGTCATATGCCCCTTGTAGATATCTGGCGACCTCTACCTGATCTATGAATCTGGTCTTTCTGCTGGAGCTTCCTCCTGCTTCCATTGGTCTAGTCTGTTTGTCTGTAGATATCATGAAACAAATTATTAGATTTTCGGCAAATACAGATTCTCTTGAAATAATATCAGGAATTGTATTCTTTTTCCCTTTTATATGAATTATACTGAAATCATAATCACTAAGAGATTGTTGCCATCTAATTAGTCTATTAGTCTTTGATCTATTAAGATTTAGATCTCTAAATCCGACAGCATAGCTGGAGTCTGTATACACTGTAAAGTGTTTTGGTCTTAGAAAGAGCATATATTTTTCTATTGCTCTTACTATAGCGAGAACTTCTTTCTCATGGGTTGTGTATCTTGTTTCGGGATCAGTAAATGTCCCTGAGCTATATTTACACAATTTCTTTTTCTTTGTCTGATAATCTAAAGCATAGTAGATTGCACCCCATTGCTTATCTGAAGCATCAGTTTCTACTATGAAGATGTCCTCTGCATTAGGCATCTCTAATCCAGGGATATTTTTGACTTCTTCTTTTAATTTAGTCATTATATCCATGTCGTCTTTTGTCCAATTAAATGGATTAGTCTTTTCTGTTCCTTTTAATTTAGCGGTAAAGCTTCTCCTTTTCCCGGCTAAATCTTTAAGGTAGTCTGTAGCACAATTAAGCAATCCAAGAAAGCTTTGTAATTGTTTTCTGTCGATGATTCTATCTGGAAAGTCTAAAATCTTTCTAGTAATATGGTCTAGAGGAGATATTTTTCCATTTCGAATATGGACTCCTATGAAATCTATTTCTTCTTGAAATAGAAGCATCTTTTTATGAGAGATAATAATACCGTGATTATCGAATTCGGCTATTATTATTCTAAGATGTTCTATATGGTCTTCCTCTGTATGACTTGCAACTAGTACATCATCAATATATACTAGGCAAAAGTCTGAATACTTTCTGAAAATGCCATCTATTCTTCTCTGAAAGACTTGTGGGGCATTTTTGTATCCAAATGGCATTACTAGCCACTCATACTTTCCTTGTGGTACGCTAAAAGCTGTCCACGGTATGGAGTCTGGGTGCATTTTGATTTGCCAGAAACCTGACTTACAATCAAATTTGCTAAATATCTTTCTATTTTCGATAAGACTAATGAG
Organism: Lonicera japonica; assembly: GCA_021464415.1. Lineage (NCBI taxonomy): Eukaryota > Viridiplantae > Streptophyta > Magnoliopsida > Dipsacales > Caprifoliaceae > Lonicera > Lonicera japonica. The sequence continues at coordinate 52,656,304 of CM038468.1, read as the reverse complement.
ATTATTCTTATCTGGTATTTTGTATGAATCAAACTCGCAATTTTTATTGAGAGTTCTATAGTCTAATACCATTCGTCTTTTTCCTCTTTTCCTTTCTGATTCGTTTTCAACATAAAAGGCAAGGCTATTATGTCTACTAATGCTTTCTTGAATCATTCCACCCTTGAGTAGACTATCTATCTCTGTTTGGAATTCTTCTCTATCTCTCTGGGAATATCCTTTCTTATAGGTGCCTCCATTTATGGTGGCGTCTGGGTTTATGGGTATAATTTGGCAATATGCTTTGTCTTTTTCCCATTTTTCTATAGGATTTTCTCCAGTGGTAGGAATTGCTAATTCCTTTATCTTATCCTTTTCTACGTCTAAGGATCTGATGTCTATTTTCTTTCTCTTTCTCATCTCTTGGATAGCCAAGAGCTGATGTCTAGTCTGATCAACAATTTCTTGTTGAATTAATGTTATCTGTTTATAACATTTTTTGTCTGGACAAGTGCATTTGTTTTTAAGAGGGGCTGTAATTTCCTCTATGTCACCACACTTAGCTGTAGAACTCTGAAGGGGTCTCCATGCAGGTTTTACTTGCATGAGGTTTGATGCTCTATCCTTAGATATGAGCAGAGTCTGAGTATCAAATTCGCTGTTATGAGATAATTTTATTTTATCATCATATTGAGAAAATGGTTGATACTTTCTAAGGAAATCATTTCCGATTAAAAGATTTCCTATGAATTTACAAGGAGGATCCATGACATAAAATTCATGGGTAAATTCATTGTCTCCTATTTGGAAATAAATAGGTATGGTCTGTAATGGTAATTCAAAGTAATCACCATTAGCGACTCGTCCGGAGATAAGTTGTTCGCTAGGTCTATAATACTCTTCTGGAAAGGCATTTGCCTTACAGATACTGGCGGTACAACCGGTATCCATTAATGTAGAGAGTAGTCTGGGATAATCTGGGTTAAGAACCTTTACTTCAATAAGGCTCATAAAACTTTCTTTAGTTGAAACTCTCAGATTATTTTGTTCTCTGATTTCAATTCCTTTTAGAGGATTTGGAATATCAGGGATAGTCTGTAAAGGACTCTCGTCCATCTTTCTTTTTCCCTCCTTAATCTTTCTGAGTCTATTTGTATCAATTTATTGATAGTATTTATCTATGTCTAAGTCTAGTATGTGATCATACTTATTTTCGTACATAGTACGAAATTCATGTCTCCAACAGTCTTCATGGTAATGAAGTTTGCATATAATGCATACCATGAATAACTCAAGTGATATCATTGTAAAACAATAATCACAAGTGAAGTCTGCAGGGCTACATTTCATTTCGAATTTACACCTATGGCTTGGATTCGTATAGCACTGTGGTATTCTAACCATTCTTTCTGGTTGGGAAGGTCGCCATACGTCTGTTAAACTACAGCAGTAAATGGCTTCTTCATAGTCTAGATAAATAGCTTCGTCTAATGGTTCATTATCATCAATTGTGGTGATAACGAAACATTCTTTGAATTCTTCTTCTTCTTCTTCGGAAGAAGGTTCACTATCTGACTCAGTCGTATATGCACTATATACACTGGCATTGTCATCTATTTCGAAATCTGATAATTCGATATTATAGATGAGGTCTAAGTCTTGTGTGTCAGCTTGGGTAAGCATGACTTCTACTAGTCTAACACTAGGTTTTATTTCTTTATTCTCTCTTTGAGAACAGCTTCTAGCAAAATGTCCAGTCTTACCACACACCCAACATTCATTTCTTGAATTATTGGTTGTTGGTTTTCTATCTTCGCCCTTTCTATAATTAGGCACTTTCTTTCTGGAGTCTGAATTCTTTTTGAAATATCTCCTTCTGGGAAATAATTTCTTTCTCTTCTTTGGATTTCTAAAGCTAGTCGATTTTCTGAATTTATATTTTTTATTATTAGGGTCTGTATTAATCGTAGCTTGAAAGTCTGTTTCCAATGCTTCTTCTTATGGCTTTTGGAAGAACTTCTTCCACATCCCCATTGGATAGGTGCTATGTCTCTTTCATCTTTGATTGAAGGCATATTTTTAAATGTCTCCTTAATCAAAGCGTCTTGTGCTTTCTCGCGTCTCTTTGCGATAATGTAGTCTTTGGCAAAGTTTATTCTTTCACCAAGAGTATTTTCTTTAGTATTATTAACTCCAGGCTACTTTCTATATTCATTAATAAGAAGGTGTCCAATAGCTGGGAGTTTTCTAAAGTACTCGTCTTTAAGAGTTGTAGTGAACTCTTTTATCTGATAATACAACGTTTCATAGTTATTACTATATTCGTTGATTTTGTCTAAGCTGCATATACTAAGTAATGATAACTTAGTTTTTGCCACGTCTACTTCTGATTCTTGGGCAAGATGACTTGCACCAATGAATTCGGCTGTAAGAGTTGTACATAACCGTTTACAGTTCTCTGATTTCTTGTCTCATTAAATCTTGCTAGCTTAGCTATACTAGCTTCGTCTGTTGCTGTTCTTAAACTATCTAAATAGTTTTTTACAATTCCCTTTAGGGATTGTTCAGCATAACGTCTACATGATTCTGCATCCCAACTTTCGTTAGACGCAAAGCACATGTGCATCTGATCTTGCCATTCTTTTAAGGCATTCTTTCTATCTTGTACATTATCCAAATTTAGGTAGATACCTACTGGATTGATGGCTACTGAAGCCATATTTTTTGTACTTTGAAAGTCTATGGCTGTCGTGGGTAATCCTTTGACATAGTCTGGTTTGGTCTTGATAATACTGTCACTATAAATGGGAATATTTATAGCAGCAGGAGTCTCAAATAGATTAAACCTATTTCTAGAGGTTTCTCCTATTTTAGCATTGTTTCCTCCTGGGATTTCCGTAGCAACTGGAAACACTTGCTGTTCTTCATCTTTCTCCTTAAGTCTTAATTTTCTTAGGAGTTCCTTTGTGTCTTGAGAATTTCTTAAGTCTTTTATAACCTCACTAGATATCATCATATTATATCTAGTTGATTTGCTTCTATCAAGATTCTTTTTGTATGTGTCTCTTTCTTGATCTGTTAGGTCATGTCCAAAATTTTGGATTCTGGCCTTCTCATACAAAATATCATGATTGTCTATAGAATTTCTGGGTCTATAGTCTGGAGCATGCTGTAATATTCTAGCAGTGCTAGCAGTACTACATTCTCCTTCTGAAGGATCATCCAATGTGGAATCTCCCATGTTTCTAAATCTTGATTCCTCAGTTCTAATGTTCTTTGCTTTGAACTTAGGAGGAGCAAACTGTATATTAATATTGCCTGTGATATTATCTTGAGCAATATATAAAGGCTCATTCTGTACAGCCTTTGTCTCTTGAAATTCTGGCAGCTGCCAGAGAGTCTTGGCATGTTCTCTCATAGGTCCAGTATTTCTAATACTGTACGTATTATTAAAGTCTGAAGTATTTGTTCTAACAAGGATCTGTTCATTAACTCTTCCTTGTGGAATACCTGGTTGCATTCCTTCGAATGCTTTCTGAGAAAACTTAACATAGCTTTGATATTCTATGTTAATGTTTGCGTCTGGTAACACGTAATCTTCATACCCTGTGGCATATAAGACTAGCTTAAAGTGTTTGGCTGTAGGTATAGATACTGTAAATGCCGGGGTGACATTGAAGTATCCTATATTGTCTGACATTTCTAATTGGGCTATTCCAATTAGGCTCTTTTGAAAATCTTTCCATCTTTTGTCAACTAGGCAACAAAGGATGTTAACTCCATTCTGCGGTCTATGCAGTCCTTGGATTCTTGCTTGGAAGAGTCCAAAAGTTAGGAATTGAAAGTTTCTGTCCGTTCCTCTAGATCTTAACCAATTTGGTTCGAAGATCTGAATTTCTGTATAATTCTTTTCGAGGATATGATTCCTACTACAATATGTCATGTTGTAGCTAGGTGTCTTAGGGATAGCTCCTTCTCGGAACAAGTCTATGTATCTGACTGGAGGAAGCTGTCCATTACTAATGGATTCTTCAGCATACTTCCAATCCATTTCTCCCCATTCCTTCCATTGTAATGGGTGGGAAATGTTTCTTTCTCTCCACCACGTTCTTATGTTGGAGGAAGAGTCTCTTACTCTTTGGATCATCAGAGTTTGATGTCCAATACTAGGGGTAAGACTAGCTACCTTCTTAGTCTTGTCTAATCCATCATTTCTAATTCTTCCTGTTGAAGATTCTTCTTTTATTATGATAGATGGAGTTTCTTTGAACTTGCAAGTGATTTCTTGCTTTTGTTCAATTTTCTTCTCGATTCTATCTAGTGATTCTGAATAATCATTTTGTCTTTTGATTTGACTAATAAGGGTTTCCTTAAGAGCCAACTGGTCTTTATACAATTTGACATATAATTCTTCGTTTATAGTCTTTGTATTTTCTTTTAGAGAACTATGTGCTGTAGCAATATATTTTTTTAATTCGTGCACATTTAATTTCTCTGAGTCTTGTCTAGAAGCTATCTCTTCTGTAAGTCTAGCATCTAAAGCCTTGAAACTTCTTTCAAGCTTATCGACATACATCAATATGTGAGGTGTGTCTAGATCTGCTTGGCTTGTCTGATTAGGTTTTTCATAAATGGCTTGTATTCTATTCATGATTTCCTTTAACTGTCTTTCTACCTGATCTGAATTTCTTCTACATTCATTTATGGTAGCTTGTTGAGTCTTAAAATGGTTTTCCCATTTTCCATCTAGATAATATGCTAAGTTTTGTTGAAACTTAACAAAATCATTATAGAAGGTTCTTAATCCTTCTGTCTTAGCTTGTAAATCATTTCTTAGATTTTGAGCAAATTGATACTCACAATCTTGGGTAGCTGCTATAGCTGTAGAAATGAAGTTTAGTCTATCTAGGATACAGAGTGCTGCTTTGTTAGCACCGCTGATTTCTGATTCGATGAATCTTCGCGAGAATCTTTCATCGCTCATCTTTTCTATTATCTTTCGATAAAAGTCTGATATGTCTTGTGGGATAATTCCACCTGGAACTTCTTTCCAGTCTGTGTTAACTATTTCCATTTTTATATTTCTGGAATATAGTTGTGTAGTCTAGGTATAATCTTAGATTGCTCAGAGGATAACCTTTTGAGCTCTATATCTAATTGGCGAATATATTTTGATAATTCGTCAACCTTTGTCTCTAGAGAAGGATTTTGCTCTTTGCAAATCTTCTTTGTTTCTCTAGTTGTGTTGAGGATTTCTCTCAACGTGGTAACAAAATCCGAAGGGATTTGTTGGTCTAATTCTTTAATTAGTCTAGTATTATTTTTGGTCTGTAAATCCAGAAGCTGGATGTCTGATTTGATCTTTTGGAGATCAATATGGGTCTGTTGCAAAACTAATAATAGATATTGGTTTTGGTCTAATAAGCAATTTATTGCTCCTGCAATAACCTGCTTGCTTTCTGAGTGTTTTAAAGGTATATGTTCTTCGTGTGAACAACCTTTAATCTGCGTTGTTAAACACCCTTCTGTTCCGATGTGGTGAGTCGGAATTGGTTGGTAGTCTGGATTTGTTCCAAAAATAGAGGTGTAGATGCGAGGGAATATTCCCAAGGGCATCTATGAAGTCAACGTCTATTGTTGAAGTCTGTGAGGAAAGGAGTTTGGGATAACTCACTACCTTTGATACCAAAACGGGGTTTCACTCTCTTTCTATAAATCTGGGGGGTTACAAATTAATTTATAACCAAGTCTAAGGACTAAAGTCCAATTTCTAAAATTGTCTAATAAAGACAAAAAGTCTAAATCACCTTATTTATATAAATAAGTAGAAAAGTACCTTATTTTTACAAATAAGTTACAAAACTACCTTACTCATAAAAACAACTCTGTGCATGATATAAAATTCTTTTTGGTGACACAAGGTTATTCATGGATACCCGGACGCGTCCCACCCGTTGCTCCCTCTGATTCTTGAATGTAAAAGTCTTTACAAGAGATTGTAGAGTTAGTGACAGACCCAAAAATTTAATTAATGGGAGATAAAATTTAAAGCACACAATATAATTAGTATGTACAATTTAGGGTTTAAATCACTAAATATTGAACAATTAATCAATAGTTCAATAAATACACTTAATATTATACAATTAATCAAAAAATGTAATTAATAATACACAAGTAATCAAGAAATAAAATTATACCTGATATTAAAAAGTAGATCTAAGAAATTATTTACCTTGAAATGGGCAATGAGAGTGGGAGGGAGGAGGGTGACCACTAACCAGTGGACTTGTGGCCGTAGGGACTAGGGGTGGGGACGTTGGTCGTCGCCACTGAGAGACGAACAGTGGACGGCGGTTTCAAGAAGAAGACAAGAACTAGAAGTGAAGAGAGAGAAATTGAGGGTGATGAAAAAGAGAGACGGGGTGGTTTTGTGTCCTTGTGTGCAAGCGGCAAGGTGAGTAAAGTTTGATAATTTTCAAAATAGTTCTTGGAATTTTGCCCTTTACAATTAGGTGCGCTTAAATATAAATTTGAGTAAATATTAGATTTGGTCACCAAACTATTAAGAAATTTTAAAAATGGTCACCCAACTAAGATCGGTACCATCTGGCCCATTAATATAATAGTTTGGTTCCAATTTGACCATTCCGTTAAAACTGTCCGTCGACCATTGACGGAAATTGTTCATGTGCTCCTCACATGACTAACTTCAAGGGCATTTTTGTCAAATCAAATTATTTTCTCTTTTTCCTTTTCTTTTCTTCCTTCTTCTTCCTTCTTCTTCCTCCCAACTTTTTCTTCCGCCCCACCATCTTCATCCTCTCCGGTGGGTACGCCGGAATCGGTGCTCTTATGCTTAGATTTTTGCTGGAATCAATCCAATGATTTTTGTTGGAGGTGACCGACCAACTCTTTCCCTCCTCCTGTCTCCTCAATCCAATGATCTAAGCTCCAATTTCACATATCCGATCCCCAAACACTAAAATCTACCTTCGACCACTATCATCTCCAACAACAACCATCCCGCCGCTCACCTCCACAATTCACGCCAACCGTCTACTACAAATGGGTTTCGCCGAATTTCAAATGGGTTTTGCAAAAACCTTCATTTCTCTCTCTCTCTCTCCATATATATATATATATATATATATCTTGAAATAGGATTTTGTATATATATATCTTGAAATAGGATTTGTATTTATGGGTAGAGAGAAAGAAGATGAGAGAGAAAGTCGCCCGAGAATAGGTGGTCGCCGAAAAAGATGGAGATGTTGGTGGCTGTTGTTGGTCGGACGAAAATACCCCTAGAGTTGGTCATGTGAGTGGCACATGACTAACTCCTGTTATGTTTTCACCGTAGGTTTTAACGGAATGGCCAAATTGGAACCAAACTATTGTACTAATGGGCCAGATGGTACCGATCTTAGTTGGACGACCATTTTTAAAGTTTATTAATAGTTTGGTGATCAAATTTGATATTTACTCTATAAATTTATGCGTATAAGTTCCTATTTATATATATATAAATATTTAAAAAAGACCCTATATGTATTAAAAAAATCCCAATCCAAAACCAAGGAAGGGCGATTGCCACCCCTTACTCCTTACTGGGGATGCCCCTGTGTGGAGTTGTTCTACAACTTTTGTTCCTAGGTCATATAATAATAGGGCCGATTGTATAGCGAAGTTAGGGCACAACTTTTATAACTAAGTTGACATAATCTAGTTTGATAATCCACTTACATCTGTTTTGGATGAGGTATGTAAAGATTGTATGATACAAGTTATGATAATGTTGCCGTTTTGGACCAAAAATAAATAAATTGTATAAAATATAAGAATAAGTATGATGAAATATATATTTTAAAAGATTGATGGAGATAAATAGTAGTTTTTTACTTTAGCGACCTTACTCTAACACATGTTAGATTGACGTATAAAAAATAATTTAAGTAAATATAACTTTATCACACAATTAGTTAAACAATCGGCAACATCGTATTTTTCGTTTTATCCTTCTCATCTTCTGTTCTCTTAGTTAAAGAACAAGACTTAATCAAACCTCTTGTGGGGCAAAATTGGGGTACCATCTCATCAATAAATTGCTTATTTATGTTATTGTTATTTTTAATTTCAAATTAGAACAGTAAAATCCCATAAACAAAATCTTGTGTCTGTCAAAAGAATATACTATATAGTTTTAATTGAATGGTTTGTATTGCATGTGAATTTTTTTTATAAAAGATTTAATTTTTTTTATATAATATTCAACTATTTGTGAATTTGATAAATTTTCATAACTAACAAAAGAAATCAAAATTTTGAAAAGATCACGTAAAGTTCGCCCTAACTTAACCGGGAAAAGGTTAAATTGAACATCAAAGATAGGGGGGCCATCACCATTTTTAGTGGTGGTAGATGTCCAACTACAATACTCATTTGCTTTTGCTCTAGCTTACTCAATTAGAGTCTCGTAATTCATGTGATTTCCTGTCAAACAAGACAAGTCAAGTGGGTCCATTAATCATCCAGATTTGCACTTGTGTGGGTCCACTCAATTAATAGCTCGTCACCAATCGGCCTATATCTCCGGTGATCTCTAAATGTTCTCCGACGAATCTCCGTAAATCCCTACGTGACAGCTGGCACGACATGCTGGCCACGTCTACCTGACTTTATTGCCACGTGTGTCGTTGTCACACGTGAGAGCCAACTTGGTCTTCATGGCCTTTCCAATTTGAAAACAGCTTAGGTTAAATTACCGGCTGTCGTGTCTTTAATTCTTCACACATTTTGGGAGGGAGGCTAATTAATAAGAATTTTGATGTTTGAGGAGGGAGCCTAAAGTGATGTCCATGCAGCAAATTTTCCCTCCATCTCATTATTCCCCGTATTTATTTTATTTTAATTTATTAGGGTAAAAAGGACCGTTTATAACTAAACTAAACGAATTTTTTTTTAATATTTTTTAGTTTAGGACAGAACATTCATTTTAAATAATCAAATACTTCCCTTTCTCCTACTTTCCAAAGAAAAAATAATATTATTCCAAAGGTCACTAGATTTTTAATAGTGGTTGCTGAAAATGGCCAGGGCGCTAGCGGTGACAACAATAATAATTGGTGAAGTTTTGCGAGCATTTTATATAGATGAATTTTTTTGGCATAAATATTGACCTTTACAAAAAAAATAAAGAAAAATAAGAGTTCTTTTGATGAATAAACATGGTGAAATGTCTTTATTGCCTAAAATAAGTTGTAAAGGGAGCCCAAAAAAATTCTGGGAAGAACCTTACTAATCCCTCTTGTTAATTATTTTAAGTACATGGATGTCAGTTAAATAAGTGGAGTTTACTAAACTTTTTGATTGTGTTTGATGAGTAGCTGCCGTGTAGTCTCATGAATAAAACAATTTATAGGACAATATTATTCCTCATCATATATTATATGTATATATAAAATTAATGTCAGTCTCGCACAAAATAAATGTATTAGACCAATCTCGTATTGGACTTGGTCACTCGGCAATGAACCCAATTTTACGGTAATCTACAACTAGTGAACAACCTAATTTTTCTAAGTATAATACTCAACGATGGACAAAGCACAACATAACTGACAAAATTAGCATGTCACAAAGTCAACACTTAATGAAATTCTATAACTTTACTATGCGTAACAATTAAGCTATTTCACCTAAGCACACTACATGTCAACGCACATCATTAACATATTCGGATACGAATAAGTGTACCAAGTTTGTACTAAATTCAGATTTATAATTCAAGATTTCAAGTTGCCTCAAATGCAAAGCGTCTAAAGCTCCAACCGACTTATCTCCCTTTTTTGTTTTGGGAATAAAACAATAAATGATTTATTCTTATCACTTTTTCTTGGGTCTAAATAATAAAATATTTAATTAAATTTTTACGTAATTTAACTAATTTCTACATTTACGAGAGCGGATTTATTGTATCTTAGCTGTGTCTATATATATGTATTTTTAATACACTAGATTGGATAGATTCGGATTATTTAGAGGAGGGAAAGATGAATGAAATACACGAAAAACTGTAATATTTACTCTTCGGAGTCCCATTCAACTAGTCCAAGTTTGAGTGAAAGGAAAGCTGGTCGGGGGTTTCAGCGTGGCTGGTGGGTAGTTGTATCTCCATGGATCCAATGTTTTTACAGCCTTCAAAACTGCTAACATTTAGGTTTTCAGCAACCCAAGAATTATTTGATGCCATTTTTTAAACGAGATCAGTATTAGTATTATATGTATTGGTTGGGAGAAACAAAGCCATTTTTTGAGTCTGCAGACTTCACGTGAACTCTCTGCAGAGCATCTATCAATTTAATTTATAGAAAGATGTAAAAATAATGGAGCAAGCTCACTTTTCAACTTCTATAACCCAGTCTTCTGCTTTCAACCTTCTCTAGGGTTTCCAATTCCATCCGTGGAAACCCCCGTGTATTTGCACAGTGAGTAATGAGGATATTGACTCTGATTTTGTTTGAAACTGTCACTATTCGTCAATTAGTCAAAATTTAAGCGCTGATAATGACACATTAGCACTTAATTGGCGCCTTTCTTTAAGATTTTAATGGACCCATTGGTACATAACGCATATAGTGATTGAAAGTCTTAGATCTGGGATTTGGGTTTTTGAAAGCGATTTCTGTAAAAGCGGAGACGGAAAGTAAATGTTGTTTTGGATCTTTCCAGGTTTGAATATTCGGAGCATTGTTATTCACATTTTTGGAGGCTAGAATGTTACTTTTCTTGGAAACCCATTTCAAATTTTCACTCGAACTGAAAACCAGACTTCATTACTGAAACTGATTCCTTCCTCCATGGAAAATCCTCTGTTTTCAAGGTACTCTCTTTTTTTCTTCTTCTCGTTGTGTTTGTTATTCTTTCCTATTCCGTTTGTGAGTTCAGTAGGCGATGCCGAAGCACTATTGGCCTTAAAATCATCAATAGATCAATTCAACTCGCTGCAATGGCTAGGAAGCGATGTCTGCAAATGGCCAGGGATCAAAGAATGTATTAATGGCAGAGTCACAAAACTTGTGTTAGAGTCCTTGAACTTGACCGGAGAGTTAGATGAAAGAACCCTCAATCAATTAGATCAGCTACGTGTTCTCAGCTTCAAAGACAATTCTCTTTACGGCCAAATCCCCAATCTTTCTGGCATAATAAACCTCAAATCTCTTTACCTTAATAATAACAACTTCTCTGGCGAATTCCCTAGCTCTATCTCAATCCTCCACCGCCTCAAAGTGGTGGTTCTCTCTAACAACCAAATCTCTGGCCCCATTCCAGATACACTTCTCAATCTCCAGCGACTTTACATTCTTCAGCTGCAGGAAAATCAGTTAACCGGAGAAATTCCGGCACTGAACCAATCTAGTCTCAGATTCTTGAACGTGTCCAATAACCAACTATCTGGTCAGATTCCGGTGACCCCTGCTTTGGTTCGATTTAACACATCATCATTTTCCGGTAACATTAACTTATGTGGCGAGCAAATTCAGAGTCCATGTAACGGGTTTGCTCCGTCAAATAGTCCTTTGTATTCACAAGTACCTAAATCAACACCAAATCATCACCGATGGAGGATTATAGCAATAATTGCAGGAAGTGTTGGGGGATTTCTATTATTATGTATTTTAGTAACTTTACTTGCAATCTGTGGTAGTAAAAGACGGAGAAGAATGAGCAGAGTGGTGAAGGGTAAAGGGATAGTTGGTGGTGAAGAAGGGGTTGAAGAGGGGGGCGATAATGGTGGTGGCAGTGGTGGTAATAATGGGGGAAAACGAGGGGGGATTACATGGGAAGGGGAAGGGGGAGTGGGGAATTTGGTGTTTTGTGGAGGAGGGGATACACCGGAGATGAGTTATAGTTTGGAGGAGCTGTTGAAGGCTTCGGCCGAGACACTGGGGAGGGGAACGGTGGGGAGTACTTACAAGGCGGTGATGGAGACGGGATTTATAGTCACGGTGAAGAGATTGAAGGATGCTAGGTACCCCCGGGTGGAGGAGTTCAGGCGGCACATGGGGGTAATTGGGAAGCTCCGGCATCCTAACCTAGTGCCTCTCCAGGCTTATTTTCAGGCTAAGGAAGAAAGGCTCCTTGTTTATGATTACTTCCCTAATGGCAGTCTCTTCTCTCTCATTCACGGTATGTATTTGCACCACTCCCCTTCTGTATGTGTATGTCTTACAGTTTCATCTCGATGATTCTTTAATCTGTTGCAAATACCTTCGCCATGTTTAGAAAAGGAATACAAATCTTCCCAATCTTTTGCTGGAGTTCATTCTCTATCAACATATAAAGCGGAATCTGCAGATATTTTAAAAGGAATATATACATATAAATAAATTCAACCTATTTAATTACTGCCCATAACTAAAATTAATTTGTTGTAAGCATGCATATAATTAATCACAGATAGTTCTCTATAAAAATGCATAGTGCACAAACACGAGTAAGTCTTTTAATTGCGCAGTACCACATGTCAAGTAATTCTGTGCATGTGGTTACTGCATATTCATTCATAAAAAAGCTGCATATATATAGATATAAAGAAGAAGAAAGAACTTTGTGTGCATGAGTGCTGACATTCATGAAATTGAAATGGATTTTTTTGTAACATGGTACAAGTGATTGGGTAACAATGTAACATCTTCCTAATTGTAAAAATTATGTAGAAACAGAAGACAACCAAAATAAAGTATTATATACAAATGCTAGTATCTCCCGCACAAGACGAAAAGCAATAACCGAGTAGGAAAAACATTAAAGGTGTGACTGATGGTACTTCGGATAACTACTCTAGCAATCCAATATGATCTTTACTGTCACTTTACATGTATTTTTAGGATACTTATATACATTTTGAGATGGAATTTGGAATACAAAAAAATTCAAATTTGAAATACAAAAAAATTCAAATTTGGAAAGAAATAGCTAGACACTGAAAAAACTCATCTTCTCTATGTGAAGGATAGTAAATTGGTAATAGTACTTGTGAAAATTCAAAGGCGCAAACATAAGAAAATGAATAGAACAGTTAAACTTGAAAGTAGGAGTGCATTTGGATATATTTAACACATAATTACTAATTAGAAAAGGCGATGGGGGAACAAAGCCAAAAGAAATCTAGTTGTCAACTTGTGAATCACCTAAATGTTTGACAATGTTGGATTGTAGCAGAAAGCTGAATCGTGCTAAATTGATTGTAAACACCGACAAATTATTACACTATACAGCTTAGTCTATGCAGAAATGATTAAAAAGTTTAATCATTCTTTCAAATGTTACTTTAATACTCGAGGCATCTATCTCCTAATCTTTGAATGAACCAAATTAAACTAAATAAAGTTGAGTTTATTGTGGGGTAGGCCTCCTGATCTTTCATACTTTTTGGTGATAACAATTGCCATAAGTTTCAGTGTTTCACACTTCTTAAGCACTGCTCTTGCCTTGAAGGGACCCTTTTCGACACCAATAATTTTGATTTAGCTAGTTGGGGCCCATGAATCGATCTGCATCCATTAAGAAAAGTTCAGCACTAATTTGTTTTTTTGTTTTAGAATTATTTAAATGAAATCCTTTTGGCTTTTGGTGGAGTCCAGGTGGACTTGCACCTTATTGCTCCTTAAGCTATTCTCCTCCTGCAAAATAATATGATTTTCGTTACCAACTCATTATATGTCTTGATTCTGATTATATGAATCCACAAACTTTGAAATTTTTTATATGTGATCGAAACATAACTTTCTTGCACCACTTTGTGGGAAAGAAAAATAAACCCTATCAAAAGATAGTGAAGTATACATATGCAATCAAATGGCTGTCGAAAATACACAATTATGGTGAAAGCATAATCTCTGTCATCCAGATCACTCACTGACCAGTGATGCTCCCTCTTGAATATTTATTGTTGTGGCCAATATTCTGACAATAGCAACACTGATTGACCTTGTGAATGTTTCACTTATATTTCAAGCTTGTTGAACCTCGATTTTTTGTCCTCCCTTTAAAGACTAAACTTGTGATTGGTTAGTATGACCTCATCCAACGCTACAGTTTTTTCCATATACAACATTAATAGCCACCCAATGAGAATTCCTATTGGTCAGTTAAGCCAAAAGGCCGCGATCTTGTCTTTCCTCATTCCATACGTGATAATTTCCTCGAGTCATCTAAATTCAATTAAGATGTTCTTGCATCAAAATATGATCCTGTATGATGCAACATTACTACTTCGTGATGGAACATTGTAAGTGCATGTTTACTTCACTTGTAGCAACGAGCTGGTTATATATGCTGAAAGAAACATGAGTTGCAAAATCACGTGAACTAGTAATATCAGAGGCATCACAGACTCCTCACTTTATATCAGAGCCCCACAATTTTCACACGAACCAAACATAGGAACTTAATGTACTTCATGCCAGCAAACTAGCTAGGGGTGGGATGAATGATAAATTTTCGTTTTTGCATGAGCCTTGGAAGTAACTCAGAAACAAAATGTTGCAACTATTGCAGGTTCAAGAACATCAGCTGGTGGGAAGCCTCTTCACTGGACATCCTGCCTCAAAATATCCGAGGACTTGGCCACTGGACTCCTATACATCCACCAAAACCCCGGTCTAACACACGGCAATTTAAAGTCCTCCAACGTACTCCTAGGCTCGGACTTCGAGTCCTGCCTAACTGACTATGGCCTCACAACATTCCGAGACCCAGACCCCGTAGAAGAATCCAGCGCCTCTTCCCTCTTCTACCGAGCCCCCGAGTGCCGAGACACCCGTAAACCCCTCACCCAACAAGCAGACGTTTACAGCTTCGGTGTCCTTTTACTGGAGCTCTTGACCGGCAAGACTCCTTTCCAAGACCTGGTTCAAGAACATGGGTCGGATATCCCTAGGTGGGTTCGTTCGGTCCGCGAAGAAGAGATCGATTCGGGCGATGACCCGGGCTCGAGTAACGAGGCTGCCTCGGAGGAAAAATTGGCGGCTCTTTTGAACATTGCAATGGCGTGTGTGTCTGTTGTGCCGGAGGAACGACCAGTGATGAGGGAGGTGTTGAGGATGATAAGGGAGACAAGGGCTGAAGTGCAAGTGTCTTCTAACAGTAGTGATCATTCGCCGGGGAGGTGGTCGGATACCGTTCAAAGCTTGCCGAGGGACGAACATTTGACCATATGAGTGGTTTGTTTGTTTTTGGGTAATCAAATTACGCAATTCTTGTTTGTATTTTTATGATAAAATTGGGTTGTAGAGTGTAGTCTTGTGCAGGTATGCTTTAGTTGTAAACTTGTAGCCACTTCTCAGTTATTTGGAACAAGTTTGAATGGATTACTTGATTGCAATTTTGCCCCATTTTTTCTGAACATTTTCGTGGAGATGTTCAACCTACAAAACTCTCTCATGCCAATAGTTGGTCAAATGAGTCGTGTTTATATAAGCTGGATAATTTTAGATAAGGAAAGGGGATGGAGAAAAGATTTTTATCCATGACGTAGAACTTATCAAAACTTGAGAAACCAGGACTTGCGAATTGATCTTACCAATTTGAATTAAAAGTTGTTATCGATTATTTAAAAGCACATATTATACATAATATAAATAAAAAGAAATAAACTTTGCATAAGAATTCGTGTATCATTTAATATATATTGTATCTTTCTTTTTCCTATATTTAGATTTAGATTAGATTATTATTTGTGTCTTGAGATTACGCGCTAACACTATTCATTATTTATTTGGTAGACGCTAAAGCTAATTAACCATTTTAAACTTTGTAGTGATTGCTTACTTTTAATAATCCAAGGGCGTGGACTATATTTTGTTTTTGTTTCCAAGCTTCAACTTACCACCCAAAAGATAAAGGAGTACGTACACACGGCCATCTGCCTCTTTATTATACTTTTTGCACTTTTTCAAATTATTTGTTTTTGAATAATGTGAATAAGATTTGAACTATGACTACTAACCTGTGTTTTTAAATTGCTTAGGTAAACGTGTAATATTATTTGTAATATTAATTATTTTATTAATTTTACGTTGTTCTATATTAGTTGTTTGATAAAAAAATTGTGTATGCTATTTTTTTGTTGTGGCAAGCAAAATTTATTAAATTGGGCGCAAAAAATATGAAAGACGTAATTACATACGTGATTCGAGAAATGAAAAAAGAAAAAGAAAATCAGGCCTCAAACAAAAATAAAAGAGAGATAAATAGATAATACAATTAAAGAAAAAGAAAACCAGGCCTCAAATAAAAATAAAAGAGAAATAGTACAATTAAAACAAAGGCTCACATTGAGAGAGAGAGAATACTTTTAAGCCAATAAGCCCAAGTTTCAAGCGAGAGAATACTACTCATCAAGTGATATTATGTTAGATGATAACTACTTTTCATTTATCATTTGCTTCTTATTATATATTGTCATTTGCAACTTGAGTGTGTTTCTAATGATTGTATGAAAATTTTCATCCATGTTATAGAATGTCACGTACTTTGAATTGTTTTTTAAAAGATTATATTTTAATTAATAAGATTAATGTACAAAATTTTATAGGAAACACAAAGTTAATTACATGACGCTATTGCATAGCTAAAATACGACATGCGTTGCAATTTAAAACATTGTTCTTAACAACTAGAGAGTCAATACTTTTTTTATTAATTTACTAAAAGATATCTTTAAAAAAGAAAATTACAACACAGAGAAAAAATATATTCGGTTATGAATAATAAATAACATTATTTTGTCTTAATCAACAATTGATTGCCTAGTGATGATATTTTTGGACACATGATTTTTTATTTTCTAGTGTTGATTAATTGATTTAATTAAATAAGATAAAAAAAATTGCCCTAATTATATTTGTAGTGGAATCTTTACCTATAAAGTAACTAATTGCAACCGATTTGGTTGGGCTCTTATCGGTTGGGTTGGGGTTACTTTTGAGTAAATTATTATTGACAAGGAAAGGATTGTAGCGTGTATGGGTAGCTGACAGAGAAGACAATTGAAATAGACAGACTCACGGGAGGAGAGTTTTAAGTAATTGACTGATCGTCGTCGTTTCAGTGAATATTTATTTAATTTATTTATGCTGGGATATTATATTATAAACAACAAAGCTCTCTCCGCAAGTGCAGAGGATTCCACTTCCACCTGATTTTAATTTTTTTATAATAATAATAATAATAATAATAATAATAATAATGTAAAAATGATCAATTTTAACCCCCACTCCCCCTTCTTCCCTTCCCTTCCCTTCCCGCGATCTAAACTTTGACTTGAAGATAGAGACGGACGAGAGAATTCAATAATTAATCCACCAGATTCCCAGATTTATCTCATCAACAAAGACATAATCAATGGCTGCTTTTATCAATTTAGACGATTCCCCTATGTTCCATAAGCAGGTAATTCATCCAGATTCCTTATTTTTCTTTCGGTATGGCCTTCTAATTTCTACGATCTACCTGTTTGCTGTACTCATTATTGTTCGGTGGTATTCTCACCGACGGATTTCTATAAGTTCTCCGTTCTATTATGTGGATTTTCGTCAAAATTTAAGAATAATCATTTGAAGCGCTTCAAATGATTTTTATCCAATTAACATACACAATATAAGAGCAGCTAGAATTGTGTTTTCCACCAGCTGGAATGCATTTTCTTCTGCTGCATATATACTTAAAAAACTAACAAATTCTATGCATTTACAAGGACTTCTTAGAACATTGATTTTTCTTTTTTGTAGCATTCCCGATGTAATTGGACTGTGTCTTTTCGGTTTTGTTTAGTGTCTTCAATTGTTTCATCCAAGCAACCACTCTTGCATTCTAACAAGATCGTTGGTGGCCATACTTAGTTTTTTTTTTTTCTTTCTATTTTCTGATATTTGACAGATACGTTCTCTCGAACATACAACCGATGAGCTAAAGGATCGATGTCAAATACTACACAAAGGGTGTAAGAAATACATGTGAGCACTTGAAGTATTCTCTTTTTAGTTAAACTTGTTATTTTAAATTGGGAAATGCATTATCTCCAGTCATACCACAGTTAGCTTGTTCATCATCTAGCTTCAGGTTTAATGTTACACAGTTAAAAATGCAATTATACAATTCGAAATGGTAACCTAAAAAAGATTCTTCTAAATTAATAAGAAATTTTATATTTCATGCATGTCTGTTCTCTGTGTTGATCAATAATCAAAGTAAGGTGAAGCCATGTCATGGGGACCTTTGCTAATGTCTCTCCCGCTCCGCACAGGGAAGCTCTTGGAGAAGCGTGCCAAGGAGACAATGTATTTGCAGACTCATTAGAAGCATTTGCTGGTGACCAAGATGACCCTGTCGGCGTGTCTGTTGGAGGTTGGTCGTAATTATATTCTGCACTCTCCTTTTTTTTGAGCATCCATAATAATAAACTGAAAGGTAAAGGTGTAAAGCACTAAAGCAGTAGTGTTAGTTCTTCAAGCAATAGTTGCTGGATCTTAGTGAATTGGACAATGTGATACATGCATATGAATATGACCATTTCTTTTATGCTTCTTACCAATGATTTGCTTGTGTCCAGTGCAAACTATGTTTAAGATGAACCATTTACCAGATCATTCAATTTTTCATTCATCTTAAAAAATAGTTCAGTTGATCATAAATTTGTTTTATGCTTTCTTTTCCTCCACCTCCTTTTTCTTGTGATAGGTTTCGGTCACATGTTGATGATTTCCTGACAGCAATGCATCCAACTCCTTTTAATAGTGGCTTATTTATTTATTTATCTATTATAATAATAAATTAATAATAAGTATTATTATTTATTACCTACTTCTGTTCATATAAAATGCCAATCATTTAGCATATGGTTACCTGACTGTGATGATGAATGGTTGTTTTTTCGGTCAGTAGGTTTCATTACAGTTAGCTTTTGTAAAATTGACAGTCATGTTAACATATGGGCTTGCTTGATGTTAATGCCACAACATGCTAAGTTTCAAAAGCTTACAATTACCAGAAAAGAAAGTGCTATGGTTGATTTTGCTTCATATCTACATCTTTGTGCTAGGTCCAATCATGTCCAAGTTCATTTCTGTGTTCCGCGAGCTTGCAACTTTTAAGGAGCTCCTTCGTTCCCAAGTAAGTGAGCAAATTGTTTATATTTGGCAGATCTTTTATGTCATTGAAACTGCAGGACATGATCGTAATTTGTGTTCAGAAACATGTACGTCATTTTGACTTTAAGGAGAAGATAACTAATCTCTATGGATAGTTGGTACATTTAATCCTTTATTTATAATAAGCCTCTTTTACTTCCAACCGTTTCTAGTTCCAACTCCTTAGATCGATAAAGCAAAATATGTTTCATCTACCGTATAGAACTCGAAGGATATTTCGAAATTCTAAACTTTCTTTGGGCTCTCTGTATCATCCTTGAAAGTAGCTGAAAGAGGAAAAATCAGGCTCTGAAGAATCCAAATAAAGAAATTAGTGGAAGGCCTTTCATAGTTAAGGCTGATATAGGAGTTTGATTATGTGGCCACATTTTCTGATGCAGGGCCCTAGGAGGCTAGGACCCTTTTCTTTTAATGTGGGATCCGTTGAGATGCCTAAATTATAACCCTGACATGTTAAAATTTTGCAATTTTTTAAATTTACAATAGTACTCTAAGTTATTACTGGATATCCTGTTTCCAGGCAGAGCACGTGCTTGTTGATCGCGTGTCTCAATTTTTGTCTGTTGATCTGCAAGATGCAAAGGTAATCTGTTGCTTGTGCTATTAATTACTCTTCCTACTATCCGAAAATAAAAGAACGGTTACTTTTGTCAAATGACTACTTGTAGCCTGTAAGCTGTAATCTTTTTTCCATGTTCTAGAAAGAAATAAGTTTCGTGATTAAAATAGTTGATTGGTCTTCATTTTATATCTTTAATGATTTAACATGAGTCTGAACAATTTTTAATTTACTTTTGGGCTTTGGCTTCTCACTCCCCTTCTGAAAGTGCTAGGTTCTAAGGTGAAATATTCTTAATATTATTGCATGTTACTAAACCAATTGACCTCTTTGTTTGACAGGAATCACGTCGGCGGTTAGACAAAGCTATGTATACTTATGATCAGGTATAGCTAGCAAAATACTTTCTTTTACCTGCATGTTGCATGTGTAAATTGTTTGAAATGAAAAGCTGGGGGAGAAATAAGAAATGGATTGAAACATTATCAGCGCACCACAATCCATGAATTTTTTAAATAATAATATAGGTTTTAGCAAAATGGGTTTTATATCTCTCTGTAAGTTATGTACTTCCTCCGTCCCAATGAAGAGTCCACCGTTTATGTTTAGGATGTTGCAAATTGGGAGTCCACTTTGCTTTTCTAGAACACAATCAAAGGCTCAACGCACCAAAAACTCATGGATTGAGATGAAATTAGTGCATTTCTGAAAAATTTGAAAGTCAAACATTGACTCTTAATTACGGACAGAGTGTATTCCAAGTCTAAATTCCTTGGATCTTGAATTTGATTATTTTTAACAAAATCCCGAGCCGTTTTCTGGGAATTGGACTTTTACCTGATGTACTTTCTGCATCTCAATATTCTCATTTACTGATATTAAAAGTCCTTCAACATTTTGCTTGTCAATGATCATCAGGCACGCGATAGATTTGCTTCTTTGAAGAAGAGTACACGAGATGAAGTTGTCTCTGAGCTAGAGGAGGTATGCGTTTGTTTAATTATTAGAATCTAGATCAATGTTTATCATTATTGTAATTATGCCTGTTGTTGTTAGTAGTAATAGTGTTCTGTAGTGTAAGGGTGAACTGCGATTCTCATTTAACTATTAGGATCTGGATCAATGTTCATCGTTATAGTAGTGTTGTTAATAGCGATGGTGTTTTAGACAAGTTCGTGAGTATGGAATGTGGCAAGTATCTAGGCGTCCATGTATGCACACATGTAAAAGTTGACCATGCATCTATTCATATGTGCATATGACTTAAGCGGTGTATAGATTTGCATGTGTATATAGTGCGTTCATTTGTTGGTTTTGGGTCTTTTGCATGATCATGGGTGATAATAATGAAGGTGATATTAGTTGGCCTTTATCAATGGAACTCTTGGCACTTAAATAAGAGCATATTACAATTGGTAGAAAATATAGTGCAATCAACATTAAAATTAGCAAACTCACCTATTTTCAGGCTAGTCCACCTTTATATTAACATATCTACGTTAATACTCTTGCTTATTGGCAGAATTGAGGAGCTTATCTGCTCATTTTATGACAGGATCTACACAACTCGAAGTCAGCATTTGAGAGAAGCCGTTTCAATCTAGTATGTCTAGTACATATGCATTTGTCTTTTTATACTTCTCCAATGAATCTCTTCCCTCTCCTTTGTTTTTGGTTCTAATTATATTTCCTTGGTGTTTTTAAGGAATTCAGGTTAGTGCTCTCATGAATATCGAAGCAAAAAAGAAGTATGACTTCTTGGAATCTTTTAGTGCAATTATGGATGCTCATCTGAGATATTTTAAGTTGGTGCGTCATTTAAATTATTAGACCATAAATTTTAGTACAATTGCGGTCTTGTCAACTAAACAGTGTTGATTTATATTTTAGGGATATGACTTGCTGAGCCAAATGGAGCCATTCATTCACCAGGTAATTCCCTTTTTATTGTATACAACTTTTTATTTCATCACCAAAAGATGTTTGTTTGCTGAGATTACTCATGGTGAGCATCATTGAAGCAGGAACTGAACTGTACACATGAAATTGGTGGTACCTGTTTATAGCTGTCAACTATTTGAGTGCAGTCTTAAAATGATTTAAGTTATTCATATTGAGGTTGCTTCAGAAAAATAATAGCTGTAAAAATTGTCGATCAGGTGTTGACATATGCACAACAATCAAAAGAATTGGCAAATTCTGAACAAGACAAACTTGCAAAAAGAATTCAAGAGTTTAGGACACAAGCAGAGATGGACCAATTGCGAGCATCCAGTAATGTTGGAACCTCAACAACTGCTGTTGGTATTAATGGTGTTGGTATGAGTTCCAACAAAAACATAGACGCACTTATGCAATCAACTGCAAATGGGAGGGTGTGTAATTTGCAATGGCATACTTTAAACAGTTTGTATCTTTTTCTTCCTGATTTTGGGGAGGTTTTAATAATTAGTATTAAACATAAAGTCCTAATTGCTTCATCTGTAATTTATCCTGCTCTAGTTTAAAAGGCTCTTTTACATTTTCCAGGTCCAAACAATCAAGCAAGGGTATCTCTTAAAACGATCATCAAACCTGAGAGCAGATTGGAAGAGGAGATTTTTTGTACTCGATAGTCATGGCGACTTATATTATCATGGACACAGGGGTAGCAAAAATGGGGTATGTTATTTTTTTGCAGCTGTGTTTGATTAATCGATTTGGTTGTGAAATGCTTCCGATTCATATGACCTTGCTTTTGATGGTGATTCTAGTAATTTCTGTTTAGCCAGGCCTGTAAAATTGTGAAAAAGGTTTCTTTGTTATTCATATCCAGTTCATTATGATATAAATTTATTTTCAAGCAGTCCAAAGCCTTTTCCTTATAACAATTCAGGTCCATTGCACAAAAAGATATGATAGAAAGGGAAACGTCAGATCAGATGATTGCCTTGTCTGTGTTCTGATTGATATGATGCTAAACATATCCCATAATAATAGTATGAATGTATTATAGATAGTATGGCTATGTCCACTTCACATGAATATTAACTATTCAAATATTATTTCTAGTGTCTTCAATGTCACAAAATATTCTTGAAAGTCTCACTACATAAAGTAATAGTGTTCCAACAAGAAGTAACTAGTTTTTTTAAAATTAGTTAACCAACCTTGTAGTTTAAAAAATTATTATTAGTCCCTAGATAACTTTATCTATTATATACAGGTATATTTCTTTTTCAAAATTATAGGGGCGTGACTTCACTCATCAGTACCATGTAGGCATATCCTGGTTACTATCTGCAGATTCATGTAATATGCAAGCTTGTAAACTATGAAAATAGTAAATGGAATTAGAGCCCTTTGGCTTGTATATAAGTGAATATAACATTCTGTTATGTGCTCTAGATTTTACAGCACATAGTTCACACCTGCCCTTGTATAATAAGATATGTGAAATTATGTTTGTTGCAAGTTCTTTTGAAGGTAATAGATACTCAATTAGTCTGCAACTCTTGCATTAAAAAATGAAATTATTGTCAATCAATAAGTAACTCTTACATCTATTTCTACCGGTGGTGCTTGTGCTATTGTGCTTATTATTTTCTAAACTAGAGTTGCATGATTGGTATACATGTGTTGAATATGTATGCTATAATCCGAGTTGTATTATCAATTTTTTTGTGCGCATGTGAGAGAACTATGCCTGAGCTAATGCTGATTAGTTACCCTCTGTTGGCTCTCTTATTCCCAGAATTCTCGGTTTCAGAAGAGTAGTTCTACAGAACAACTCAACAGTGTCTTTAGTAGATTTCGTGCAAGGCACTTTGGCGAGGAAGATATCGGCTGTAATACTGTTGATCTTCATACCTCAACAATAAAGATTGATGCTGAGGATACAGATCTGCGGCTGTGCTTCAGAATAATTTCTCCCTCGAAAACCTACACATTGCAGGTGAAAGATTTGTTGGCATAGGCTATGTGAATAATCCTTAGAATAAATGTGATTAGGTTTCCAAAACTGATATAAACTTTTATTCATGGATTGGGCAGGCTGAGAATGAAGCAGATAGGATTGACTGGATGAACAAAATCTCAGGAGTTATTGCATCCCTTTTGAATTCTCAAATCCAGCAGGTCAAACACTCTGAAGCTATATTCCTTCCTGCGTGAAATTATCTTGTGAGAATCTAATGCTAATTCCCTACTTATGGTTAACAAGATTTCATCATAATGTCTGCAGTTACATACTGGGAAATTCAATATGGAGAGTGCTAACTATAGTAATAATCATGATGACCGATTACTTGATGATGATGAAAGTACAACGGATGATGTGAAAGTAAACCGACCAGATTCTGTTTCTACTATTCTCAGAAAAATTCCCGGTAATGATCTATGTGCAGAATGCAGTGCTCATGATCCAGATTGGGCATCTCTAAATCTTGGAATTTTGATGTGCATTGAATGCTCTGGCATTCACCGCAATCTTGGTGTTCAGATATCAAAGGTGAACTACTTTTGGAATGCAAAGTTGGATTCCCTTTTTACTTACTAAATGAGTACCTGCAAGATCTTATGCTCTAACTTATTGTCAGTGTCACTGAATTTGTATAGTGTAGTCAATGGATGTTATGGTTGAAAGTATTGAAATTGTATTAGCTTTAAAATACATCCTTTCGGATGTATTACTACCCAAACTGCTCATGCATAAAATAATCTAAACAAAAGCTAAAACCTATCTAGGAGGTTTCATATTAGGAAATGCTTGCGAGAGCTCACACTAATGGGATACTTTTTTTTCAACCAACTGCAGGTGAGGTCAATAAGATTAGACGTTAAGGTTTGGGAACCTACAATCTTGGACTTATTTCGTACTTTGGGTAATTCATATTGCAACTCTCTCTGGGAGAGTCTGCTACCAATTGATAGGTATGTTTCTTATGCTAAAGTGTGTCAATAACCTCAATGTGTCATTATGTTTTTCTTCCAATTCTGCATATTTTGTTCAAGTGTTTATTGTAAATGTAAATGTCTGAGAGGAGTTTATTATGTGGGATATCCACTTGGTAATTCTTTGAAAATTAAGAATGTAGCATACCATGTAGTGTTTGATCCAAATGGGACTCAGTGGGATGAATTGAAATTTTGAAAAAAAAAAAAAAAAAACCCTTTTGACACTCTTGCCTATTATAAGTATCTCACAAGAATGTTGAGTGTGTCGTTGCATAACATGTTAACATTTTGTGTTCTTAATAATAGTTAATGAAGCAACTATGCGGGGTGATTTCTGATTAGGAAATGTGAAATGTGCACGCCAATATATATATTTATATATATATATTACTTGCATTAGAGGGTCTTCAGTGATATGCTAAAAGATCCTGTAGGTAATATTTACAAGATGGGTAAAGGAAAATCTTCTCCAATGGTATGTTAAGATACATAGCCAACTCGTGCATTTCACATAGCCAGCTTGACAGCTTGACAATTTCTCTCTCTCTCTCTCTCTCTCTCTCTCTCATTTTGAAATTAATAATCTTTCTAAATCATCTTATGCAGAGAGGGTCTCTTACCAGTTACAAAACCGAGCCCCAAAGATGCCATTCAACAAAAGGAGAAATTCATTATAGCAAAGGTACACTTTTCAAGGGATTCCTGAATGCTTAATCTTTCTGGTATAAATTGTGACACCTATAACTCATTTCAAACCCAAAATATGGAAATAAAAGTATAAAAACTGACCTTTTTTTTTTTGGTATAAGTTCAATATTTTATAGCCACAACAATCAAAATACAACATTCAAGGGGCATACTCCAGAAATTACATCATCACCCTTTCATCAACCCCCAAGATGTACATATACACCAATTTACATAAGTTCTACCCACCTCCACACCTTAGCTTGAAATAAAACTCTACTTTGGTTGCCTTCTTCTCAGTATGTCGAGAAACTGCTAGTCAATAAAGAAGCTACTGTATCTACCACCGGCATCTGGGAAGCTGTTAAGGGCGGCAATATAAGGGAAGTATATCGCTTTATTGTGACATCAGGTATAAATATTATCAACACGGTTTACGATGAGGTTGCTGGTGTGGATTTGTACCACAATGTTGATGAACAATATTCAGAGGAAGGCTCTGAAACTGTGGAAAACAAACAATATGATCCAAAAAACTGTCACAAAATTAAGGATTCCAACAAGCCAGGAAATTGTCTGCAAGGTTGTTCTTTATTACATCTGGCATGCCACTCTGGCAATCCTGTGATGGTTGAGCTATTGCTGCAATTTGGTGCCAACATAAACATGCGTGACTACCATGGAAGGACCCCTCTGCACCACTGCATCTGCTCTGGAAATAACAACTTGGCAAAATTTCTTCTTAGAAGGTGATTTTTTTTCCCTTTCCCTGATTTGTAATGTAAATCAAATCAACCATTGAAAACTTTTGATACACTCATCTTGTTGACTTTGTGGTTGAGCTATTGCTGCAATATGGTGCTCATAATCTTAGTTGAACATGCTAGTAGCGTACTGTTATTTATGTAGTTATGGCATATGCTAACACGCATGTTTCAGAGGTGCGCGTACATCAATTAAAGATGGCGGGGGACTAGGTGTGCTTGACAGGGCAATGGAGATGGGAGCAATAACCGATGACCAGCTTTTTGTTTTGCTTTCAGAGAACAAGTGAAAATATGGGCCAATCCAACTACGGGTTTGAATGTGTTAAGGTTATTTGAATCCTTTTACTTTATTGGCCACCCCTTTGTTGTCTGTCTGTTGAGATGGATCATTCAGTTTGATCTCCACACTGCCAAGTATGGGAGAGCAATCTCCCTGTTTCTTTCTTCCTTTTTTTATAATTTTATTAATCACGTTGCTGTGTGTATTAATATTTTCGTTTTCAGTTAATGGAAGTAATGTGAATCTATTTATTTCATAAAAGCAAAATCCTCTTTCTCTGTGTATGTATGTGTGTACTTTACTACTTTGTTGCATCTTTGTTCATGTATGAAAGGCTTTTCGATTTTCTAGCTTACCTCTGAAGTGAAGGGATATTTCCATATATGCATGTATATGCTTACCCCAGAAGAATGAAAATTGAGTAAAGATCTCAATCACCACCAAAAAATTAATCTATATTGAATTTACTAATTTAAAAATGATCTAAATGTACATTTGGGTGCCAGCGAAGATAGAAATGGGGTAAGTTTTTCCACCTTTTGCTGTAGTTCGATCTTTGAAATGATTTTCTTTCTGTGTGTCTTATGATCAAAGACCAGGTATAGTGTACCATCCATATGCATGCACATGACCTTGCCGTGCAAAAAGGTTGTACGGTAGGAATAAAAAAAAATCATAAAATTGTAAGAACGTTAATGTTGTGATAAGAAAAAGAAAGAAAGAAAGAAAGAAAGAAAAGCACAAAGAGGCTAAGACAAAGTTGGAAAAACATGGGAAGGAAAACAAGTATCAGGGTTTAGGTACACACAAGTGTGTGGTAATGAAGGAGGTGGAAGCTAAAATCCAAAGTTGTTTGGTCCAAACCATCAATCACTACAAATAATTTCAATCTGAGTCAGTCAGCCCTGGACCCTTTTGCACCAGAAAAATAATTGAATTTGTAAGCGCCGGTCGGTTCCCTAATTATTTTTTGTGATTTTTAAAAAGCCAATTACGCTTTTCTGTCCCGTTATAAATAAAAATAAATTTAGAATGTTGTTATTTTCATTTGGCACCCATTTTACACGTATAACACGGAAAAGGTTGACGAAGGAATCTTTTGCATTTTTGTTACGAAATAAGAGCATATTTTTAATCACTCTCTTTCCGCCTATCATTAATATTAATTACTTACTTTCTCCCATTTTCAATCATTAACGTCAACTCATCACCCATCTTTCACTGATCATTAACATTAATCACTTTTCTTCTCCTCCTCCTCCTCCTTTTTTAGCAATAAAATGATACACATTTAGTAACTAAACAAAAAAAAAATTGTATGCACCAGTTATCATATTAGTTAAAAACAAAAAAAAAATTCCAGATCAGTGTTCTTTTTTCTATATTTATGCAATTGCATTGATTGTGGGATATCGAGTGTATATGGAGTTATGTACATGCTAAGTTAATCACAATTGAATATGTGTAATTTTAGGGTGGTGTTATTTACAC
This sequence comes from Lonicera japonica, assembly GCA_021464415.1. Lineage (NCBI taxonomy): Eukaryota > Viridiplantae > Streptophyta > Magnoliopsida > Dipsacales > Caprifoliaceae > Lonicera > Lonicera japonica. Next base: position 52,628,392 of record CM038468.1, on the reverse strand, counting down.
TCACAATTTCTATCATAAACACTCCCTTTTTAACAAACACCCCGAAGGTAAAATTTCTAATCACTAACACCCCTCCTAAGCTAGACTCGCCTGATGAGAGGTGAGTATAGATGCACACACTCGCTTCATTTGGGGAGAGTTTGTTTCATAATAACTCGCCTAACATCAGACAATGGATTACTGGAGTGTTTTTCAAATAAGACCCGTCTAATAAGAGGTGAGTGCATTTACATAAATTTGACTTACATGAGAAGAGTGTGTTGCTAAGCATTTACCTAATATCAGGCAATGGAGGGGCTGTTTGTGACAAATAAGATGGTGTTAAAATGTGTTTTTAGTTAAATTTTGAAGGCGGTATTTATGACAGATTTAGGGGGTGTAAATAACACCACCCTAATTTTACCAATGCTCTGACCCTGAATCTGTACTTACGGGCCAAATCTCATGGGTAAAACTAGAAAACGTCCATATTAAAAAATCTATACTCGGCTCTCCCTCATCGAGTTTGTTACATCAAACGTGCTTGAGATGCACCAAGTAAAGTGCTTCGGTACTTTTTTGTGCTATGTTAATTGTTTTTTTTATTAAAATCGATCCATGATTCATGAATGTATATATACATACATTGAGTTGTGTCATGTGTGTTCATATTTGTTATATCGATTTCTTGTCCTATGTTATTCATCCCTTCTATTGCAAAAGTTATTGCGAGACTTTAAAATTAATAATAAATGAATGCAAGAATTTAGAAGTTATTGTTGAAAAGAAAAAGAAAAGGAAAAGGAGGGAAACGAAGATTTAATGATTAATTATAATTAATCCTTAATCTATTTGTGTTAGAATATGAGTGGGGATAAGTAAAAAGGGAGTTAGTAGGATTGGGAGTGGTTGTAAGAGTGGGGGTGATATTAAGTATTTTTAGAAGTAGAAATAATAGCGGCTCTTAATCAAAGCAGACGAGTTGTTTTTACCCACTTAAAAGTGGTGTTTTTTAGTGGCCGGGTCCCTATTGTTTAAATTTTTCAGTTTGCGGTTTATAACTTTTTTTTCTTTTAACTTACGGTCATTTTTAGGTTAGAAGCTACCTTTAGCAATACAATAATTGAGTAACTTGAGAAATACACGTTACTTAGTTGAGTAACTTGAGAAATACATGTTGTGGTAATTGAGTAATTGAAAAAAATATCGAGAAATATAAGTTATTGTAGTTGGATAACCAAAAGAAATACATGCTACAATAATTCGGTAATTAAATAAGGGTCATGTTAACGTGTGCACTAAGGGCACATGTTAAATACTAATTTTTGAAAATAATTAATTCCCAACATCTATTAAGTATGACACAAATTTTTATATAAACTTTCATTATTTCTATTTATAGTAACTCTAACATGTATCATAAAAACACATGTTATATAAGTTACGGACTAAAAATCAAAGATCGCAAACTATTAAAAAACTTACGAACTACAAGTTAAAATGTTCTAAAAAGAGGGGTTGGGCTTTTAATTTTACGTATTGCTTCGAGATGATCGTATTTTTTAACGTAGGATTTATAGTTTTGGTAAAAGAAATTATTATTTTATTTATTTATTGTTTTTGAATGATTAGATTGGTTAAAACGCATAAGTATATAACCATATTCGGTGACTCCAAAGGTTGGATCCTTTTGGAGTTACTCTATGTGCTCTGTATACTTGTGTATGCCATTTAATTGCTTGTGATGTATGGATTGTTTGTTGTTAAAAAATGTTAACTTAATTACCCAATTCAAAAAAAAAAAAAAATAATAGAAAAAAGAAGAATAACCTAGAACCTCAACGTGGTGGCAGTGCGCCGAGGCAGTTGATAGTTGATAGATAGAGATATTCCTTACACTGTTGTTCCAAATTTGAGAATTATTATTGAACCTGCACCCTTCAAAAACCTAAACCAAAAAACTTGTTGATAGGAATTTTCGTTTCTTCCACTTTTGATTTGTAATTGTTCATAATATCCATAGTGCTAATGGCCGCCTTAACATCATCCCTATCCCTAAACAAGCACTTCTTTACTGCTACTACAACATCATCTTCCTTCTCTTCTTCTTCTTCTTCTTCTGTTCTCAAACCTATCTCCCTCTCTCTCTACAAGAAGCAGCACACTAATAATAATAATAAGACAGCAATTTCAATTTCTTCTTCTTTCACGGGTTTGTTTGGTGCCAAGTCCAAGGGAGGAGGAGGAGGAGGCGCTTCTGTCTTGGAACGCCCGCCCCCCATTTTTGATCCTTCCCAATTAGACCCCGCTACCCAAGTTGAACAAGGTTACAACCTTTCATTCTCTTTTCCTCTAATTTCTCCCAATTTTCCCACTATTACTTGTTCTTCTTTTCTACACAATTTTGCAGTTTTGGTTTATTTTATTTAACATGTTTTTGGAATAACAGTATGAAATTTTTACGATTTTTCCCTTATTGACAGTAATTTTAATTTCTTTGTGGCGCAATAAACCCTGTTGATTTTGTTTATCTTTATTTGTTTTAAGACTAAGCAAAACCATTGCTGGATAAACGAAAAATTGGCATTCATAAACATAAAAGTTGATTTGGGTATCTATATTGAAATTCTGTTATTAGTTTATGAGATCCGGAATAACATGATTCATTTGCAATTAATTACAGGAGGAGATATAGGACGAGTAAGAGATAGGAGAGGTCCTGGGAGTGCAGATGGTTACCGGGTTTTGCTGCTCGATGACATACGCCACACTGAGGACCTAGGTAAGTAATGTTTGCCCACATAAATGTTTGTGTCCACAACAAGCTTGTGTGCTTGTTTGTTCATTAAGATGTTATGTCAAAATAGAAGTTTTATATATATAAATATATTTCCTCCAACTAGAGAAGAGGATCATTTTCCTTTCCAAACGCATGGATGTATCTAAGCCAAAGAACATGTAAATCTTTTGTAACTATTATGCTAAGCGCCTTGTTAGCCGGATGATATTAGGGCTCGCACAATTAAGTCATTGACAAGCATAATATAATTGAATTGAAAATGTGAGAAAAATTTATTGCCAAATTGCATTTCTGGATGTGTTAAATCTGTGCCATATTTGTGTGTATTATTTGTAGTGGTGAAGGTATTACCCCAGGCTGTTCCAGCTGTTACACCAGATGGTGCAAGAGAACTATTCCATGTATCAAGGGAAAATGGTCTGGCTGTTGTTATAGTCACTGTGAAGGTACATATTTTACATGGGATCGGAAAGTTTATGCAAGTACTTATTACTGCATTTCTGGATTCTTGTATATTGAAGATGGATTTCTGGACTCATGACTCGACTTGTTTTTTTAATTGATGAAGCAATGATTGACTAATGACATGGTTGATACTTGAGTGTGTAAAATAACTGGCAAAGCATTCTCAATTCGAACTGGCTAACATTCTCAAATTTGTGATTCAACCATTATGTGTTTTTCTCTTATATTCATCAAATATAGCACCAGTTCTAAACGAGCATAAAAAATGATTTAACCATGACCTTCCCATTCAATTTTTTGTTAGGTTAGAAAAAAAATAAAAATTACTTCCTTCATCTCGAATTGATAGGCCCACTTCCTTTTCTCGTACATGTCAAATATAGTCTTACTTCTAAAACAATCTATAAATTGACGTGATATGCTGAAAATAACCTTTTATTACAATGCTACATGTGAGCTTAATGTCGTTAACTTCCTGTCCCTTCATTTGGATGAAGGGTGAATATGAAAGTTCAATATTTCATAATATGTTTGATGGTGAAGCTGGGACTCGTAATTTAAGGAGGGAGTATTAATTTATGAAAAAATTGTTGGTGAAGTATAGTTTGGAGGCATTTTTTTTTTCAACAAAAGCTATTTTCTTTTCCCACATCTGTACCCAAGTTACTTAAGTCCACTCACTGTACAGGACGTAAGCAGGCAGTTTGATGAGATCAGTGAACTAATTTTTCTTGTTTAAATGAGAAAAGGGTTATATGTTGTAGTTATCCTTGTTTTGGCAGGAGCATGCTGAGTTCTATTCCCAAATGATGGTCCGTGGAGGATTGCGCTCAACAATTGAACCGGATTCAAGTGTCTTATGAAGCAGAGATGACTGTTGGGATTGAGCTTCATAATCTCTAGATTTTTGGCAATTAATTTGTGGGTCTTATAGTCCTTGACCTTTAGAGAGAAAGGAGGAGGAGAGGGGGGGATATATCAAACTTGACGAGGGAGCGTTGTGATCAATTTTGAATGAGATAGAGATAGAACTCACATCTATATATGTAAAAACGTACTTTTCTTTCATGATGGCTTTATCAATTTTAACATGTTTGATGTGAAAGAAAATTCGTATTACGGTTAGCATGAGAAGATAGAAGATTCTCTGTTTCTTAGTGTGCTGGACTGATATTGTACACACACAAAACACGCATTTATATTGCTTATTTGAATGAATGTTTACATATATGTATGAATATGCATGTTTGTGTACATGATCTTGAATGGAAAAATATGATAGGAGAAAAGTGGACACGCCATAGGTATAATCACTGTAATAATGTTGCAAGAAGCTTTGGATCTGGCACTGTTGCAATGCTGCAAGTAGTAGCAAGCTTTGCAAACCAACCATGGGTCTTCTCTCTTTCAAGAAACGTACAGGGGAGAGGGATCTAATGTTATGAGTTACCATCATTTTGCGTTCTTATGTTATGGTTATAGTTTTCCCAATGTGTTTTCCTCGTTAAACCATCTGCAACTCAAAGGAACTACACCATTGCCCAAGCAATCGTAGCTTAGTAAGAGTGGCATCTCTGTGAAGGATTTTACTGTGTACTTTCATAGTTGTACATTGATCTTACAATAGCCATCTTTGCTATGATGGTACAGCCACCCTTAACAAGAATCACAATTCCTAATCCGAAGTCAAGGTCTTGATGATCTCTAACATTTTTTTCGTTAACTTGGGACTGCTGTGGGCAACTGAATCTACGTCATGTTCATTTAGATGGCATTGTGTTGAACTTTTTCCCTTAGAAACACTGTTTCTGCACTCTGGTTCTTTTAACTTTGATCTGGAGTAGGAACTTAGCGAAACAGGTTGATCAAGCCAGAAATATTATATTCATAGAACAGTAGTAGAATAGAATATATAATTAACGAAACAAAACTTCCACATTTTTATACAATATAATGAAAAAAAAAAACTTCACACTATATCTAGATCTCATATATATATATATATATATATACTACTGATTTTTCACTTAAACATGGTGGTGGAGGTGGTGGTGATGAGATATCATCAATTGGAAAGTAGAAATCTGGGAAGACCAACTTTGTGGCCAGTGGTTTTAACATCATTTTGGATTTGGCCTCTGTATTCGCCAAAAGTAAAATTCCTGTAAACAGAAGGCTCTTTGCAGCTCCCTATCAAAGAGTCATAAAAAGGGCATAGAAAATATGCAATTGAGTATCTCTCCACCTTTGCATTTACCATCACTTTGTGCTCTACGCTCTTGTACACATCATTACTCCACGCCTACACAACACAAATAAATTAAAAAACTTGTTAAAATCACTTATTCATCTCATCATTTCACAATATCCTTTTTAATGTAATATTAACAAAAATATGTGCAGAATTAAAAGATTCATAGCACCTGAAAAAGATCACCAATGTTGACAATGAGGGCATTTTCGTTGGGTTTAACGGCTACCCATTTGGAATCTTTCATGAGTTGAAGTCCACCTACTTGGTCTTGATGTAGTATTGTTAAAAAATCGCTGTCAGTGTGTGGCACTAACCCGAATGGTAGTACTTCTGGCGATACAGGACAGGGTGGGTACCGGTTTAGCCGGAGGAAGCAATTGCTCTCGTCACATTTTTCGTTAAAGAGTGAATTATTGTGACCCATATTCATTACTAGAACTCCGGCTAGCACCCGTGCTACTTCTTGCATTGCACTCGCATATTCCTCCATCACTTCCCTGTACACAAAACAAGAATGAACAACTTTAGTTGAAGCTCAAATATCACATATTTCACTTCACTGGTGCAGTTTTTTTAAGTCTTAATTTATTTACTTTGAAAATGAAAATTAAAAAAGGGGAAAAACAGATCAACTTTAGTCAACTTTATTCTATATTTTCTGGTTGCCTTCGACACTTTCTTATATAATATTTTAGTTCGTTTGTCCAGTACCCTAATCCCCAAGACTTTTGTCAACTGCTTTCAAATATCTTACTATATTTTTACTTTAAAAAACTTATATGTAATCGCACAAGTATCGCACAAGCAAAAAATCTAAAATATGAAGAGGAGAAAAGAAGAGCCCAGCAGATAAAGAAGCACCTAAAGGAAGTTGGAGCTCTCAGGTTGGAATCTTACTAGCCATATAAAACACACCACATTTTTGAAAAAAATAAAAATAAAAACAAAACAAAATGAAAATATATATATATATATATATATATTATTAGTACCTTAAAGAGGTGAATTCTCCGGAACAATGTTGTTCTGAAATCTTGGTAAGAGGTACATGAAAAGCCTCAGACCAAGAAAACTGCTTTGGAGAAGTAGCAGTCCTATTACCCCACCTATATGAATTATTAAAAAGCCCACAATTCTCCTTGCTCTCAAAGGGTGCTTCAAACAACTTAACTTGCTCTCTCCTCATCTTCCTCAACAATTCAATACTAATCCCATGGTTTACCACTTGAAAGAACCCCCATTCCGACGATGCCCTACATATCGCCATTGCGCAGCTCTCTCTCTCCTCTTCTCTCTCACTCCTCAAACCGCCAAGGTCTATTAGTGGCAACTCGCATTCCTCCATAACTATTACCCCCTCATTCCTACTCTGGTCAACACTCTTAACCTTATCCTTGTGGTCAGACTGACACACAAGTTTCGCGTAGTTGCGAAGGAGAGGCGGGTTTGGGTTCGGATTCGGGTCGTCTGATTGAACCATGGTTGATAAATATATTTATCTTGGAAAATTATGAAATGTGAAGGAAGTTTAATAAGAAAATAAAATAAAATGGCAAGAATATATGTGTGGAAGAAGAGTGAATGAGAAAGAAATATAGGAGAGAGGGGTTTAAATATGGTTTTGGGTGGAGAGAGGACAAAGAGAAGAGAACAAGAGGAAAGCTCTTAAATGGTGACATTTGTCAATTTGAGAACAATTGTGAATGGAAGATGTATGGGGGGGCTAACTATAGAGACCAAGTCTAGAGGGATGTACTAAATTATTGAGGGGCATAAAACAGGGATGGATACAAAATTAGGCTCAACTTCAACTAGGATTTGACACTAATTGTTAGGTAAATGAGTTTTGGACGGTTCAACGTCCATGAAAATCAAATTTACCAATAGAGCCAAGCCAACTGTTGCTATCTAGTAATTTTATTTTTTGGACAACCCATCTGGTAGTTAAATTGATGAAAAGAAAGTTTTTTTTTTTTTTTTTTCAAACAACGAAACCAAAGGGCTAGTTTTGACCTGAGTTATTCTTAGAGGAACTAATTGTGAGACCAATTACATTTTTGGGCTAAATTTAATTTGAATCTTGTAATTAGATAATGATTGCCAAGCAATGCATAAATTCTTACAATTTTTTTGTCAACTTGAAAAGTGTAAAGCGACCATAGCAAATGAACAACGTCACTGGTTTGGCAGCTAACATTTTTGTGATTTTTTTTATTCATCAACTTTTATAGTGATATTATGTAATCGTCACTTAGCACTTATTAACTAAATATAGTGCAGTGTTGTCTATAAAATTGAGAGGATATGACTCGTTCCCGTAATTAAAAAAGAAAGCCAAATACATACATATATATATATATAATGTTATAATTTATACTAAAATTATTATTAACCATCCAAAAAGTATTTTAAATGTTAGTCAGACTATTTGTTATCTTTTATACATTTTTAAGATTAAAAAATAATTCTCTTATTATATAAATATATATAGGGTGATATTATTGCTAAAATAATTATTTATATTATTAAGGCAATGTACAATTTTAACTGTATATAATACAACTTTTTAAAATAGTACTATATTCTGGCAAAGAGAATATTGCTTTGACAATATGATTACCCATATATATATATGCACACTAATATTAATTTACTGAAAACAACCTTAATAATCGATTGAAGTATAATCATTCATTTCATTATATTTTGTATATCTATCTTCTTCTTCTTCTTCTTCTTCTTCTCTTATATATATATATATCACTCTACACGGAAAAAACTAAAATTTACTGTCAGTCTCTCAAAATATGTAACTAGAATTCAAAATTGCAGGAAGAGGAGGAGAGAGACATTTGAAAACACACACCAAATGTGCTATCTGAAGTCTGAAACCACCCCCATCTGGCCTCTCCCCCTCCCCCCCGGCGCTTCTCAATTTGTAATTGACATGGAATCCAGTAAATCTAAGCTTGGAAAGCTTTAAACATAAAAAGACAGATAACCCTCACATGCATGTGATTTTCCAAGTTAAAAATTCAATATCAGTATATTTTTAACTCTAATTAATTGCTGCACATTCATTATCTTCACAGCATTATTAATTTAAGCAAGGTGTGTCCAAAGAACAAGAATTGTTTTAAGTACGTCGTTGACAACTACCTACACATACTAAATTTTTTGTCCTGAACAGGTCCTCTTCTGACCAAAATTTCTCTAATAGGAAAAAGGGTATACTACTTAGGTTATGTTTGATAACAATCTAGAAAATAGTAAGAAAAATAATATATTTTTATGAGAATTTGGAAAATAAATTCAGGGATGTTGTGAGATTAACTCTTGTTTTTTTAACTTCTTTCATGAAAAAGTTTTCTTCAAGTGGCCGGCGATGAAATTTTTTTTTCCACAAAATATATATAAAGGAGGATAGAGGACATATAATCACAAAAAATAGATAGAGAGCATCTCACGACTTCCCTAAACTCATTTTCCATCTTCTTATCCAAATTAATTGTTTTCCTTATCCAATGGAACCTTAATATATTATCATTCGTAAATATGTCAAAAACAGTCTGAATGAAATTTTTCATTTTTCTTTATCGTACAAGAAAGTTCAGTTGGAGAAGTTACCTAGTCCAAGGTTAAGGCATATTACAAAAGTTAGCGAGAACTTGTGGTGAATACAAACATAAACATTACAAGTAAAATATTCAAATCCTTCAACTCAACTTAATTCTCGTCGGCAAAATCTATTAGTAATAGGTATTAAGGGGCCGGGAGTGCGGATTTTATAGTATGAACATAAAATGATTATAATTAATACCCAAGATCAAATGACCATAAAAATTTAACTCCTTTTTTCGTTCATCATGGATCAATTTTTACAGTGATGGTAACATGGAGGCTTTCACACATTTATTCGCATTTACCCAGTTTTCAGGTATAAATTATGTCCTCCGGACACATGCATATGTACTAAAAAAAACACTAAAATTGAGTTGGAACCTTTTTTTTTTGTGTGTGTGTGTGAATTAAATTGATTTGCGTGATTGGTAAAAGTTTGTAGGGTGATTTAGACTTTGGGTGTTATTTGTTCTGATATATCAGACGTTGGGTGTCAAAGTTTTGCATAATATGTGTTTAAGTGCTATTTTGGACGGAATTCGTTAGTTAACATGGTCAACCGTTAATTTTGTTAATTTTTAACCATTTTACCCCTAAGAAAGAGCAATATGTTATCTTTTTCTAGGGGTAAATAGGTCAAAAATTAACGGAGTTAACGGTTGACCATGTTGACTAACGGATTCCATCTAAAATGGCACCAAAATATGTATTATGTAAAACTTTGACATCCAATATCTGATATATAAAAACAAAGGGGCACCCAAAGTCTAAATCACTCAAATTTGTAAAATTTTGACCCCGGCATTGTGGAGAAAAAGGGAGAGTGTTGACAATTAACATTATATAATTAAATATAATGTAAGCATGCATATGGCTTTGTGCAGGCATGTTTAATAATTACACAAACCCAATTAACAACGCAATTCATGCATGTAAGAAACAAATAATCGATGCCGCCCCAGAAAGAAGAGTGAATGTTAGAGGGCCCTTTGATTTAAATAAATATATATATATATATATATACATAGAGGATCTAAAGAGATAAATTTAGAAATAAACTCAAAACCGATAACCACTGAGTTAAGTTTAATGATTAAAAAATTTATTTATTCAACCTCACAAATAGACAAATTAACGTGTTTTATAAGATCACATATTAAACATCTATATCTATAAATAATAAATTTCCATCGTACACTGAATACAATGCAAACAATCATTTATTCTTTAGATTCCTGCTCTATAATAATGTACGTATATAGAAATGATATATATATATATATATATATAATAGAGAGAAAGCAAATATTCTTTCAAAAATTAATGTTTGATGCCGCCCAGTGGCCGAAGCATAAAGGGTTTTCCTTTTCGGTTTTAATGTAACAGTAGGTATTTATTTGTCCTTTCATTCAATTAAATTATAAAGATTTATCAAACTGTCATTACCACCCGTGAGCCTGTGAAAGCCAACCATTATTCTTAAATATTTTTTATACACATTTCACACGCTTTTAACTCATAAACTATCTATTAAAGACCCCAATTCTGACCTTACATATTACTTATTATTATTGTTATAACCATTTCTCTTAAAAGTTTAACAACCCCATACTCAAGTGTGGAGAGTCAGAGATGAAAGTGCTAAAATTTAAACTTTAGAACTCTAAAAAATTCAAGTTCTAATACCATGTTAAAAACTATCTCTCAAAAGTTTAAGCTGTTAAGAGAAGTAACTAGAATAAATATCATGCTTAATAATAATAATAATTATTATTTTTATTACTATTTTCTCCTAATCTCAAATTAATGAATAATTCTATTTTCTTTTTTAAAATGTCTCGAGCAAAGTCTCTTAAACTAAATGCCTCATTTCATTTCTAGATATATAATTAATACTCTAATAACTATTAAATTTTACTATAAAAATAAGTCAGTAATATATTCTAGATCACCAAGTAGATTGAAATTAGTATTTTTTTTTAAAATTAAGTTAAAAATAAGTTTAATAATTTGGTACTCATGGAGTACGATATATGTATACCACAAGTAGAGCATATTAATGTAGTAGCTAGAGGCCGGAGCTATTTATTATTTGCAAAGTATGGGGTTGGTCAATAATCAAATAAAGAAAAGCTTTTATTCTTTCTTATTTGACCTAAACCCGAAGACCTTCAACATCTTTTTCAACAATAAAATTGAGTTAAATTACAGGCGTGAATTTGCACTAAATTATTCTCCAAGTCTAGTATCACGAAACATAATAAATTTTGGTTTTTGTTTGTCATTAAATTTCAGTGTGGATCAATTCATTATATTGAATTTCGCACAAGTACAAAAATTTAGTTTGTCAGCGACAATTGCCTCAGTTTCACAAGCGACGATTAGTCTTATAGCTCATGAAAAATTTAAAAAAAAAAAAAATTAAAAAAATTCAAGTTTGTGAAAGAAAAATTGTTACTAGCTTGCAAACTAGATAACCATAAAATAAGATCGCATAGATTCAAGGCCTACATGCCTCTTTGTTATCATTATTATTTTAATGGTGATATATAATTAATTAATCAAAGCCAAAAGAGGCAAAAACGTCTCTTTCTCAATAAGGGAAGTTTTGTCTTTTTAAAAACAAAAAAAGTTGGTTTGTGGGGAAAGATTAAGAGAGGGAAAGACTCATCATGATATTGTTTTGGCCTTTTCAAATAAATTGGTCAAATTTCATTTGACATGACAATGACTGGTGCTGTGTCGATCGATTCCTTTCTCTAATGGACTGTCACTGTAGATATTGCAACCCCTTTACAGATTTTACGCAACTTATAGTTTTCCCTTAATTAGTTGGAACTCTAATTTGTTTTTTGATTCAAGCAAAAATTAGGGGCCAATAATTTGTTTCTCAGTTTTCTTTTAAACGATGGTCTAGAATTCTATTTTTTTTAATTTTGTTTTTTTGTAGAAATTTAATTCTGGTTACATTTTTTGTATAAGTAAAATCTCTTTATTTATTTATTCAACAAAATTATATTCAAGTTTTGAACCTACACCTTGTCACTTATTAATTATAGAACCTTACACTTGTATTAAGTGTTTAGATCTATTTAATTCCCTTCCGCGTGTGGTGGTGGGGATCTTTCTGCCCGAAATAAACTAGTGCAGTTGCGCATTACTTTGATAGATTTGCCTATTTTTGATCAGCGGGTTTTGGGGAGTAATGTTGAAGGTTAACTTCCTGATATAATTGCATTTAATTTATTTTTTTGTTTTGTTCATTTGGTTTTAAAAGAAAAGGTTAAATTTGTTACCTCACTTTATATAAAATGTTTGATTTTTTTTCCTAACATAACATTACATGCAATTTAAATACGAGAAATAAAGATGAGACACGAGTTTATAATGTCATTCTTACCGAGTGTCATATTTGACTCTATAAATATTTGAACATTTAGGGGAAAAAAGACTCATTGTCATGTTCAGATTTGATATATTAATTTTTTTATTTTTTTAAAAAATAGATTCTTAATTCAAAATATTTCAAAAAAATAATAATAAACCTTATTCTGAAAGAAACAATACAATGATATCATAATCCCTTTTTTTTCTCAAATTTATAATTTTATTTTGATTTGAATACTTTATATGAAATGCTAAATTCAACATAATCAAATGTCAAAGATATAATTTAATTTTTAATGTAAGATTTGTACGTTGGTTATATCATAAAACAATGAGACCATAAATTTGAGATATATTTAAAAAACAAAAGTAAATTATTAAGAATAGATAATGGTGGATTATGCAGTTTCTAGTGGGGAGACAATCAATATAAAATTGAAGACAACAAAGTTGAAATGGTTCATTCTACAAAGCTTCTGCTACTGAGTGCTGCGTGCGTGTCTTTATTCCAAATTTGGAAGAAAAAGGTAAGGTTGGATTGTATATATATATATAGTTGGGAGACGAAAAAAGGAACAGCAAATCAATCAACGTGGACTAAATCATTGAAAGATTGAAATTAAATATGCAAACTTTATCGGTTATTAATATCAAAGATCAATCATGGAAATATTCTTCACTCATTCAGCTTGATTGTTTGGCAGAAAATAAAAAGGGAAATGCTCTTTTTATTTTAACAATTTCATTTTTTTTTCTCCGGATATCTTAAATTAATAATTGTATTTTTGTTTTAAAACACAATGAATGTATGCGTCAAATTACAATAATTCATGTCATTGAAATATTTATGTTAAAAATTAATAATTGGGCTAAAAATTAATATTTATGTTAAAAATATTGAAAGCAAAGTGGAAGTGTTATTTTGACTCCTAGTAGGGTTTGAAGGAACAAATTAAGATAAAGTTAAGACCAAAAAAAAGAAAAGAAAAGAAAGACAAAGTATCTACTCGCACTCATTGGCCACTTAGAAGATGTGGGGTTTACTACAACTGAAAATACCACCTTACAACATATATACCGTTCCATGTCGATCCAAACCTCAAAACCAGATGCGCGCATATATTGTGATATTTTATTCAAGATCTTGAAGGCCGTTCACATTCATTTTCTTTTCCTTTTTCTCCTCGATCTTTTTTTTTAATTTTGGAAGGTGGGAGGTGGTGGAATATAAACTTCTTTCTAAAATAAGGTTCAAATACAGATAAATTCCTCCTATTGTGCAGCACTAAAAAAACAATATATGATCGAGGTCAATCGCTTTTTTCATTAGGAATGGAATTAACTCTTGAATCTCCCTTTTTACAACACTAATAGTATGCCATTAGATTAACATCATTGCACTTAAAGTGCACCGTGACCTCTCTCTACAATGACGTACCTCTTAACTAATGGTCTTGTCAAACCCCTTAGACATGTAATCTTCGTGTCATCAACAAATTGAATTCAAATCCCATGAAATTGATCATTCAATAGCATCCTCTCTAACCAAATTAATTAATTAAGAGTTTTTATCTAAACCCAACATGCAAATAATTTTTGTTCATTAGATTCTTTCGGTCACTCGATCTACTCTCAATCAACTTGGATTATATATATATATATATATCCGAAAGGTTTGCTATCTGACTTTCACATATTTCATTTAGAGGGGAAAAAAAGAGAACAATGAAACTAATTTAAACATAATTAATTTGTCATGAATTTTTTTTGAACTGTCATAAGATAAGACACGATCTCAGGAATATAACAATTGATTTGAATAGTTCTCCACAAATCTTAATTTAAAACAATGATTACATGTGAGATAGTATATAGGTTAAAATTTTGAATTGTCCTTAATTAACTATTGAATCACTTAATCATATTTTACATACTTATATAAATTATTTGTACATGTGTCAGTAAATTCATGAGATGCAGGGCTTGCCGGAGGGCCAAGCGAGCAAAGCGATCGGTTTAATTAATTTTCTAGACAATTCCTAAGAGCCCTAAACTTTTAATTATATTTATATAAATTTACATGTTTAAGGCTAGAAAGCACCCATGCTGGGTGGCAGAGGCGGAGGCAGTGTGGGCCAAGTAGGGGCTTAAGCATTCACATGGGTTTGGATTTTTATTTTTTTAGGTATAGTAATATAGGGATTTTTGTATAAATATTTGAAGTTTGAGATTGAGTTTGTAAGATCTCAAAATCTTGAAGATGAAATTGTAATTATTTTTAGTGAAGGTCAACAAAATGACAAGCTAAGAACATTTTTCTGCACAACAATTCTAGAAAGAAAAATAAAAGATAAAAAAAATGAGTTTATACTTGTAGCTCTCTCTCACTCTCTCGTGTTAAACTTCTTACTCAGATTCATACTCTTTTTTAAGCCTCAAGACGGTGGGGATGATTGACTAACAAATCCGGCACCTTTCTCTTAAGAGTTTATTTTGCTATGTTATTATTTTTTGTAATTTTTTTTTTAACATAGTGCTAGTCAAACCCCCACTATGTTGAAATCTTGGCCCCGCCACCGGTGGGTGGCACCAACAAACAGAGACTTTTATACCCAATCAATGTAATGCCTCACTCGATCACAAACCCAGGTTACTGGGCTCAACATATATATATATATATATAGTGAACTTTATCAGTATTTACTTTAACTTTGATATAATAAGGACACAATCTACTTTCCGAAAAAGATAATTAACATTATTTTTTGTAAAATATTTAAATACACTCCAACTTTATATTTCATTAGTTTAAAATTGTGACTGATACACTAAAAGTTGCAGAAAAAATAATATACGACGCAATACTGCTCGATTGCTTTTTTGTATTGTGTAAAAGAACCCTATTTAATTTACAAATTCGCCTTGACTCCTAAATTTCTCGAATTTCAATCTGGCCCTAATATATGACATGCCCATAATGATTTACTGTATACAATAATATCATCCTTACGAGCAATAATGTACCATAAGGATGGAACTGGTGTCGGCAGCTCTTATTCTAATTATAAGTTAATTGATTTTGTCTTTTTTTCAAGATTAATTGCTTGTCCCCCTCATTACAAAATATTAAGCATAAAGGTGTACCTTAAAATCATTACACTTGATATTAAAAGAAAAAAGGTTGATGCCATAATATTTCTCTTTAATTTCTCTGGCAAGTCATCTTTCCTTTCCTTTTCTAAGATATATATCCGTTGAAATTTAATTTATTGGTATGTAATATATATTGTCATATTATCCTATCGTCTTAATTATTAATAACCACAATTTTCTTTTAGCATATCTCGAATTGAGTCATATTTGAAAATTAAGAAAAAGACATTAATATTCCTCTCTACGTGCTATGTGGATAATGGTATATATATAGGCGGAGGCAACTTTATTTAGTGGAAATAAAGGTCGGATTAGCACACATACCATGCATGTCTCTTCCGAATACTATTATTGATAATTAATCCTTTGAACTATATAAATTATTATTTGTCTTAATTAATTACAATTGCAAGCAGCTTTAGGTCAGACAGCACTCGGTCTGTTGCCATTTTCTCTCCAATAAAGCCAATTTTATTTGTCAAACTCCAATAAGAAATTAAGGAACTTTTCCTCTTTTCGATATATATATATATATCCTCGTTCTTAATTAATGCGAAAATACTTAATTAATGGCACAATAATAATTTCATAACCATTAGATTTGTTTTAATGCATACAAGTTAATTTCTTGTGATAAAACATGTAGCCCATATATATATATATATATAGCTTCGTAAGGTGGTGTAATTTTCAGGTGATGGATGACGTTACGTAGATGAACCAAGATATATATACGGTGTCTGGCCCGGCGTTTACATATATGGCAGATGCGCCTTTTTTTTATAGGATCACATGCGTACAATTCAATTATTATTATTATTATTATTGTACAAGAAAACTCTAATTATAATATAACATCTATGTATTAATTTATCCCTTATTTTTAGAAATATTATTGTTCATCGTTCATCGAGAGATCCACTTTAATGGTACTTCCATGCATACTTTTAGGAATCTTTATAACTGCTTAATTAATTAATAACGCTATTAGAAGCTTCTAGAACATTTGAGTCTCTCCCCACCTTCCTTTGTATCATCTGTGAACTCTAAATAATTAAGCTTCGATCATATCTCCATGGAAGGAAGTATCAAGAGGAACTAATTTACTTCCAAACACTTAATAATTATTAATCAATATACCCGCATTGTATTATTGTATCGCACGTTGATTAATGTTTTAAAACCAATATATCCTTAATAATTAATTAAATAATTCATAGAACTTTAGTTAAGCATGAACTCTAAATTTGAATTATCCCAAGTTTCTTCCTTAATTTATTGCAATTCTAGGTCTTGCCAATCCCAATTCTCAAACGAGCCAAAGAAGGATAAGTTCATATACAGAGTGATGATATGAATATCACGGCATTAGCTGTCCATATAACCAAACGGCAGACTGCAATTTCGATAGGCCTAATTCAAAATAATGTGCTATAATTTTTGTTGAGAAATAATAACCTGGAATTATTTATTACATTTAAATAAATGGGCTATAACATCTCCAATAGTAGTGTAGAAAATAACATGTAAATCCTATGTGTTGATTTTTAGACAAAAGTGAAATATAAAAAAAATATACTATAGTGATACATTTTAAAATCTTGCGTAAATAGTTGAAAAGACCAATAAGATAGTGACACATATTAGATGCTATTTGTTATAAATTTCCATAATTTTTTTATAAATAAGTTTACAATCACAATAAATCTTGTTTTATTTATCTTGAGGAGTATATTTCAAATATATAATTTTTATTACAATACATATTTTGTATTAAAAGTTATTACAATTTAAAGTTTTATAAAAACGTTATAGAGAGAGAAAGTTGAAATGGTAGTACAAATAGGCTGTGTATTTTACACTACATTTTTACACAGATTATACATGTCCAAATATGTTAAAAGATTGCTGGAGAGATTTTTTTTTTTACAAGTTTTGTATATTTTACGCCTATTGGAATATTTTAATAAAAATAATCATAATTATTATTTTATTAAATATTTATGAGTTATATAATTTAATATTTACCATTATATTAGATATAAATCAACAATTTATATAGTTTTACACTATACATGTTGATTGCAGTATTCAGAAAGAAATGTGTAAATTTAACTTTGAAATGCAACTGTTATGATATTCCAAAAAGTGAGAGCATCAATCACTTGTTGGTTTCTAATGATACTGATACGAAGGTGTAGGCGGAGTTCGAAGGCGCTTAGGGTACATAATCAGGGATCCACATCTTTGCTTTAACAAAAGTTGAGTGTTCGGTGGATGGCAAAAATTCGTTCCCCTTGCCACAAAGATATTTTATTGCTAGTTCCGGTCTCTCGATTTGCTGGGAATTATGGAAGTACAGAAACATTGCCCGTTTTAATGGTAAAAGAATTTATGTTACACATCTTACAGCAAATGTGAAGGCATCTATTAGAGATTGTTGTTAGATTTTGTTGGTTCTAAATAACTATAAACTCTAGGATCGTTCATGTTGTATCACCAAGAATCAAAAGATTCTTGTTGGTTCTAAATAACTATAAACTCTAGGATCTTTCATGTTCTATCACCAAGAATCAAAAGATTGATATGCGGAAGCGTACCTAAATCCATAGTGTGTGGTTGTTTGTAGACGAGTGGTTGGCCTTCCAGATTTACATGAATTTCTTTAGAGAATCTTTTATACATTCTCTATGCTCTCTGTGATGACGGGGACTCAACAGGGACAAAATACATACGTGTGATCTGGGGACCATAATCACAATATATATAGATAGTAAATTCTACTATCTATTTAGTATTTCTATTTTAGCCCATCATAAAAATAGAATTAATCTTAAGTATCTACACATTAAAGGCCCACACCCTATTAGATACATTTAACCCCAAATAACTTAAACCTTATTTGATCACTTTTAAAGTGGGCTTAATTATTCGACAGTCCACAACACATAATTGTTTCACATATAACCTCAATGTTGGATTAAGGATCCAACAATCTCCCACTTGGGCTATATGTGTAACCTTATAATTATGTATTTTAAATTGAGCTTATCTTTGCTGTCATTACTGAAATGTATCTGTATCCAATCCAGTCCATCAATCATATCAACATAGGATCAAAGCGGCCTTTGTTACACTTGTCGTAACTCGACCCATCAATTGTCACACATGTCGATCTAACTAAATGACATGGATCATGACTTCATGTAATGACATTTTCTAGGAGCAATCTCCGAATACAAATTTAAAGTATGAAATTACATTTTCACGTGATAATTATATTGAGTGTATGTGTATGTATGTATGTTCATTAAGTAATTTTGGCTTGAAACTAATAATTTATTTTTAAGAAATGATAAATAAGGTAGAATCTGTCTATTAAACAATTTTCATACTTGTTAAAATTATTGAATTGTTTTCAGTAGTTCTACCAAGCCTAAGATAGTTTCACTGTTATAGTGATATTGATTATATGCAAATTAAAGCTATATTTTTTAACAACACAAAATAAGACTTTACATTTTTGTTGGAGTTGCCATAAGCCATGTTGGGGTTGCAATTGAGAGTCATACAAGTTCTCATGCATTAGTGTATTGTAAAAATCCGTGTCGTTTTCCCAATCCATTAGTCCAATGCTTCGCGACTTCCACTCTCTGTCTATCCAATTCATGTTAGAAATATCTCCATGAGACTTAAAGTGGCCCACATATTTATTTATAATTTCTTTATTATTATTATTATTATTATTATTATTATTATTATTATTATTATTATTATTATTATTATTATTATTATTATTATATAGTAATATTATTTCAATTTCAAAATATGGATGTTAACTAATTAACGTTCAAACCTATAAGAAAATAAATCATTGCTTTATTCATTTGATGGAAACAAATCAAGAAATTGTTTGTTTAATGGAAACAAATAATTAAAGATTTTTTTCAAGAATAAAGGTCCCTAACCTATCCTATATATGCATGTGGTTCCCATCAGAAACAGACGTAAACTTCGTGAGGGAATATACTAGAAGATCTCTATCAAATAAAATTATTGAGTGTCATTCTAGTGTACGTTTGAAGCAAAGGTGGTTTAGATCTCAACTTGAACAACAATGGCTGGAAGTATAATCATATTCTTCCGTTATAGTATTAGTTTAAATTTACATGTGGTATCAGGGCGAACCTTCAAGTCATGTTGTTCATCTTAGAATATAATATTCAGATAGCATTCATGATTTTCTTGTGTGCATGTACGCTACTCCAACCTTTGATTATTTTATAATATACAATGATCAGTGTCAGTTTTAAATTATTTAGATCCTGTGTGTACTATACTGGACCATCAATACAATTCATATATATGGTTCTTTTTCTTGTATTATTTACTCAATTCAATACAATTCATATTCTCTTATCTATCTCTATACGACAATATGGTGTTAGAGGGAAATAATTAAGCCAAAACATCACAACCCCGCCAGTCGGTCACCACGACCCAGCCACCATTCTCAAACAAACCAACCACCTCCATTAAAACTCCATCTTAAACTCATTAACAAAGCCCACAATCACTCATCCAACCCAAAGCTCAAACCCAACCAACAAATATACCACTTCGAACTTCTAAACAATACGACCACGACCTCGTTTGAAAACCCCAAAAATACTCAATCACGCTCCCTCACGCACGTGAATAGATCTAACTACCATTGTTGCTCGCCCATTTTACGCACAAAATCTTATTTAAATAAAACCCCGTGAGAAGAATAACCAACATAGAACCTAGCTCGTGTAGCAACACCAACATGTGTTCACAACTTGGTGCATTATTCGAATCTCAACAACAACACTTAATTTTTTAAGCCTACAGCAACATCAAGCCTTCATAAGCCACGTCACCAAAACAGACTGCCACGATGGCAGTCACATCATCATTATTGACCGCCACATTATCTGACACGTTACCATAGTTGACAACCACGTCATCATTTGACTGCCACATCATCCAGAGTAGACTCTAGCCCTAGCTATAAACCGGTTCGTCCTAGACCGGTTTAGAATACCTTTGAGCAACTGGTTCACACTTTTTTAGACCAATTTTTAGAAAGACCAGGCCGGTTCCTGAGGTTTTTGCATCATCTGAACACATCTGTGGCTTATATTTTTCCAAAATCAAACCCAATTTTTAGTTTTTACAACTTTTTAATGGCCTTTAACCTTACAAATATGGTTGAATCAGCCAAAGACTCTCCAATCATTATTCAAACCAAGGGATCATCATTCAACATCGATATCCTCCTAAACGAAACCAACTATGATACATGGTGCCAATTGATGAAGATGCATATTGCGAAACAATAAAAGTTCTCGTTTTTTTGTGGTTCTACTCCAAGAAAATGGAACTCCAGAATATGACAAATGGTAACCAGATAATCAGATAGTGAAATGCTGGCTCTTAATGTCAATGAAACCGGTAATCATAAAACGCTATATCCTTGTTCCTACGGCACGAGAAATTTGAAAATCCTTAGCTACCGTTTTTTCTAACAGAGCCGATGTGTTGCAAATATTTTCCCTCAACCAACGGGCTTTTATTGCCAAACAATGAGGAAGACCACTGACTGAGTTCTACGGTGAATTGATTAAGATATTTAACGAATTAGATCACCGTGATAAGGTAGTCATGGAGAGTCCAAAAGACGTGGAGTCATACATAAAATCAATTCAACGTTTGAGGGTTCATATTTTTCTTGCTTGGTTGGATAACGAACTCGAACAAATCCGAGATGAAATTTTATGGAAGGACCCGGTCCCTGACTTAGATGAATTTTATGCTTTGGTTCGTCGAGAGGCTCTACTGCGACAAACAATGACCACAATGACTGATACTGCAATCATGGTAGCTCGAAATCATTTAAACTCCATTTTAAATTAGCAGAATCCATGTAAACGGATTGGATCCTCGAACCGAACCAATGACTCCCAGTCTAAAGCTTGTGCACGGATCGAATTCAAAGTATCCCCCATGTTTCATCTGTGGACTCACTGAGCATTCGAAGAAGATTTGCTATGAATTCAAAGCCCTAGTTGGCTTGTATTTTTCATTATCTTCTCTCTTATTAAAATGAAATCCATCATAATCTTAATTAGAATAAATAAAAATAGATAAAAATAAATAAACCAAATAGAGTTTGGAATCAATACGATGAAACATCTAGCGAACTAGCGTAGTCATTTCCTTCAATAAGGTTACCAATCATCAATGGGTAATTAGCTGGTCTCATGTAATAGATATATACTTGAGAAATTTATTAATTTCTTGAAATACATGAAAGCGCCCTATTTAAAATTTAAGTAGTAGACACATGAGTGCTAGAAAAGTTAGAAAGTGAGTGTTTGTCCACCTTCTGCTACAATTCGAACTATAGAAACGACGTTTTTATTCTTCTTCTTTCTTTGGTAATTGAATAACATATATACATCGATTGTATAAACAAAAGTAACATGACACTGCACCAATTTTGGGACTTATTTTGAGGCAAAAGTTTTCTTTTGATTACGTTGCCAACACATCTCACTGTGTCTCAACCATAAGTTGGGCAATTACCCAAGGCCCATTTTGTGAGTACCATTAACACAAGTAATATATATATACTATTTTTTCCATACAAACATGATTCTAATTCTATAAGGGGTGAGGATAACAATGGTCGTTAAACACATTTTGATCAATTATTAGTTACCACTACTATCAACCAATCAATAAATTGAGTCAATAACTTCATTCACGAAAATCGAACTTTTGACCTCTTTATAAGGACAATAAGTTTATCCAAAGTACACAAGAATGTTGGCATATATGAGATGTGTATTATGCAATAGAAAGTTGCAATAACTCTCTTTAAAACTATATATTCCAAATGCATAAAAATATAAAAATTAGATCAATCTTGAATTGAAAATGTTACAATATTGTAGAATATTATAACACCCCCATCACAAACTCAAGGTGGTAACTAGGATTTCATCTTGAGTTTGAAAAGCATATGTTGAAAACAACCTGGCAAATGAACTTTAGTAAAGATGTTGGCTGGTTGATCTGTGGAGGAGATATAGTTGAGATAAACAGTGTTGCAAGACACGTGTTGGCGAATGAAGTGACAGTCAATCTCAATATGATTCGTCCGTTCATGAAAGACATTATTGTGAACAATCTGGATTGCACTTTGATTATCACACCCAATGACAATCGAAAGGTTTTGAGGAACTCCTATATTTGAAAGGAGCTAATGTAGTCACACGAGTTCCTGAGTGGTGTCTATAAGAGTACAATACTCCACTTCTATACTTGAGTGAAAAACGAGTGATCGTTTCTTACTACGCCAAGAGATAAAGTGAGTCTCCTAAGAAAATACAATAGCTGGTAGTTGAACGCCTATCAGTTGGATCACCAGCCTAGTCAGAATTAGAACATGCATGAAGCTTAAGGGAAGACATATATGAAAAATGAAGAGCGTGAAACATTGTCCCTTTAATGTATCTGAGAATGCGGAGAGCAACAGTATAATTAGTGGATCTTGGAGCAAACATAAACTGATTAACGATGTGAAGGCATGCGCAATATTTGGACGAGTGATGGTGATATAGACCAGATTGCCAATTATTTATTGATACAAAGTAGCATCACTGAGAGGGGTAACATCAAGAAGAGTAAGTCTGCTATTGGGTTCCAGTGGAGTAGGTGCAGTTTTACAACCGGTGAGACCGGCACGTGCAAGAATGTCAGAAGCATATTTGGCCTATTAGTTTGACTAGGTTGTTGGCGTGTAGAGCAGTCATCAGTTGATACTGGTGAACAAGATTCTTGGTGGTATATTTAAGTTTTAGAAAGTCTCAAACTTTCTTACCGGTGAAAAAACGCCCAAATTGTTGGCTGATGGTGGGAATCGAGGTATTTCGGCACCAAGTAATAATTTCACCATTTTTTGCTATTGAGTCATCATGTCTCTCTACAAATTCTTCATCAGATTCATCTATCTTTTGAATTGGGATTGTCAATTCACCTATCATAATACGCTAAACTCGACGAGCTTGGAGATAACTTTTCATCGCCTGAGCCCAATGGATGTAGTTTGGGCCATTGAGAATGATGGAAATATGACATGTGACTTCAAATCGATCCACGTTTGGTGTATTTTGTGAATAATTCTAGAGAGTTTGGGTTAATATGGGTGATATGTGGGTAATTCTGAAAATAGATGAGGGGTTTATGTTAATATAGAAGTAACTGAGAGGTTTGGGAGCTGGTATGAAAAAAAAGAAGAGGAAATTTAGGGTGAATATGGAATATTTGGGGTTAATATGTAGATAAATGGAAGAGTTGGAGTACATATGTAAATAACATGAGTCATTTAACAAATATGTAAATTACTTAAAGCTTTTGGGGGTCAATATATTAATAAAATAAAACTTTGGGGTCGATATGAAATTATTAGAAAAGTCTGGGGTCAAAATGAAAATATCAGAGAAGTTTACCCTCGTGCTAAAGTGACGACTGATGCGGAATGCCAATGCTTACATGGACAAGCCAATGCCGATGTGGCTTGTTAAAGTGGCTCAGGGGGGGAGGGGTTGACGTGAAGGCGCGTGGTCAGTGCGTGTAGGACAGCGCATGGATTTTTGTGGCGGTAGTAGTGAGCTACTCGCCGCGTGCGGAGGCATGTATGATGTTTAATTGGCTTGATTTTGATGGTGCTGGAATCGTCTTGGCTAGATAATCACGATGGTGGTGTGGTTTTCGATTTTAAAGGCGTATATAGATTTCGAGGATATTTGGATACGGAATTTAGAGGTGTTTGGGATTCTGGGAAGATATGGCTGAGAATGATGGTTGTGAGTTGTTTGATGGCTGTGGTGATGGACAGAGTTAATGATAGCAAGAGGATTTTAAAATCCTTCTGATGCCATGATAAAATAATAACAAAGATGGGAGAAGAACGATTTGTATTAAGATTAGATGAATCAATAGTACAATAGAAGGCCCTCTATATCGGCTCAAGATAGACAACAAATAAAGAAAAAGGGATATTATATAATAATTTACAATATTCTAGTCCCCATCCCACCTCATTTGCTCCATCTACACGTACAACAACGACCCATGAGTCCACCCCTGACATCAATCCATCCAGTGAGCTTCCTGTCTCCGTTGAACCTAGCTTATCATCCACTGAATCAAGTACTACATCTCTTGTGCCCACAATGGACTATCCTTATGACACTGACTTATCTAACGATCCTGACGGTCAACCCACCCCTCATCGCTAGTTCACCGGGGTAAGACAACTTCATCATCATCTTCGTGACTACCATTGTTATTCCACTATCTTCATTCATCATGAACATTCTTCTTATAAAGAGGCTAGTTTTAACCCTTTATAGCAGCAAGCAATGTCTGGGGAATTGCAGGCCTTAGAAAAAGCTTAAACTTGGGAAATGGTCAGTCTTCCTCCAGGGAAGACAGTAGTGGGGTGTAAATGGGTTTACAAGATCAAAACCAAATAAGATGGTTCCATTGATCGATATAAGGTTCGACTTATTACAAAAGGTTTTAATCAGGAATATGACATCAATTACGAGAAAACTTTTGCCCCTGTTGCCTACTTGACCTATGTCAAATGCCTTCTTGCCATTGCTGCTATTTGAAAGTAGGAACTATTTCAGATGGGTATGAAGAATGCATTTCTAAATGGGGATCTTTCTGAAAAAGTCTATATGAAACCTCATCCAAGAGTTCCTCACTCCACCTCATAAGTGTGTAAGCTTTGCCGGGCTTTATATGGTCTTAAGCAAGCTTCACGTGCTTGGTTTGAAAAGTTTAGTTATACTATTCAAACATTGGACTTTACCTTTAGTGTTCACGACTATGGACTCTTTATTAAAAAAATGGATGTTAGACTTACACTTCTGATTCTTTATGTAGATGACATGATTATTATTGGAGATGATGTTAGTGGTATTTTCAAGCTCAAACAATCCTTTAGTCATCACATTGAAATGAAGGATCTTGGTCTCCTAAATTACTTTTTGGATCTTGAAATTTTCTGACTCCACTGGGTATTATCTAGCACATGCCAAATATGCTTCTGACATTCTTGCACATGCCGGTCTCACCGACTGCAAAACTGCATTTACTCCACTGGAACCCAATAGCATACTTACTCCTCTTAATGGTACCCCTCTCAGTGATGCTACTTTGTATCGATAGATAGTTGGCAGTCTAATATATCACTGTCACTCGTTCAAATATTGCACATGCCGTTCATATTATTAGTCAATTTATGTTTGCTCCAAGATCCACTCATTATATTGCTGCTCCCCGCATTCTCATATACATTAAAGGGACAATGTTTCATGGTCTTTATTTTTCATCTACATCTTCCCTTAAGCTTCCTGCTTATTCTAATTCTGACTGGACTGGTGATCCAACTGATAGGCGTTCAACTACCGAGTATTGTATTTTCTTGGGAGACTCATTCATCTCTTGGCATAGCAAGAAACAATAACTCGTTTCCCGCTAAAGTACACAAACAGAGTATTGTGCTCTTATTGACACCACTCAAGAACTCGTGTGGCTACGTTGTCTCCACTCAAATATGGGAGTTCCTTAAAACCTTCCGACTGTCATTGGGTGTGATAATCAAAATGCAATCCAAATTGCTCACAATGATATCTTTCATGAAAGGATGAAGCATATTGAGATTGGTTGTCACTTTATTCACCAACATGTGTCTTGCAACATTGTTCATCTCAACTCCATCTCCTCCACAGATCAACCAGCTGACTTTTTTACTAAAGTTCATTCACCAGGTCCCTTTAAGTATTTGCTTTCCAAACTCAATAGGACATTCCATTTACCACCTTGAGTTTCCAAGGGGGTGTTAGAATATTATATAATATTGTAGATTATTCTTTATGATTATACAATATTTTAGAATATTGTAGAATATCCCTTTCTAGAATATTGTAGATTATTCTTAGTGATTGTAGAATTAGAATATTATAGAATATCGTTTTCCTTTATTTGTTGTCTATCTTGACCCTATATAAAGGGCCTTCTATTGTACTATTGATTCATCCAATCTTAATACAAATTTTCTTTCTCCCATCTTTGTTATTATTTTAACAGAAAAAAAGAAGAAGTTAAGAGTGAATTTAAAACCAACAAATTACATAATTAAACCAAATGGATGAAGATACTAATGCAACTAATTTTGATGTTGAAGGAGTGCATTTTTGTTCACAAATGCATTTTCACAGAAGGGACAGTGGAACTTTAATCTTTTGTAATTGGCCCTATTGTGCCTAAACATTCCATTAAAATCTTTAAATGTTCGGTGATTATGTGTGCAATTCACGCATTCGATGCATGGTTCCCGGATACCATTTAACAATCGATAACATTAGAACTTAGAGAGCACATAAAAAAATATACTTATGTATATCGGGCCGTCAAGTAAAAAAGAACAAATTACACTTACATATATTGGGCCCTTAAGGAACAATTCAATCATGTAGTGGGCTCTATCGTGCACATCATAACGCCGCCCGGGAAATATTATGATACATTCGTAATGTATCAAAAGGCCAGTTTAACAACAAATATATTTTTAAAATAATTAAGTTTTATTAAAATTTTGACAATTAGGATTTTTGTAAGATTTTAGAAAATAAATTGAGTGATATGAAATATATTTTCAAAATGCATTTGAGAAAACAAGTTGGAAATTGAAAAATGGTTATAATCACAACTAATCTTTGTGAAAAGTTCAGAAAAAAGTTATTATTTTCTGACTTTGTAATCAAATAAAACAGAGACGAACACAAAGATAGTATAATCTAATTTTCTATTATTTGGAGATAACAAAGACCAAAAAAACAATGCGTATACAACCCGATGGCCCCTTCCACCATTGAAATCTAGTTTCGTTCTCGAAAAGAACCACAAGAGTTTATTAATTTTAAGATCTCATGAGTCCACTTATTTTTTGTAAAAAGTAAAAATTATTGTAACAAATTACGACAGGAAACAACTTTCCGTTCAAACTATTCGTTATAAAATTAATATACTTTTAAGAAATGTAGAAGTCAAGACAGACCCTTACATGTATAGGGATGGATAGGGTAAGACGTTTCATAAAACTAGTGATCTGTTTTCTCAATTTTGTTGATAGCCTTCTCACTAATTTTCTAACTTTTTTAACCAACACTTCATTAATTTGAACGGAGGGATCATAACGCACCTAATTAAATGCAAACACTACCTAAACCACTAAAAAATATGTGGAAAAAAAAAATCCAAAAACGCAAAAAATATAGACCACTAAAAATTAGTGAGACTTGATTTAATAATAATCTGGATTATGATAAAAACAATAATATGTCATTCATCCCATGCTTTATCTTTATGACCAGTAAGTAACTTCTATCATTTTTCATCTTTTGTGGATTTTTCTCATCGCCCGATGCTTAATAAACATTTTTCTTGAAAAAAAGAAAAAAAGTGAGAAAATATCTCAATCTATTATTTAACTTATTTTTTTTTAACTTTTCACACAAATAAATTATTTTTACTTTGATTTCTAACTTGCTATCAAATAAAGCATAAACACATTTTATTGGTTTGTTTAAATGAACTAACAAAGAATAGTCGTGATTCATGTTCGATCGGTTCACCACGTAGACTATAGATCAAACAGGAGCAACATAAAGATCTATATATATATGAAATTAAAGTTTCCGCTAAGTATATACCTCCAGCTGAACTTTATCGCCATTCACTATTCCTCCAGCACCAACGGAAGCCATTAGAAGATGCATTATATATGAATATATAATTACGTACCGAACAATATTAATTTGTGATTCACAAGTTAATACAATTAACTTCAACTTAAATATTAAGGCAGTAGAAAAACAACCATTGTCATTGCGCATGAACAATGTCATAGCCTACATCATGACGATGTCATCGCCTACATCAAGACGTTGTCATCACTTACATCGTGCATCGACGATGTAATCGCTTACATCGCTTGTGGTAGGTGAGAATGAATGTGAGCCCT
Source organism: Lonicera japonica (assembly GCA_021464415.1). Lineage (NCBI taxonomy): Eukaryota > Viridiplantae > Streptophyta > Magnoliopsida > Dipsacales > Caprifoliaceae > Lonicera > Lonicera japonica. Next base: position 52,599,604 of record CM038468.1, on the reverse strand, counting down.
TGGATTATAGTTGGTGGGATTGAATGTGGACCATTGAATGTATTTTGTAACTACTATATATACCTCCCCATCCTACTCCATTTGGATATCAAGCCAAGAATTTAGAAAGCTTGGTAAAGAGAGGTCTAAAGAGAGGTTATTGTTTCTCCTAAATTAAAAGAGAGTGTAATTGTTATCTCTTTATATTTAGAGAGAATGTGTTGTATCCCATATTATAAAGTAAAATCCTCCGTCATTTTTTTGGGGTTTTTTCTTCAATTTAATTAGAGGTTTTTCACTTAAAATTTGTGTGTTTAATTTCTTCATTTTCTCAATTTTACTTTAATTGTGTGTGAGCTTCCTTCCACCAATTTCATAACAGTGGTATCAGAAGGCCAGGTTCATATCTGGTTTAATACTAAAAAAATAAAATAAAATCAGTTGGTAAAAAAGGGGCACATTCTACGATGGCGACAAAGTATGAAATTGAGAAATTAAACGAGAATAATTTTTCGTTTTGGAAAATAAAGATTAAAGAAATTTTAAAGAAGGATAATTGCTTAGTAGCAATTGAAGAAAGGCCCGAGGAGATCACTAATGATGGCAAGTGGAACGAAATGGACGGTAACGCAATTGCTGACTTGCACTTAGCACTAGCCAACGGAGTGTTATTTAGTGTGGCAGAAAAAAAGACAGCAAAGGAGATATGGGACACACTAACAAGGTTGTGCGAGGCAAAGTCACTACACTACAAGATCTTCTTAAAAATGAGACTTTATACTCATCGAATGGCGGAATCCACACCGATGACCGACCATATCAACACCCTGAATACTCTATTTTTACAACTTACAACATTGGGTCATAAAATAGAGATTTATGAATGGGCAAAACTTCTAATCCAAAGTCTGCCAAACTCATTAGATCAACTCATCATCAACCTGACAAACAACATCTTGATTGACTATCTAGTCTTCGATGAACTTGCAGCCGCGGTTCTAGAGGAAGAAAGCAGGCACAAATAAAGAAGACAGACAATCAAATTCACAGCAAGCGAAAGCACTGACGATGATGAGAGGAAGATCATCAGAGCGTGGTTCTAACGAGAGTCAGAATTGCAGTATATCAAAATCAAGGAATAAGAAAAATTTCAGGTGCTACAACTGTGGCAAAAAAGGGCACATCAAAAGGGACTGTAAGAAGAGGAGTACTAGAGATCCCAAGTCATCAAATGCTCAAGGAAATGTGGCAAGTACGTCAGATGATGGTGAAATACTATATAGCGAGGCAACACTGAGCTTGGAAGGCAGAAAATTGTTCGCTAATGTCTAGCTCTTAGACTCAGGAGCAACCTAGTAGATGACACCTCGGAGAGAATTGTTTCACACGTATAAACCTATATATGGAGTATATGTCTACATGTGTAACGATCATGCCTTGGAGATTGCTGGTATTGGTTCTATCAAAATAAAAATGTTTGATGGAATAGTTCGCACAATTCAGGATGTACGACACGTTGAAAGCCTAAAAAAGAATCTACTGTCATTGGGACAGATAAATAATCTCGGATGAAAAATTCATATAAAAAATGGGACCATAAAAATTATCAAAGGCACGCGCTTGTTGTTTTAAAGGCAGATAAGATCGGTGCAAATTTGTTCATGCTTAAGGGTGAAACACTATAGGAAGGTAATGCTTGTGCTGCGTCAACCAGCAAGGAAGAAGAATCGATGATGATGTGGCATCATAAATTAGGCCATATGTCGAAACAAGGTTTGAAGGTTCTCGCAGACAAAAAGTTACTTTCGGGGCTCAAATCGGTAAATCTACCTTTTTGTGAGCATTGTATAACAGGTAAGCAACACAGATTAAAGTTTGGTAGATCTATCGCTAGGAGTAAATGTATTCTAGACTTGATTCATTCTGATGTCTGGGAATCACCAAAAATATCCCTAGGAGGAACAAAGTACTTTGTGTCTTTCATAGACGATTTATCTAGGAGATGTTGGGTGTACCCAATTACGAAGAATTCAGATGTGTTTATTGTGTTCAAAGAATTCAAAGCGCAGGTGGAACTTAAATCTGAAAAGAAGATCAAGAGTTTAAGAACAGACAATGGAACAGAGTATACAGACGGCGAGTTTCTTATTCTTTGTAGGCAAGAAGGTATCGAAAGACAGTTCACGGTTACATACATTCCGCAGCAAAATGGGGTGGCAGAGCGGATGAACAGGACTCTTGCAGAAAGAATGAGAGCTATGTTAAGAACGGCAGGACTACTTAACTTTTTTTGGGCAGAAGCAGCCAAAACTGCTTATTATGTGATAAATTGATCTCCATCAACGGCAATCGAGTTAAAGACGCCAATGGAGATGTGGACTGGAAAGCCAACAGATTACTCTACTTTACATTCGTTTGGATGTCCTGTGTATGTAATGTACAATGCCCAAGAAAGAACGAAACTGGACCCGAAATCCAGGAAATGTATATTATTAGGGTATGCTAACGAAGTGAAGGGGTATCGCCTGTGGGATCCCACTAACCACAAGGTAATAGTCACCAGGGATATGATCTTTATAGAGGATCAACTACGAAAGAAAGATGAAAGCGATAGCACGCGAAAAGAAAATTCAAATATTATAACAATTCAGGTGGAGAATAGTTTAGTACAAGAAAATCCAGCTTCTTCTGAAGATACACCAAAACAAGAGATATATGGACCAGTCCAGTCTGAGGCTATAGAAGTTCGGAGGTCAACTCGCGAGAGAATGTCACCAACTTGGCAGTTGGAATATGTTACAGAAACTAATATTGCATACTGTCTTTTAATGGAGGAATATGAGCCAACAACTTTCCACGAAGCTACAAATAACTCAGATGTATCTCTGTGGATGACAGCAATGCAGGAGAAAATTGAAGCTCTACACAAAAACAAGACATGGAAACTAGTACTATTACCTAGTGGACGTAAAGCTATTGGTAATAAATGGGTCTATAAGATTGAACGTGATAACAATGATCAGGTGGAGCGGTACCGTGCTAGACTGGTGGTAAAGGGATATGCTCAGAAATAAGGCATTGATTTCAACGAAATATTTTCTCTAGTGGTACGACTTACGTCAATCAAAATAGTTCTGCATATGTGTGCTACACTTGACTTACATCTGGAGCAGTTAGATGTGAAAACTGCATTTATTCATGGAGAACTTGAAGAAGAAATTTATATGCTCCAACCACAAGCTTTTGCTAAAATAGGTAAGGAGAACTTGGTTTGCCGGTTGAACAAATATCTATATGGCCTCAAGCAGGCGCCGAGTTGTTGTTATAAGAGATTTGATTCTTTCATTATTAGCCTTGGTTACAACAGGCTTAGTTCAGACCATTGTAAGTACAACAAAAGGTTTAGTGGTGATAATGAATTTATTATCTTGCTGTTGTACGTGGATGACTTGTTGGTGGCAGGCCCCAACAAAACTCAAATCCAGGAATTGAAGGCACAGTTGGCTAGGGAGTTCGAAATGAAGGATTTGGGGCCAGCAGACAAGATTTTAGGGATGCAAATTCACTAAGACAGAAATAACAGGAAAATTTGGCTTTCTCAGAAGAACTATTTAAGGAAGATCTTGTGATGCTTCAACATGCAAGATTATAAGCCAATCTCAACCCCACTACCTGTTAATCTTAAGTTATCTTCAAGTATGTGTCCTAGCAATGAAGCAGAGAGGAATGAGATGTCTCGAGTACCGTATGCATCAGCAGTAGGAAGTTTAATGTTGTTGTGATTATTAACAATAAATCACGCCACGGATCGTAATTCAAATAGTGGATATTTATAACTAGAAATAATATGGATGAGAAAAAGCAAGAAGATAGATAATAAAACACACAATATTTGACAAACGAAGATTTCACTAATTCCTTGAAAACAATTACAAAATTTATCACAAGAATTATTGCACTCAAAGCTCTCACAGAAAAAGAAAATCAACAGCCATTTAACCCCTCTCTCTCACAACAAGATGAACTCTCCCACAAATCCCACAGAAAGAAGAATATCTCTCATCTTATGCCTTAATCTATTGAATGATTCTATCTATATATAACAATATAATAGAGTTCATCCAATCTAGAATAAGGTAATAACAATCCTACGTAAATATGGAAACTATTAACAAGGTAATAGAGACCAAAATAAACTAGGAAACCAAGTTTGATAAGGAAACCTATTTTTCCGTCCAAGTGCAAAACGGATTTTGCACCTTTTCCGTGTAGGCGCGAAAAAAGTGCAAAATCGTTTTTGCACTATTTCCGCGTGCAATCTTTACTTCTGTTTAGTGCAAATTCGATTTTGCACTTTTTCTGCAAGTTTGATTACAAGCCAAAAAATCCGATTTCTAACCAAACTCATCTTTTCCTTGGGTTTTGAACCGAGCAAAAAACACAACAAATGTTCGCTATGATATGTATAAGACCAGGCATTGCACAAGCAGTGGGAATGGTTAGTCGATATATGGAGAATCCAGGTGGAGAGCATTAGAGTACAGTAAAAAGAATTCTGAGATATATTAAAGGAACCTCAGATGCAGCTTTATGTTATAAAGGATCAAGATTAATTGTTAGAGGTTATGTGGATTCAAATTTTGCAGGAGATCTCGATAAAAGAAAATCCACTTCTGGTTATGTGTCTACAATTGCAGGAGGAGCTGTAAGCTGGATATCAAAACTGCAGACTGTGGTAGCTTTGTCTACAACAGAAGCAGAATATGTGGCGGTTACACAAGCTTGTAAGGAAGCAGTTTGGATTCAAAGGTTATTGGAGGAGCTCGAGCACAAACAAAAGAAAATCATTATATTTTGTGACAGTCAGAGTGCCTTGCACATCGCAAGGAATCCAACCTTTCATTCAAGAACAAAGCACATAGGAGTACAATATCACTTCGTCCGAACAGTGATAGAAGATGAAAAAGTGGATATGCAAAAGATTCACACAAATGAGAACCTAGCAGATGTTCTGACCAAGCCGATTAATACTGACAAGTTTGAATGGTGTAGATCATTGTGTGGTCTAGGAAAAACGTAAGCATGCATAGAGTTGGTAAATACGGAAGGATGGAAGGGATACGAAGATCTCTCGGATGATTACTTTAATGTTGCCAAGGTGGAGATTGTTGAGGTAGTAGAAAAGCAACCATTGTCATTGCGCATCAACGATGTCATCGCCTATATCGTGCATCGACTATGTCATCGCTTACATCGTGACGATGTAATCGCTTACATCGCTTGTGTTAGGTGAGAATGAATGTGAGCCCTTGGATCATAGTTGGTGGGATTGGATGTATTTTGTAACTACTATATATACCTCCACATCCTATTCTATTTGGATATCAAGCCAAGAATTTAGAAAGCTTGGTAAAGAGAGGTCTAAAGAAAGGTTATTGTTTCTCCTAAATTAAGAGATAGTGTAATTGTTCTCTCCTTATATTTAGAGAGAATATGTTATATCCCATATTATAAAGTAAAATCCTCCGTCATTTGTCCGTGGTTTTTCTTTCAATTTAATTGGAGTTTTTCACGTAAAATCTGTGTGTTTAATTTCTTCATTTTCTCAATTTTACTTTAGTTGTGTGTGAGCTTCCTTCCACCAATTTCATAACATTAAAGAAATTAATCATGCATATAGATAATGTTTTCTCCCTCTACAATGATTATCAGAAATTTCATAACATTGTGTGAGAGCTTGGTGTGATGACAGTGAAGAGTAGTGGATGGTAAGAAATTAAAATGAGGCAAGTTACGATCGACTGAAGGCTAAATTTATATGCGCACTGATGCGCTGCTAATGTACGCCTGAGGGCGTACATTGGCCACTTTTTTCACCGCCTTAGTGAGATACTTAAGTGTGTAGCACCTATATGTGATGCACTGTGCACACCACGCCACTTCAACTGATTTCTGCCTTTGAGATATATATTTGGACATTCAATCGGAGCCCTTCGTATTCTATTTAGAGCATCTCCATCATTTGTAAAAGTTGTGCATGTAATCACATGTATCAACCAAAATATATTATAATAATATTTTTTATAAATTTTTATGTAAATAACCAATAAGATGCAACATATGTTAGATCTAATTTTTCATAATTTTTTTGAATTTTCTTTATATAAAAAAAAGAATCAAAATGAATTTTGTTTTATGGGTTCTGCTGAGTAAAATTTAAAAATATATTTTTTTATTAAAATTGTTTGTATTAAAAATTATTACAATTTTAAATTTCATAAAAAATGACAATGACATGAGGCTCATGTTTAACATCTATTTTATACAAACCGACAAACAAACAAGAAAAAAAAAACTCGCTTTTAAGATACTGGGAATTCTTTCCCTAATACTTGGAACTTTATGCATTTATCATTTATACTTACTTCCTTATCATAAAAACTTGAGTTGTTCTTTGTAGAGAATTTTATTAAAATTTCATACATTATAGTACAAAGTAAATCAATTTCTCCTCTATTCTTTGAAAAAAAGAAGATCGAATTTCTTAACCTTAATTTCTGAAGGTTTAATTGTTAAAAGCAGTGATGATTCAACTAGATCAATCGAAAAAACATGACCTTCGAAGACTCAGAATTTATATTAGTATTACCACAACAAAAATGAAGAATCTTTTGCGCGCCTACCAGCTTCTGGTAACATGATACAGATTTCTCAAAAATTATCTTTCAAAAAAAAATAAAAAAATGAATCAATGATGAGCACTATTTATTTCTATTTCAGTTGGTAGGAGAATATTTTCCTCTACATTAATTCATAATCAAATAAACTTTTTTTAAAAATAAAATAAAATTAACGGAGCTCTAAGTCTCTCTCTTAATCCTACAAATAAAAAAAAATAAACCCCACATATCCTCATGAGTCGAACCCTTAACCCTAAGACAAGGGTGGAGGTTACCTACCACTAGGCCAACTCCTCTCCTCCATAATCAAATAAACTTATGGTCTCCTTTGACATATGGCATGAGAACCTAAGTTGGAGGAATTAGAATTATTGTCTAATCTATGTTCGATCGGATTCAATATAATGTTTAGTCTCAAATGAGTTTAATTATATACTTTAACAGCTAAACCGTATCAACGATTATATTTTTCCTTATTATGTGATGGTAGATAATTAAAGGTAATAAGTAGTGGATACTTTACACTGAAATTAAAAATAATTATTATTTATTAAAAGTTAAGTCAACGAATTTTTTGCAAGTCTATCCTAAAACATATATATATATATATATATATGAGTTTTCAACACTTTTGTCCCTTGAAGTTTGCCTCAATTGTCACTTTCGTCCCTAAACTTCAATTTCCGAGTTTCCACACCCTAATGTTTCCACCGCGCTTCACTTTAGTCCTTCGCTCCTCAAATGGGTAAATAAATGGACGGAGCATGTTATGTTGGATGAGTATTTTGGTCCATTTATCATTAATTTTTCCCTCTAAAATGAATATTTTTGCTATTTAATTTTTCCCTCCAAGCATTCTCATGTATAAAAATAGAGCAAGAAAGAAAGAGAGATCTGAATATGTACCATCATTTTTCCCCCTAATTTATTCGTTTCTTCTTCACCATCATCATCATCTAATTCAAACCCCATCCAACAAATTCCAAATGATCAAATCCCTAAATCCAACGTAACGCTGTCAGGTTTATTACTACTCTTCTCTTGCACTCTAATTTTCAATTTCCCTCTATTTGTTTAGTCAGAAAGCTTTGATTTTTGATCCTTATATCATTCATTACTCGATTAGCGTAAAAGTAATCAAGGTTTTCGTGCTAATTTTATAGAAAAATCCCTAGACTTGATGTGTAATTTATTGGGTTTATTTAGAATAACCATTTCACAAACCCCTAGGTTTATCTGATGATGTACTTCTTATATTTGATGTTGTATCTTCACTGGGATAAGTCAGAAAATGATATTATCAATGTTGTGGAGCAAAGAATATGGCACTCAATGGAGGAAGGTCAGTTTGAGAACATACCTAGAAAGGGTAAACCCTTGGACCTTAGTACAAATCCTCACGCTGACCCAGCTGAAGACACCTGGATGGGATTCTCTGATGCTTTGAAACTGCAGCTGTGCAATATTAATGATAAGGTGAGATGTGAACAGTAATGTGCTTTTTTGGTGGGTTGGTTTTTTTGAATGTTTATACAGCTGGGATGTGCAATGTATTGATTATAATAAGCCCAAGGGTGAATTGATTTTTTAATTTTTAATTGCAGGTTTTTCGGTACAACATCATTGCTCCCTTTGGTCGGCAGATGTGTGGAAGTGGGAGAAAGAACTTGCTCGCTTGAATGATGAAGTACTGGAGCATCACTAAAGGAATGATCTCTCTCTCTCTCTCTCGCCCTCTCTCAAACACACATAATAGAAATACTTAGTTAGACGCTTATGGCTGTATTAGAGATGTGTTATGTTATAATGGAGTTGGATTTAGGCAAATATCCAACTATTTTTATAGGTGATTCAAGTTTTTGTAGGAACTATTGTAGCTTAATTAATGATTGTTTCAGTGGTTATTGCAATTGTTAATGGTGGACTTGTATTTTATTCAATTCAATATTCTCATTTTGTTTTTCAAACGTTCCAAAATATAAGGAACCATTTTTTGATACAAGAAGAAAAATATAGCTCACAAAAGTTACTGGACTAATGACTAATGCGTTAGAATAGCTATTGAATATAATGTATTGCCACATTGTACTCAAAACTAGGTCTTTCTAAGTGCCCAAAATAATAAAATTACCTAATGGGCAGAGCCACAGGTGTAGAGTTCATACGGGTTTGGGTCAAATGGGTAAAAAACCAAAATTTTTATGACATGTATATTAATTAGTAAGTCATATAATTATCAGTTGATCTTTTGTGAAAATAAAAGAAAATAGTAATTTCATCAAAATTTCTGAAACTCCTAGAAAGTTATTTTATTAAAATAAAAAATAGGAAAATAATTTCTAATTAATGTGACTAATAATTTAAAGTATAAATAAAAATAAATGAAATATCAATTTTAAAAAGAGGAACTTGTACAGTTTTGACAAATCAATTCATGAATCTATATTGTCACGCAAGCTCAGCTCGAGGCCGATATTAATCAAAGAGCATATATGCCAATTTATTCTTTTTAATTAATTGCTAGGTCTCAAATAAACACTTTAATTAAATAAATGGTCCATTTGGTTGGAGTTCTTAAATATTTAGTTTAAAATTTTATCTTAAGTTAAGTTTTTTAAAGAGCAAACATATTCATTTTGGAGGGAAAAATTAAGGAGCAAACATATTTATTTTAGAGGGAAAAATTAATGGTAAATGGACCAAAATACCCATCCAACATAACATGCTCCGTCCATTTATTTAACGGAAAGTGGAGCAAAGGACTAAAGTGAAGCGCGTTGGAAACATTGGGGTGTGGAAACTCGGAAATTAAAGTTTAGGGACGAAAGTGACAATTGAGGCAAAATTCAAGGGAGTAAAGTGTCGAAAACTCTATATATATGGTTAAACATTATAAGTAACTTGCATTAACCTAATAAACTACCAAATTAAAGAGCAATAAACTAACAAATCCGGTGGATATATACAGTATATCTAATTAAAATCACCTTTCTTAAAATCTAGCTTGCATATATAGTATAATAATTAATGTTAGCAGTTTTCTTCAAGTTGGTTCACAAACTGCAAATGATTCCATATATGTAGTACGTGTTGAGAAAATCAATCTAAATTTTGAGATAATTAACTTGGTCGAATGGATATATAATATATTGAAGTTATTGGTTTCGATTTGCTTAGGTACGTACCCTGGTCCAAAACTCCAAATCCTGTTAGAAATTAAGCATATTTTAACGACTCTTTTTGACGGTCCTTAACAGCTGGATATTAGGGCTACGTGGTAATGCTCCTCAGATTCTCGAACACATATATAATTTATCCCAAAATTTATTATTTGCAAATTTGTGCACTCTATTGTGCTCACAAATCGTATTATTGGTGGATAGTGATAACATGCGAGCTATAATTCATTGATATATAACTAGTTTCATCATTAACAAGATAAACTTATCAAAATTGTTAAGAACATAAGGCCTCTTTTAATTAATTTATTTTTTTAAATTTTTTTTATCAAATTCAATTCACGCAACTTAGGTTCAATTAAAATATAGTATTACCATGATGCCAAATCAGTATCGGAAGAAAAGAAATAAAGAAATAAATAAAAGAAAAACTAAACGTACTAGAGTTGATCTAATGGCGGAATCTCAATAAGCTAGTAACTCCTTAATTTAATTAAGCTAAGCAAAAATTTCCTCCAAAACTGCATATATATATATATATATATATATAGATGTATACGGCGGGGGGTCTATGATCTCTATCATCCCATCAATGATCTTCCCTATCCTATTAAATTTTGAGTTTTGCCTTTTTGAATCAGGTGGTACGTGTTTGATTGTAACACATAATAATTCAAACTAGGATGATCCCAGGGAAATGCGCAAGCTACCCCTACAATGAGAAAGCCACAGTTAAGAGGAATTCAATTAATTAAGTTCTCTCTAATGAGCTAGGTTTGGGACAGATTTTTCAGTAGGTTTCCACAATAAAAACTTGATATGAGTTTAGTTAGTAGTGCCAAAAGTACGGGCATGTCTAGTATTTATATATAATATAAAAATACAATTTTTATTATTATTATATTTACACGTAATAGATAATAATATGTCATGTCAGTTAACTTGATAGGATACGAATCGGATTTGAATATGATTTGTTAACCACTAAAAAAAGCACTTATTTGATCCCAAACTAATAACAAGAGAAACACGATAAAAACTAATACAAACACAAGTCGAATCGACATATTGCCGAGTCTAATGACTCGAACCCTTAACCCTGCCCCTTACCTTCTAGTTCCTATGCTAATATGCACTAGTATTGTGCTACAAAGTTATAGGAGACATAAAATTTCTATAATTATTTTTTTCAAGGAACAATTAAAAAAAAGGTCTTATTAGAGAAACATTTTCACACTAAAGCCAATGAATATTTTTTTTGTAAATAAAGGGCCTATTTTTTATTTTATTAATAATATGACATGTGTTTTTTTTTTTCATTATAAAATGACATCCTAACCTTTAAAATAAACTAAAAAATACCAATATGCATTAAAATATGGATTGCAATATGAACTTTACAGTTTATATTTCACTGCAATATGAACTTTGCAGTCCATATTTCACTACAATATGAACTTTGCAGTCTATATTTTTGGTGCAAAGTTCATATTGCAGTCCATATTTTACTGCAATGTGAACTTTGCAGTCCATATTTTTGTTGCAAAGTTCATATTGCAGTCCATATTTCACTGCAATATTCATATTTTTTGTGCAAATTTCATAAAGAGGGGGTAATTTAGGTAATATATAACATGGTTTTATTAATTAAATGATATTTAAATTTATTAAAATACCTTCATTTAAAATATAAAATAAAATAGGCCTCTTACACTAATTACCAATTAAAAATAGGCCCTTCATTCAAAAAAATATTATTCATTGGAGTTTTGGTAAAAATCAATGTGTAGTAAAACCTTCTACCTAATTTCTAATTTTTTCAATTGCATAAGGCTAAAAGTTATCATATTTTGGTATAACTACTTTTAAATTTAGTTATAGTGCAATAATTAGCATTATAAAAGATTTATTTTGAAAACTAAAATCATAAACTTGAACTTTATTTTTAAAAATTTATTTAAAGTTAAAATCTTTAAGTTACTAAATATTAATTATCAATAATTTAAATGTACCAAAACTAGGTTTTCAAATGGAAAGTAAATATGAAAACATAAATAATTTACAATAAATATACATTTAAAATTATATTTTAAAAGAGTCAATATAGTGTTATTTTGAGAAAGCTTGGGCATTTAGACATATTTTTTATTCTATTCAAATCTCATAAAAAAAACTCAAAAATAACATAATTGATTTAAAAAACAGAGAGATATGTTAATTTTTTCCTAAAAGTTTGGGAATTATAAGTGGGAGGCTAAAAAAGTTCCAAAATCCACTTTTTCAAGTGGGCAGGGAGATCAGAAAAAAAGGAAAAAAATGGGCGGGAGATTTGGTCAAAGGAGGGAAAAAGTACTAAATTAGGCACGTCTCTATTGCCATGCTAGTTAGCGAGTTTTGGTGTAGTGATTAAACACAATATATTATTAAATTCGCCAAGTTGTTCATGCTTTTTTCTGCACATTTTGAGTAATGTGTATATTTCTCTAGATTAAAGAAGTGAGTTATTTACACTATACTTAAGTTTCACCCTTTTTTTCACTTTGGTCCAAGAAGTTTATTTTCTACCACGCCCATTCGTAAAATTTGACCCAGTGTCATTTTAGTCCAAATATAGTTTCTATACATTAGACAGAAAATAACGAGTGCACTTTGATCTTCTAGCCACATCAATTGCATGACTTTTTCTATCCAAAAAACAAATGGAACGTTTAAAGAGTGACAACGGTATTAAACTTTGTGAATGAACAAGGTAAAAAATAAATTTCATAGATTAGTCAGACTTTATGAAAATAAAGTGTAATTTACTCTAAAGACGTCTTGTATGAAAAGTTTTACATAGGCTTACTTGAAATCAAACCTTGCTAAAAGTGTTTTTCTTTCTCCCCTAATTTTAACCCTTCAACCATTCATTCTGGAAAACTTTTGTAAATTTCACAAACCTAATAAATTGGTTTTCAATCTTTACATGTTTTTTTATGATGGGGTAATTTGATATTAGTTTTCATCATATTATGGTTCATTAATCAGTTTTTCATTTTCCATTTTAAGTAGGCATAATAAGGATCGAATACCAATACAAAGAATTGAATTATAAGTGATTGAGAGTGCTATCCGAGTCTTTTGCACTCAGAATAAAATGTTATTATAGTTATTTCGCAGGTTCGTATTAATTTTACCATTTTTCTTGATTATTTATCACTTTTTTTGGGTTCATTCTCACAACCGACCTAATCTCATCATCCGATTATTTTATCACTTATATATATATATATATATATTACATGCACACACACATATATAAATCGTTTCAAAGCTGTGTCATATTTTCCATTTTCCAATTTTACTCTTGTAAATTATCTTTCCGATTTTGTTTACACTATAGCACATAATTAACAAATTCTATCCCTTTCTCCTAACAACGTAAAAAGGGTAATATGACTTGTGAATCTCAACCGTTATATTACTTTTGTTTTTCTTCTTCTTTTTATTATTATTTATATCCGTGCACTACACACGTGCCACTTGACTCAGCGAAAACAACGCGAGTTATTACACCCAAGTGCAGGTGGTCGGTCAAGTAATAAAAATTCGGTAAGTTCGAGGTCGATCCACGAGGAGGAGGGTAGTTCTTTGACTTAGGAAAATTTCTTTCAAGAGGAAAAAAAAAAAGAAAAATAAGAAAAGATGAAATATGGAGAGAATGGAATGAGAATCAATAACTAAACTAACTAAAGGCAATATAATTAAATAAAACATGCAACTAAAACTAATTCTAAAAGTAGCGAAATATTACTACGTTAAAGGAAACAAAACTAACATAACAAGAATATGAAATAAAGCTAAATAAAATAAATAATAAAAACAGCGTACTAATTTAATTAAACACGTGAAAAACTTTAACTAAAATTAAGAACAAAAAGTGTTAGGGGTATCCATAAGTTCCGGGCAACACAACGGGCAATTCGGTGGACCGAGAATCCTTTTCTAATTATTTTTTTTTTAAAAATCAGCCTACTATCCATGAGCTAATTGATCTCATAACCTCGTATTTTTCGCAATAATTCATGCGTGACATGAACTATACATACCAATATTAATTATGGAATCAATTCATATTACTTAATTTTACCGAAAACACTTGTTTATTAAAATAAAGTAGTGCTTGACACTACAAAACTTTTTATTAAAAGTGAGTTTAAAAATATAATGTAATAACCACAATTTAATTCAAATAGGTTAAAACATGGTTAAAATCAAATTTGAACTAAAACGGGTGGTGGAAACACAAAATTGACAATTTTGGTATCAAAAAGACAAAAAGTGAGGATTAAAATAAATACCAAAAACAGCGCACTTAAGTTTGAAATCTAAAATGATACATAACCAATTAATTTAGAGAGTGTAGACCGCTCTCTAAGTCAACTAGTTAGGGTTTAGCGCAAAAATAATGATTCAAACTAGTTTGGTTCTTTTGTCGGAATGATTTTATTAAATTTATTATAAAAATATGTGATTACCATACTAGGATAATAATTTAATAAAAATCAGATTTATAATGACCTATTAACCAATGAAAAATTATTTAGAATTGAATTCGAGTCCGAAAAATTATCGTGTCGGCATACTCGTTCCTTACGGACCCCTAACTAACGAACTAGTCAAACATATCTAATAAATTCATGCTCAATAAATTAATTAAATAAAACAGCGCATAAAAGTTTATAAATTGAAGTCTAAATAGACTAATAAGCATGCAAAATTTATACTAATAATTAATAAAGCAGTAAATAAAATTAAAAAACCTAAAATTGAAGTACGCGCGTAGACCAATAATTAAATTCTGAAATTAATTTTCAATATTGTACTTGAATACTTCGTCTCTAACTTCGAATTAATATCAAAGAAAAATAATAAAAGCAATACAAACGAAACTTTAATGTTGTAAAAGAAAAATTAATTAAAGAAAGAAAGAAGAAAAGAATGGAGAGAGAGAAAAAAAGAATGAAGAAAAAGAGAAAACGGGAGAAAGCAGGGCTGCTGTTGCTGTGTGATGATGATGATTGATTTGATGATATATATATATATATATATATTATAAACCTAATTTAAAAAATATATTGCAAGCACATGGGACTTAAACTAAAGACCACAAGGAAGGAACTTCTCATGCAAACCATCTAAGCTAAGCCCACTTTCAATAATTTCTTGCACCTTCAATTATTTTATTCATTCGCACTAGAATCTGCTCCTCCAGCGCACTATTTGTATTTCGGCCATAACTTTGCACTCCGAACTCCGATTGATGCAAGGTTTTCTCCCACGCGTAACTAACTCAAAGATCTATAACTTTTGTCTCAGGGGTTTTCTTTAGATTCTTCACGGATAAATACCAAAAATTGTTGGAACAGAGACATTGCGCGCAGTGGATCTCTTCTTCATTCAAAAATTTCTCGGTTTGATTCAAATGACTATTTTTTCGCTGGAGATGATTTATTGGCTTATCATAATCTCTTCTAACCACTCCCTTCATGCTTGAGCTTGAGAATTGCTTTCGGTTCACTTCTTGAACTTAATTCAGCTCCGAATTTAACCGGTAATGACTAACTTTAGGAGAATTTGCTTTTGGATTCGTTCTTGTTCATTTTTAACCTGTAAAAAGTGTAAAATGCACTAAAAACAAACATATTATCCTATTTCATGATAAAAACTCAATTATTAACAATTTAGGATAATTAGAATTAAATTTATGCACATTAAGCCCTCTAAATATGTATAAAAATACAATATTTTGGCTTAATCACATCCCCCAACTAACGTATTGCTAGTCTCTAGCAATGGAGTGATTTTTATTATAAGCCAACTAGAAAAAAAACACAAAAAAGAAAGGCTAAAAATACAATCCTAAACTAAACAGTTGCATTAAGCGTATGCAATAAGTCTTTAAACCTCTAGGTCTCCCCTAGTAGGACGAGTTTTGTCTCGTGAGGGTTTGCAGTGAATCTACCCACAAAATTCATGATTGCAAGACAAATCCAGTCAAAATATCTAAAAAGTTTGTCCTTTCAAAAATAGTTCAGCAAGAACTCAACAAGATTTATGCAATGTATTAGCAAAAGATATTCAGGAAAAGTGCAAGTCTTGATTACAATTGAAAAGATGCATACATAAGTGAATTTAAGTGTTCATACTTAGACAGTTATATTAACTTGTCAATGTCAATACCAATCATGGGATAAAGCTCTTGTTCATCATTAAGCCTTGACTCAATTCTCACTGGGCATATACTCTACAAATGAATCACTAGTAGCGGGTGTAGCACTCTACATACGGGCTAAGGATTGTTCGTAAGCAAATTCAAATGATCATAGGAATCTAGCAATGAAGCAAGCAATAATAAGGCATGATCATCCTCGTCAAAGACAACATCAACTCTTTCAAGGTCATACACTATTGCCTTGAAGGCATTGATGTGCTTGTTCCAACCTTGCCCCTCATTTATCTTTAACTTGAAAAGTTGCTTCTTGAGGTTTAACTGGTTGGACATAGACTTCTTTATGTAAAACTTATCTGACCTAGTCCATATATTATTTGTATTTTTCTCTGACATCTAGTTTATCAACACTTTGTCGATCACATGTATGTCAATTATGGACATGGCTTTCTTATTAATCTCATTCCATTGGTGTGAGAACCCGCGTTCTCGACGCCCGGGGGACCCCGTGGGCGGCGATTCCGTTTGTTGATTTGGAAATCGTTTTTGAAAAGAATAAGAGTCGCCAGTTTGTTTTACTAAACAAACAAAAGGTTTGTGTAAAAGAGACGTATTTATGGATTAAATATCCTCTTATACACAATATATGCGAAACCAGTTGATTCGAAGGTTCGGGGATTAAGTTACGAATCGGGAAGGTGTTAGGCACCCAATTCGCCCTTTCGGTCTCTTGAGTAGATATCGCGTGTTATTTCAATTCTTGCATGCTATTGCTATTACTTTACAGCTTTTCGTGCTTGCCTTAGAAATCAGGATTCTGGGGTTGGGATGAAAACGATGTGTTTCCTAATTCACCCATGATTTTGAAAATAAGTGTGTGTGTGTGTGTGATTTAAAAAAGAGAGTTTGATAATAATAGATGCAATGAAACAAGTGATTTTGTAAAGCATTGGGCTTTTCGGAAACTGATTCAATGTGAAATCTTATATTCGATATTATATGAGGCGAGTTGACCGATCGTATACCAAAGTCGTATTGATTAAACGGTATAGATGGCAATAGTGCTCTCATGATCGAGTATTTATCACATACACACCGCAATCTATGAGTTAGATTGGATATATAGCGATTATCGATTCCTTCGTATAACAATGCCCAAAAGTAAGAAAGTAATAATACATTTTAGAATTGGATTAGGGTTGTTATACCTTTAGTTTTGAAAAAAAACAATTTAAAAAAAGGGTTTTGAAAAGCTATCAAGTGATAGAAATTATGCAAACAAGAATATAAATTATAAAACTGACGAATAAATAAAAGAAGAGAGAGAAAATTATACCCGAGCCTTCTTGGAAGGAGAGAATAAGGATCTCTTGGTGTGTACCACGAAATCCCCTGATTGTTGATGAAAATAATGAATGGAGGGGGGGTCTATTTATAGTTGAAAGAAATACTTGGAGAGCAAGAAAAGATATCGCAACTAGGACTTGAACACTTCCCACCGGGATCATCCTGATTTTTGGATATGTGTTGTATATAGGAATCTTCTAGAGCGTGTAAAAATTTCAAGTCGATCAGATTTCGGGAAGGTTCCCTTTCGTTCTGATTGGTACGAAGAGTTTGTGTCCGCGTAGGAAAGGTACTTGTTGTAGACAAGGTCCCTTGTTTGCACGAGAAGTCAGCTTCTAACCGTTGGATCAGGCTTAATTTTGGATATGTATTGCCAATATAAGTCTTTTACACCCTGTAAAAATTTGAGGACGATCGGAGTTCGGAAAGGACTCGGTCTCCTTGGCTTGGTACAAAGAGTTTGTTCCCGCATAGAAAACGTACTTGCGTACAAAAACCTCGACAACTGAACTTCCAACCGTTGGATTATGATGATTTTTTGATATGTTTTCCCTCCAAATGTTTTCTAACTTGTGTCCAAATTTGAGGTCGATCAGATTTCGGGAAGGCCACTATTTATTTTAATTTGCTACGAAGGACATTTCGACTGGAATTGCTCGGTAGACAAATTGATTCTAGGATCCCACCAACAAAGCTTAGCTCTTCCCCAAATAAGGCCCTTACCAAACTTCAAACCATTTAACTTCGAGAAGACCTCCATTTGACCACCCGAAATAAACTAATTTTTTGAATTTTCGGAGATCCGACCGTCGGATTTAGCTGATTTTCGAGTATGTTACTCCTTTTGATAATTTCCAACAACTCTCAAAGTTTGAGGATGATCCAAATGCGTGACTCTCCTTTCACAAGTTTCTAGGAGTTTTGACGGTTTTCGATTTCGACAATTTTCGATAATTCTGTGACTCCTCATCCGGGGTCCTTTCGGCTTTCTTCTTTGACCTGATAATGAACAAAATACATGTGCACAGGAATGCTTGTGCGTGCATGCATGTTTATTTCTTTGAAAATTAGGATTCTTGCGGGGGTCGCAAAATGAGGTGTTCACAATTGGTCTTCGAAAATATCTTGCGACTTTTTCTTAAATCCAAGCGATGCAACTTGCAAATTCGATTGGACGAGTACCCCGCATTCGCCTTTGGCAAATACCAAACTTGATAACCTCGTCATAAGGCTTTATTTTAACCTCCTTAACGCTCCGAACACCTACAATGGTAGACGCAACTCCGGTTCGAGTCTCTTCGACCATTTATTGAACACTTGGCACACAAACTTTGCACCCAATAGCCAAACCTTGATACCAATCCCTAGGCACCAACCGAATCCTCTGGTACCACTTGTTGTGAACGTGGAAACAATTAACCTACTCCCAATCCACAACTATACCTTAGAAATCCCTTTCGAAAATTTTCACAAATTAACACTTAGCGGGCGAAAACGGACAAGCAATAAGATCTTTGTTCAAACCAAGATAACCAACACAATCACAAGCAATAAATGATAAAAGATAAAGAACAACGATAATCAAATGCAAAGTAAAAATAAAACACATCGGAGATAGTGTGGAACCTCTGGTCTTCCACTTAAAAGTTGAGCAACTTTATTAATCAACCAAAAATTTACCTCAACTCTCTTTCTCAATAATCCTCACTCAAATCATTGGAACAAACCTCCAATGATTACCATTTTAACCTTAGCTAACCTCTCACAAAAATATCTCTCTTGTAAGAACAAGTCTATCTTTCTCACTCTTGCAAATACACTACATAATAAATAGAAATAAACTTCTCTATTTATACTAAGTGAAAAAATAGACATAAATGCTTTTACCCGCCAAGGTGCAAAAGTGTTTTTGCACCTTTTTGCCCAGGTGCAAAAGTGCTTTTTGTACCATTCCGGCTCAGGTGCAAAAAGGCTTTTGCACCTTTCCAGCTTGCACCTTTCCAACTTGCACCATTCTAGTAATATTGATTACAAGCCAAACACAACATGGCCCTCTTCGTAACCAAGCCTGAAGTTCAGGCCTACTGAAATTGGATTGGATTGGAAGACTAATTAAGAGAACTTTGTCTCAAAGTGAATTCCGAAAATTTGCGGATTCACGTAGCTGATATCTTAGTTTGAAACAGGCACATTTCATGTATTTTAAAAAGAAATTATCCAATTGAACATTCCATTTTCATTATTTATTACTTAGTTTCTTTTAAAATAAGTTTAAATCTATTTCTTATTAAAATTGCAAATGAAAGATTCTAGGAATCGATCATTTCTACATGCCTAACATGGATAATTAAGAAAATTTAAGATGGACAAACTTTATACGATTCAATTCTTTATATATATATACAAGCAACTAATCTTGCCTGGACAAGGTGGGTCCTCTATTATGTATTGAATACAATTTGATTCTTAATTAATTTGATGCCATTGTGTGGTGTGGGCTTTTATTTGTAAACAGAGGGGGGGGGGATCTCAATTTTGTGACAAACGACCGTGATTCGAGTAAAAAAAAATTTTGTTGGAAGAACCGATTCGAGTTTTGAGAGTCTCAATTTGCGCGCTTTCCCCCAATGTCGGAACTAATATTTGATTAAATATATAACTCATTAATAGTTAATATAGTTAATAAGGTATGTAGAAAAGGTGGCGGGCTCAGATTTATTGGTATAGACATTTTCACACGCTTAACACTAAAATAAGGCATAAGGCCCAACTTTATTATATTTAAGGGTCTTATATCTAAAATTTATAGCGTTATTTTAGTTTAAAAGGGCTGTGCGTAAGTACTTGGGTCTACATTTAGAGTGTATATATATGGCTCAGTTAAAAGGAAGGGGGGGGGGGGGGGTGATTTTGATTTCTCCATCTTTTACTATCATTCGAGTATTAGAATCTCACTTTCCTTTCCTTCCTTGTCCCCTCTAACCCCCCACCCACCCGGTCCCAAAAAAAAACAAAAAAAACTATATCTATCTGTGTACCGTTTGTAAAAAAATAAAAATAAAATCCAAATCTTCACCATTGCAACTATTTCCTTATTTTATATTTTGAACTTCTTTCCCCTCTTGTTTTAATTTTCTTTCCCTTCCTCCCTCCTCTGGCTCCTCTTAATTTCTCTAACTTCTATTTTTCATTTACTTTCAATTCACACCATTAAGTTGGGTGGGTTTATTATTAATAATGTAGACTAAAACTTTCATGTTTTCTTATTTTACAAATTAGTTTTTGTAACGAATATAATAAATTATTTTCTTTCACTACAATATATATTATTTATCTTAATGATTATATGTATCAAATTGCTTTTTCCTGACAACAATGATTTGTGTCAAAATATGGTGTTAATTTTTCGTGTTAAGCATGATATTTATTACGGATCATTTTTTTAATAGTTTAAGCTTTTGGGAGAGATGGTTCTTAATATAGTATCAGAGCTTGATTCTCTAGGAGGTGCCAAGGTTCACCTCCATCTCCACGTGACTTAAACTTTTTAAAGAGATGGTTCCTATATAACAATATTCCGAACCAAATGATAAATTAATACTAATTTTCTGGCTGATATTTTTCAAGAATTTGGGTGCTAGAACTTCTTGAATCTAACCAGGATGTGTTTGCGTCGACCAAAATAAAGATTTTGCTTAGCACACACTCAATCTTTTAATGTAAAAATGAAATATATGTAACAAATCAAATTAAAAATTCTCGGAATAAATATATATATTGGTCATATATAATAAAATCAATCTTTTTAAGTTCTTCGATCTACGGTGTCCGTAAAAGTTAAATATAATGCATTGGTTTATCGGTGTGTGTCACTTAATTTGTTGAGGACCAAATAAAATATTAATTGCAGATCAAAGAGTCTACTTTATTCCGCCCACCCCTTAAAATTTGCTGCTTAATTATTGACTTCTTTTAAGTTGGAAAACAGCGTGCATGGGTTGAACAATATTTAGTAATTAAGAATTGAAGAAAAGTGTTGACAATATTTCAAAAAAGCAATATTTATTTACGAGTTACTTAATAATTAAGATATATTTTTATTATAATCATTAGTCACTACTTAATAATAATAATAATAATAATAATAATATGTAAGTTACAAATAAACAAATGATTTGTAACCTCTTTTATTTATGTGCTTTTATGTAAATTAATTATTTGATTAAATCATTTTAAAAGTGTATTAGTGTTTATTTATAACCTAAGTATTCTTGTACTATATAAATATGTGTTTGTCTTGACATATATAAAAAAAAATAACAACATATAAACTATTCTCCTCCTCATAAATATATAATTTTAAATGTTTTGGGCAACATGATTGTGGATTGGTTCATCGTCTTCCTGTAGACGTGCACATGGAGGAGACAATGCTACGAGCCTATGGGTTTTATCTTGGGGACTATACTGACCTTCAATACCTGCACGTAGGGAGGTGATATTGTCTTTAGTACAGCGACTTGTCGCGATTCTCACATGCTAGTGTTTCTTTACTTTTATCTAAATTTTTCTATTATAATTTTCATGTTAATTTTCATTTGTTAAATTTGTTCTTAGAATCAATCTTAAATTTACTTATAACTAAAATACAAATAAAAGTTATTTTTTCAACAAAAAGTATATTAATTGCTACTAGAGAATAATATATCAAATCCACAAGATGAGAAAATGCATGCGCGCAAAAGTTTAGCTAGCTATATATCATCAATACGTACCAGAAGATCAATCGAGTTAATAGCCTAACAGAGTACTATAAATAAATTAACCCTAACTACCTAAGTAATTCTCAAATTCCTAGTACCTAGATAGCTACATATATAGAAAATCAATGTAATTGATCTAGCTAGCTAGATAGAGTAATTTTGACTTGAGTAAATAAAAAAAAATACTAACAAGAGGTTGGATTTGGTAGCACCCAAACAGGGGGTGGCCAAACAAGCAGGTTATTATCTTTTGGCTATGTCCTCGTTCTCCTTGCCCGCTGCTGTTGGGTAAGTGTAGCCTGGCAACTGCGATACGCTTCCATTTTCTAAGTTGAAGAAGCCTACATCAAATCCACCATAATACATTTCTTGGTGGAATTCCATCTCGTCGTCTGTGTAGTAAATGCAATTGCCTTTACTTCCATAAAAACTGCTATCATCTTTATGAGATGGTGGTACTGGAAGTAGAACTGAAGAATTACGTCCCAAAAATAAATTATAATTGCCCAACCTTTGAATCTTGGACCATCTTTGTCTTCGCCTATTTATTTTATCCAACTTATATATGTTGAATCTTGCAGTCATATAACCGGGAAGTTCCTTTTCTTCATACTGAGAATTACGATGATTGAAGTGTCCATAACACCTTTCTACCATCATTAGCCCGAGAGGACCGCTGACATCCAGAAAATATGACCGAGAAGGTTATTATATACACAAATGTATATTTATATAAGGGTTTGCATAATTGCATTTCCTTGATTATTCCATTTATATTATAAGGGAAAGAACCATCACATCACCGAATTATCTAATCAATGGTCCACATTAATTTGCAAAAAAGAAGAAAAAATTTGGATCATTAGATTTGTTTTCAACCCATCAAATCAAGAAAGTCAACAATTTTTTATCTCTCTTATTCTACCAATTTTAATCTCTTATCTTTTTCTCTATCTATTTTTATGAAATTCAAAATAAATTAAATTTAAAACAAAATACCATGTAAGAGTTCGTATATTTAAAATTTACCAATAAAAGTTACATGTAAGACAAATGGTCAAAATTATAGAAAACTATTATAATCTACTTTTGTTATTATTAACTAATGGTCAAAATTTGTTTACAAACCAAAAAGAAATGTAAACCCTTTAGATGTGTTTTTAAGATAAGACAAATGGTTAAAATTATAGAAAACTATTATAATCCACTTTTGTTATTATTAACAAATAGTCCAAATTTGTTTACAAACCAAAAAGAAATGTAAACCCTTTAGATATGTTTTTAAGATATCAAATTACCCAATTACATAATACGTTTTTATTGTCTTTTTTCACCTTAATATAATAATAAAAATATACAATTTGAGATTTTTAAATTTCAAAATTTTCTCTCTTTTTTCCCTCACAATTTTTTTATAAATACAAGAACACTTTTTCTCTCTCACCAAATATATATATATATATATTTTCTCTTTCTTAAGATTTTCATGGCTAAACACCCATCAAAATATTTGAGATTTTCTACTCTTTTTATTGTTTATTCTTTTGAAAAATGTAATATTTTGTGGTTTATTTTTTATTTTTTTAAAAAAGAAGGTATATATATGGGTTTATGTAACTCATTTGAATGATGTATGTATGGGTGCTCATTTTTTATTAGTAATTATTAACTCATTTAGTTGGAGATCGCAACTTTATTTTATGATATGTATATTTAGTTGATGATCCGATAATTATTTGTTTTAGTGGTAGCCTAGAATAAGAATAGTGCATATGCTTTTGAATTTTTCCCTTTATGTGTGTTGAATATCCATTTTATAGTCAATAGGAATAGGAATAGGAATAAAAAAGTTTTCATGCATGCATGTGAGTTTTATACTTTTTTGATATCATGTATAATATTATTTTGTTCGATTTTTATCGCCCATCCCCCCTCCCCCCCCCCCCCCCTCACGTCATCGTGTGTATGAGTTTTGTTAACATCCTGTGGCGTCCCCCCTCTCTTCATGTATATGAGTTTTGTTAACCTCTCGTAGCGTTGT
Organism: Lonicera japonica; assembly: GCA_021464415.1. NCBI lineage: Eukaryota > Viridiplantae > Streptophyta > Magnoliopsida > Dipsacales > Caprifoliaceae > Lonicera > Lonicera japonica. The sequence goes on along the minus strand of CM038468.1, from coordinate 52,575,404 downwards.
CTGCCATTTTATCAATCAAGCTAACCATTTTATACTAAAATTAATATGCTTTTTCATTTAAGATTCAAGATTTGGCAAAAAAACCCGTAAGCCCCACATAATGCCATTCTTGTCTATGATAGTTTATTATGTGAATTTAGTAAGGTTGACATGTACAATTCGAACATAGGGTCATTTTATTTGTATTTAATATTTTTTTATTTCACCGTGCCAGACGGTACAGGCAATATCTAGTATGTAAAAAATAATAACTAAAAACAAATTAAGCTCGAGTAAGTTAGTTATGCTAACCAGGTGTATTGTTCACCTGGCGCACGTTCGTAAAAAGTGGGGGGTAGCTGCCCTCAGCGGATGCTATATATTAAAATCACCTACACAGTACTAGCACGCAAAACCTATATCGCTACATCTCCACACCGTTCCATCAATCGCCTTCTGCAGGTAATAATTATCTCTCTCTATACATATATATATATATATTATTGTGTGAGTAACTTTTGAAGCTTTATACTAATACGTATACGAGAACATATATATATATATATAGTATAATGCTTTTATGATAACATCTTTTATATACTTTTGTGTTCAAACTCAATCATCTAAAATGGCAAAAAAAAATGGACGCCGAGGACACTAATTGAATCGTAATACGATTGTGCAGCAAGCTAGTAAGCAAACAGAGGTATTATTTTATTTATTTTTCCAGGAAAATGCATCGATTCTATATTTTATGGTGAAACGACCTAATATGTGTTAAAGAAGACTTTAGAACTTTTGTTTTTGTTGGTATATTGGTTGGAGTTGACTTGAGGAATTGATTAGAAACAGAAGCAAAGGTTATATGCAGCTTTATTTTTATTGGAAATCAATATATTTTGTGGAGCTAAATCACTCTATTTTATGACAGTCAGAGTGCCTTGCACATCGCAAGGAATACAATCTTTCATTCAAGAACAAAGCACATAGGAGTACAATATCACTTCGTCCGAATAGTAATAGAAAATGAAAAGGTGGATATGCAAAATATTCACACAAATGAGAACCTAGCAGATGTTCTAACCAAGCCGATTAATACTGACAAGTTTGAATGGTGTAGATCCTTGTGTGGTCTAGCAAAAACATAAGCATGCATAGAGCTGTAACATACGGAAGGATGGAAGGGATACGAAGATCTCTCGGATGATTACTTTAATGTGGCAAATATTTAAGCAATTATTCGCCAAGGTGGAGATTGTTGAGGCAGTGGAAAAGCAACCATTGTCATTGCGCATCAACAATGTTTAATGTGGCAAATATTGTTAAAAATATTTAAGCAATTATTCGCCAAGGTAGAGATTATTGAGGCAGTGGAAAAGCAACCATTGTCATTGCGCATCAACAATGTCATCGCCCACATCGTGCATCGACTATGTAATCGCTTACATCGTGACGATATCTCGCTTACATCGTGACGATGTCATCGCCTACATTAAAACGTTGTCATCGCTTACATCGTGCATCGACGATGTAATCGCTTACATCGCTTGTGGAATGTGAGAATGAATGTGAGCCCTTGGATCATAGTTGGTGGGATTGAATGTGGACCATTGGATATATTTTGTAAGTACTATATATACCTTCCCATGCTACTCAATTTGGACATCAAGCCAAGAATTTAGAAAGCTTGGTAAAGAGAGGTTTAAAGAGAGGTTATTGTTTCTCCTAAATTAAAAGAGAGTGCAATTGTTCTCTCCTTATATTTAGAGAGAATGTGTTGTATCCCATTTTGTAAAGTAAAATCTTCGGTCATTTGTCTGTGGTTTTTCCTTCAATTTAATTGGAGGTTTTCCACGTAAATTATGTGTGTTTAATTTTCTTCATTTTCTCAATTTTACTTTAGTTGTGTGTGAGCTTCCATTCACCAATATCATAACAGTTATATCAGAAGGCCAGGTTCATATCTGATTTTATACTAAAAAAAAAAAAATCAGTTGTGAAAAAGAGGCACGTTCTACGATGGCAATAAAGTATGAAATTGAGAAATTCAACGGGAGTAATTTCTCGTTATGGAAAATGAAGATTAAATCAATTTTAAGGAAGGACAATTCCTTAGCAGTAATTAAAGAAAGGCCCGCGGAGATCACTGACGATGGCAAGTGGAACGAGATGGACGGCAACGCAATTATTAATTTGCACTTAGCACTAGCCGACGGAGTTATCTAGTGTGGCAGAAAAAAGACAGCAAATGAGATATAGAACACACTAACAAGGTTGTACGAGGCAAAGTCACTACACAATAAGATCTTCTTAAAAATGAGACTTTATACTCTTTGAATGGCAGAATTCAATCCGGTAATCGACCATATCAACACCCTAAATACTCTATTTTCACAACTTACAACGTTAGGTCATAAAATAGAAACTTCTGAACGTGCAGAACTTTTACTCCAAAGTCTGCCTGACTCATACGATCAACTCATCATCAACCTGACAAACAACGTTTTGATTGACTATCTAGTCTTTAACGAACTTGCAGCCGTGATTCTAGAGGAAGAAAGGAGGCACAAAAATAAAAAAACTAGGCAGTCAAATTCACAACAGGCAAAAGCACTGACGATGATGAGAGGAAGATCATCAAAGCGTGGCTCTAACGAGAGTCAGAATTGCAGTAGATCAAAATCAAAGAGTAAGAAAAATTTCAGGTACTACAACTGTGGTAAGAAATGGCACGTCTAAAAGGAATGTAATAAGAGGAGTGGAGATCCTGAGTCATCAAAATGCTTAAGGGAATGTGGCAAGTACCTCAGTTGATGGTGAAGTACTATACAGCGAAGTAACACCGAGCTTGGAAAGCAGAAAATTGGTCTCTGATGTTTGGCTCTTAGACTCATGAGCAACCTGGCACATGACACCTCAGAGAAAATGGTTTGACACGTATAAACCTATCTCTGGAGGATCTGTCTACATGGCTAACGATCATGCCTTGGAGATTGCCGGTATTGGTTCTATCAAAATAAAAATGTTTGATGAAACAGTCCGCACAATTCAGGATGTACGACACTTTGAAGGCCTAAAGAAGAATCTACTGTCATTGGGACAGATAGATAATCTCGGATGCAAAACTCATATAGAAAATAGGACCATGAAAATTATCAAATGTGCGCTTGTTGTTTTAAAGGCAGATAAGATCGGTGCAAATATATTTATGCTTTAGGGTGAAACACTACAGGAAGGTAATGCTTGTGCTGCACCAACCAGTGAGGAAGAAGAATCAACAATGATGTGGCATCACAAATTAGGCCATATGTCGGAACGAGCTTTGAAGGTTCTCGCAGACAAAAAGTTACTTCCCGGGTTTAAATCGGTAAATCTACCTTTTTGTGGGCATTGTATAACAAGTAAGCAACACAGATTAAAGTTTGGTAAATCTATCGCCGGGAGTAAATACATTCTAGACTTGATACATTCTGATGTTTGGGAATCACCAGAAATATCCTTAGGAGGAGCAAAGTACTTTAAGTTTTTCATAGACGATTTTTTTAGGAGATGTTGGGTGTACCCAATTAAGAAAAAGTCAGATGTATTTCCAGTGTTCAAAGATTTTAAAGCGCGTGTGGAACTTGAATATGGAAAGAAGATCAAGAGTTTAAAGACAGATAATGAAACAGATTATATAGGCGGCGAGTTTCTTACTCTTTGTAGGCAAGAATGTATCGAAAGACAGTTCACGGTTACATACACTCCGCAGCAAAATGGGGTGACAGAGAGGATGAACATGACTCTTACAAAAAGAATGAGAGCCATGTTGAGAACGGCAGGACTACCTAACTCTTTTTGGGCAGAAGCAGCCAAAGCTGTCTGTTATGTGATAAATCGATCTCCATCAACGGCAATCGAGTTAAAGAAGCCAATGGAGATGTGGACTGGAAAGCCAGCAAATTACTCTACTTTACATTCGTTTGGATGTCCTGTGTATGTAATGTACAACGCCCAAGAAAGAACAAAACTGGACCTGAAATCCAGGAAATGTATATTCTTAAGGTATGCTGACGGAGTGAAGAGGTATCGCCTGTGGGATCCCACTACCCGCAAAGTAATAGTCAGCAGGGATGTGATCTTTATAGAAGATCGACTACAAAAGAAAGATGAAAGCGATAGCACACGGAGAGAAAATTCAGATACTACAACAGTTCAGGTGGAGAATAATTCAGTACAAGAAAATCCAGCTTCTTCTGAAGATACACCAGAACACGAGATACAGGAACTAGTCCAGTCTGAGGCTATAAAAGATCGGAGGTCAACTCGCGAGAGAAGACCACTAGCTTGACAATCGGAATATGTTACAGATACCAATATTGCATACTGTCTTTTAACGGAGGAAGATGAGCTAACAACTTTCCACGAAGCTACAAGTAGCTCAGATGCATCTCTGTGGATGACGGCAATGCAGGAGAAAATTAAAGCTTTACATAAAAATAAGACGTGAAAACTAGTACCATTACCTAGTGGACGTAAAGCTATTAGTAACAAATGGGTCTATAAGATCAAACATAATAGCAATGATCAGGTGGAGCGGTATCGTGCTAAACTGGTGGTAAAGGGATATGCTCAGAAAGAAGGCATTGATTTTAATGAGATATTTTCTCCGGTGGTACGACTTACATCAATCAGAATAGTTCTAGCTATATGTGCTACGCTTGACTTACATCTGGAGCAGTTATATGTGAAAACTGCATTTCTTCATGGAGAACTTGAAGAAGAAATTTATATGCTCCAACCGCAAGGTTTTGCTAAAATAGGCAAGGAGAACTTGGTTTGCAGATTGAACAAATCTCTATAAGGCCTCAAACAGGAGCCGAGGTGTTGGTATAAGAGATTTGATTCATTCATAATTAGCCTTGGTTACAACAGACTTAGTTCAGACCAGTGTATGTACTACAAGAGGTTTGGTGGTGATAATGAATTTATTATCTTGCTGTTGTACGTGGATGATATGTTGGTGGCAAGCCCCAACAAAGCTCAAATCCAGGAATTGAAGGCACAATTGGCTAGGGAGTTCGAAATGAAGGATTTGGGATCAGCAGACAAGATTCTAGGGATGCAAATTCACCGAGACAGAAATAACAGGAAAATTTGGCTTTCTCAGAAGAACTATTTAAGAAATATCTTGCGATGCTTCAACATGCAAGATTGTAAGTCAATCTCAACCCCACTACCTGTTAATTTTAAGTTATCCTCAAGTATGTGTCCTATCAATGAAGCAAAGAGGAATGAGATGTCTCGAGTACCGTATGCATCAGCAGTGGAAAGTTTAATGTTCGCTATGATATGTACAAGACCAGACATTGCACAAGCAGTGATAATGGTTAGTCGATACATGGCGAATTCAGGTGGAGAGCATTGGAGTACAGTGAAGAGGATTCTGAGATATATCAAAGGAACCTCATATGCAACTTTATGTTATGAAGGATCAGGATTAACTGTCAGAGGTTACGTGGATCCAGATTTTGCAGGAGATCTCGACAAAAGAAAATCCACTTTAGGTTATGTGTTTACAATTGCAGGATAAGTTGTAAGCTGGATATCAAAACTGCAGACTGTGGTAGCTTTGTCTACAATAGAAGCATAATATGTGGTGGCTACACAAGCTTGTAAGGAAGCAGTTTGGATTCAAAAGTTATTAGAGGAGCTCGTGCACAAACAAGAGAAAATCACTATATTTTGTGACAGTCAGAGTGCCTTGCACATCGCAAGGAATACAGCCTTTCATTCAAGAACAAAGCACATAGGAATACAATATCACTTCGCCCGAACAATGATAGAAGATGAAAAAGTGGATATGCAAAAGATTCACACAAATGAGAACCTAGCAGATGTTCTGACCAAGCCGATTAATACTGACAAGTTTGAATGGTGTAGATCCTTGTGTGGTCTAGCAAAAACGTAAGCATGCATAGATCGAGCTGGCAAATACGGAAGGATGGAAGAGATACGAAGATCTCTCGGATGATTACTTTAATATGGAAAATATTGTTAAAAACATTTAAGTAATTATTCGTCAAGGTGGAAATTGTTGAGGCAGTGGAAAAGCAACTATTGTCATTACGCATCAACGATGTCATCGCCTACATCGTGCATCGACTATGTCATCGCTTACATCATGACAATATCATCGCTTACATCATGACGATGTCATCACCTACATCGTGGCGATGTCATCGCCTACATTAAAACATTGTCATCGCTTACATCGTGCATCGACGATATAATCACTTACATCGCTTGTGGAAGGTGAGAATGAATGTGAGTCATTGGATCATAATTGGTGGGATTGAATGTAGACCATTGGATAAATTTTGTAACTACTATATATACTTCCCCATGCTACTCAATTTGGACATCTAGTCAAGAATTTAGAAAGCTTGGTAAAAAGAGATCTAAAGTGAGGTTATTGTTTCTCCTAAATTAAGAAAGAGTGTAATTGTTCTCTCCTTATTTTTAGAGAGAAGATGTTGTATCCCATTTTATAAAGTAAAATCCTCCGTCACTTGTCCGTGGTTTTTTCTTCAATTTAATTGGAGGTTTTCCACATAAATTCTGTTTGTTTAATTTTTTTCATTTTCTCAATTTTACTTTAGTTGTGTGTGAGCTTCCATTCACCAATATCATAACATAATATCTTTAAAAATGAATTTATATATATATATGAAGATTATGTGTAGAAATCTCAAACATTGTAATTTGGTACGGTCATTTCCTAGATGCAATGGTAATGGAGTAGCTCTACTGTACTGTTCCTAGCTAGGGCATGTTCAGAGCCGGCCAGAGGGGGAGGCAGCCTAGGCATTTGCCTAGGGCCCCTCTCTGGCATAGGGCACCAAAAAAAAAAACTTCAAGAATTTATATGTAAACATTTATATTTAAGGGTACCAAATTGTAGAAAATAAAGGTCCAAGAGCTCTTTAAAAAATGAAAATTATACATTGAAATTCAATAGAGATCGGGAGAAAGTGAGACTCTCAGCTTTAACAAAGTGAGAAGTTATTCCTCGATCAGATATCCCAACCTCGCCATTCACATTCCTATAATGCTTTTCTTGAAGCATGCGACGCTATAGTTAGTAAGTTCTGAAGTATAGGTACTTCATTTTTTTCTGGGTATCCATTTGGACACGGCTCGGGTACGGGTACGGATGGGACACGCCACGTGGCGTGTCCAATAAAAATAGTATTAAATTTTGTTGGACACGGCTAAAATGGGTGTGGGTACGGGTACGGCTGGGATGAAAAAATAAAAATTAAGGGGTCAATTTACAATATGCGTACCCGTGTCTGTGCTTCATAGTTAGTAAATAATAGTATTTACTTTTAATTCCTTAAATTCATAGTGATTGGATCAATTTTGCTGCTTACTTTACTCTGTGTCTCCTTTTGATTTTCTGCGTTGTTTAGCACACAGGAATTGACGTCAACTCAACTCTGCCCCCATTTTTTTTTCCTACGCCCCCATTTTTTTTTCCTTTGCCCCCAAAAAAGAAACTCAACTCTAATTTACTATCAAATAGCAATAGCAAACGGGGATTATAGTAGAACTAAAATTTTCACCTTGGTATCTTTCATAAATTCAACCCAACGATGAATGGTAACCATATCTTACTTCTATTAAGTGAGAGGAAGTATTTGGTATATACCCCTTTTAAATATATAATGTTAGAACTAGTGTTCCAACCTATGACCTTATAGATGAAGAACGCAAGTTATCACTACTTGGTCAAACTACTTTCTTATTTTGTTTTAAAAATCTACATAACAAAATTACAGTTACTAGGTACAGTATTGCACATGCATCACACTCTAGTATCCTTTTTTTCTTTTATTCAATTCAAGTTTAGTACCACCGGTGTTAAGATTGTTTTGTTGAAGGAGAAGACAATGATATGGGACCCCAATTTTTGTCGATATTAATTTTCGTTTGGGGTCTCAACATTCCTAGAGCCGGCCCTGGGCATGTTCTGTCGGTAACAGATCGAGTGAAAATCAGGATGCAGTATAATTCTTATTTCCTCGCACACTAAGCTAACACACACATTCTCTATTTCTCCATCGTTTACTGACACATGCATTCTCTCTTGTGTATATAGATTAGACTTCTTAATTTTCTCTAAACATATAGTAACAAGTTATGTAGCTCGATCAATTAGTTTTGTTTTTCTCTCCACTCAACCAAACATAAATTATAGATCGATTTATGTTAAATTGTTGATTAATCTTAAGGTTGGTTAATTTATGTTTAAAAAAAATTATTAATTTAAAATGCTGCTTTACGTTAATTGTAAATGTTGATTACACATTTTTTTACTTTTTTTTTTACAAAAAAATTTACATGAATTGGCGATTATTGTTTTAACTATGTGAAAAAGGACCTCTATTGCCGAAGAACAAAATTAATTGATTTATGTAAATGTGAAAGATTTCTAGTCGCCCCTGTTTATTAGTTTAGTACAATGTTAAAGGGGAAAAAAAATAGAAAATGAGACTTATTTTTAGTTTTGGACTATGCCACTTAATTAAATCATATATAGGACCTGCTGTGGCCCTGATTCATATAGATTTTCAGCTCTGAGACCTAGCTAGTGAAAAAAAAAAACGAACGAACGGACATTTTTATTTTTTGAATTTAATTAGCATGGTTAATTAACTAGCCTTGTAATTAAATTAACTTGTTTAATTTAATCATGTTGTTTTTGCAGGATCCACTCATCGAGTGCATCAACTGCACCCACAGTGTGCAAACGTTCAGGGGCCGTGAGGCGGTAAAAAGCCATACCAAGGTTACACACTCGAAGCTCAAAGTATTTTGCCTCAGCTGTGGCAACGCTTTTGTCAACAACAACGCCTTGATCCAGCACAAAAATGAGGCACATAATTAGTTAGCTTATATATATATATGAAAAACAGTATGTTAGCTTATATATATATATATATATATGAAAAACAATATATGATACTTACTTCTTTGTGGAATTTAGTATAATGGTATGAATTCTCTCTGTTTCTTTTTTCGACGGACGGAAAAAAACTTAGTTATGTTGTCATTGTAAATCAGTTCATGTATGTTCATTTTCAACATATTATTTTCATTCACTTAAAAAAAAAATGGTCATGCCAACCCGAATTAATTAAGGTCCTAAAAGCATCTTCAATGAGGCTGTGTGAAAATAGCCAACTCAAAGCATCTTCAATAGGGCTGTGTAAAATTATTGGGTAAATCCTACATAACAAGTGAGTTTTACACAAAAAAATTGCATATACTTATTTACTCTCCAATAACCAATATTAATACTCAACATCTCCAATAGCAATGTACAAAATTGATGTGTAAAACATATGGACTAATAAATAATTGATATTTGCCTGATAAAAAGTTGTTTTACACATAAATTATACAAATTCTCATTTTTGCTCCAATGGTTCAAACTTATAATCTTGTATAAAATTATGATGCACCAATTATATGGAAACACATGGAATATATAATATTCAACATTTTTTATAAATATTTTTAATTTATAATTAAATAGTCAAAGTGGGTATTGATTTAAAGATCTTGATGAGTAGAATTCAAATATGCAAGTTTTATTACAAAACATATTTTTAATTTTTAATTATACTACTTTGAAGTTTTTATAAAAAGTTGGAGAGAGAAAATGATGAGGTTGATGTGTAAAATACACACTCATTTTACACAAAAGATGATGAGGCATATTTTACACAACATTGAAACACCAAAAATTATACACAATGTATAAATTTTACACAAATTCTATGTGACATAGTTTACACATGCCTATTGGAGATGCTATTATATGTAAAAAGAAGTGGTCCAATAAAAAATAGTAACCTAAGAGCATCTCCAATAGCAATGCGTAAAATTGATGTGTAAAAACCTATGGATTAATAAATAATTGACATTTGATTGATAAAAAGTTGTTTTACACATAAATTATACACATTCTCATTTTTGCTCTAATAATTTATACTCATAATCTTGTGTAAAATTATGATGCACCAATTATATGAAAACACATGGAATATATAATATTCAACATTTTTTATAAAAAAAATTTATTTATAATTAAATTGTCAAAGTGGGTATTGATTTAAAGATCTTGATGAGTAGAATTCAAATATGCAAGTTTTATTACAAAATATATTTTTAATTTTTAATTATACAATTTTAAAGTTTTTGTAAAAAGTTGGAGAGAGAAAATGATGAGGTGGATGTGTAAAATGAATGTGTAAAATACACACCCATTTTACATAATAGATGATGTGGCATATTTTACACAACACCATTAGAGCACCAAAAATTATACACAATGTGTAAATTTTACACAAATTCTCAGTGGCATGGTTTACACATGCCTATTGAAGATACTCTAAAGAATAACAAACTACACAAATGAGGAGAAAAAATGAGTGGATGGAGAGATATTGTGAGTGGTGTGACTGAGTTAATGAGGAGATGAAATTTTACTTGACTGTGTAAATTAGATGTGCAAAATATACGGCCATTATATACAAGAGCTTAGTTGGCATTGATTTTACACAACCATTGGAGCAACAAAAAATTTACACGATTCGTAAATTTTACACAATGTTGAGTTGGCTATTTTTACACAGCCCCATTGGAGATGCTCTCAGCATTGTGTAAATTTTCACATTCTGTAAACTTTTTGTTACTCCAATGGTTGTGTAAAATCAATGCCAACAAAACTCTTGTATATAATGCTCGTGTATTTTGCACATCCAATTTACACAGCCAAGTGGGATTCTCTCTGCTCATTAACCCAATCACACCACTCACATTCTCTCTTCTTATTTGTGTAATTTCTTGTTTTTTAGGTGGATGTTTTTTATTGTACCACTTTTTTTACACATAAGTATTAATATTAGCTGTTTTAGAGAAAATAGGTCTGTGCAAATTTTTTGTATAAAACTCACTTACCATGTAAGATTTACACAATAATTTTATACATCCCTATTAGAGATGCTTTAAACCCTTAACAAAATGTGTGTTAAGTTTGAGAATATAAGTTATAATTCAGTTTGGACCGTGCGCGGGCCTAAATGGAGCACAGTTTCATTAGTTCGATTTAAGTTCTAACAATTCCAAACCCGATTATTTGCTAGTATTGTCCTACATATATGATTATTTTTCTGCACAAATTTAGTCTTAATTATTAATACGTGTCTAATTAATTAGATGAATTTAATCTTAATTATACTTTGAGAGTAACTCTAATAGCATTCACAGTAGGTATGGCAAATTTGTAAATTTGCCATATGGCTATCCACAGCGCAAGCTGCTTAATGTATAAATTTACCTGTATATAATAATAATAATTGTATAAATTTATTATACGACTAAATTTAACTTATATGAGTAAACTTTACTCGTATGATATCAATTAAATGAAAGTGACCTATTTGAAACTAACCAAATAAGTAGACGCATGCTCGGAATTGCTCAAACAAGCTGGGCATACTCGTTTAAGGTTACGGGATTTTTTTATTGCATTTGAATGTAGCCGTTTGTCTTTTAACGGTTGCTTTGGGCTGTTGAATGAAGTGTAGTCCAAGCTTTTCAATAAAAGACTTACTCACGAGCATGCCTTGCCCGTTTAATTTTGTAGCATATTTAACCCCATCCGTCCACTGTGGTTTTGTCTTTTGGCTTCCCACAAGCGTGTCTTACTCGTTTAAACTCAAACGATGGCTCACCCATTCAGCAGTTTTTAATTTTTTGGGTAACCTTCATTCATTTAAAAAAAAAAAATGAGTCAAACCAATAATCTTCATTCACATGGCTATTTTTTTATATTATATGCGGTATAGTTGCACACAACTAAATTACAAATTTACTTGTTAAATTTAGCATACTAGCTATCGAAATTCTAATATTTCAAAACTATATTAATAATGTCTTATAATTGTATCATTTTAGGTGGTTGTATATTAATTTGCAAACAAATATGGCAGTTGCACTCAGAATAAAATGTTATTATAGTTATTTTGCAGGTTCATATTGTACCGTTTTTCTTGATTATTTATCACTTATTTTGGGTTCAATCTCATAACCAACTGACCTAACCTCTTCATCCGATTAGTTTATCACTTATATTATATATACATATATATGTGTGTGTGTGGTGGGGGGGGGGGGGGGGGGGGGGGGGGGGGGGGGGGGAGGGGTGTGATGATGGTGAAAATTAGGTTTCAGCCCATTATAAAAACAATCAACCAAATTAGATGATGATGATAACCAAAAACAGCAAACAGACTCCAACAGTTTTGATTTGCCAATTTAACAGTACCCAAATTTCAAGACTACTAAGAATAATAAGAAGAACAAGTTTGTGTTTTAGAGTAGGTTCCTCCGATGGCTCTTATAACCAATCCGGCAATATGTCCTTTTGGCATGTAAGTTGATTGTATTAGCTTAAAAGCGTAGATAAACAATACAATTACAGAGAAATTGGGTTTTGGATGCTAAGGAAATGGTGGTGTGGGAATGATGTAGATGGGATAATCTGAACTAAGGGCTATCCATTCCTATTTATATGTATAGAATAAGGTTACATTAGGATTAATTAGTGGATTGTGGAAATTAATATGAAGAGTAAGCTTGATCGCCACTCTAAAATAACTGTTGTTCCTAACCTTATTTACACTTGTGTAAGTGGTTATTTCTAATAATTTGTCCTCCAGTTTAAATTCCTCTATCATTAGGCCAACTAAAAATGGTTGGTCTTCATTGTCTCTGCATGCACATCTTGTTCAACAAATGGTATTAGCCGGATAGTGGTCGACCACTATAGAAATAATTCTTAGTTGCCTCCTTCTTTCCAGTAACGTTTGTTTCATGCAAGTCAGGATGTAATGATGGGCCTGAGAACTTTGAGTTGTAAGCCGACTACAATATGGGCTATCCATGTTGGGCCTGGTTGAAAGTCGACTTATAATTTTCACCTCCTACAATATATATATATATATATATATGTATATGTATGAATATATATATATATATATATATTAGGGTTGTACCCGTGACATCTAGCACGCTAAAATAAATAAGATCTAATAATAAAAAAGAATAACGTATGATAAATTTAAGTCGACAAATATCAATTAATCTATTTTGAACCTATTGTATAGTCTAACATAACGTTTTGAACAACCGAGACGCAAGTTCAAGATATCTTCATGTTATAAAAACAAAAAGCAGACCATAGTGGACTGATTTGTTTTTAATTTTTTAAAGAATCTTTTAATCATATTTTTTTTTTATCTTATTTTAGTCTCACAAAATAATTTTTAACAAATTAAACTAAAGGCCAAATGTGAAAATAATCCAACCATGTCTCTAAGTATGATTTGCAAATAGTCCAATAATACATTCTTAAATGTTACTCAATAATTTTTATTTATTTTTTTACACAATTATGATAGGTCTTGTTTAATTGATCTTGACTAATAGATTTTAAATATTAAATTTTAAATTTTTTATTTTAAGTAATGACATTTTTAATGTAGACAAAATTATTTGTGTGTGAAGGGTTTATTGTGTTTATATTATTGGTGTAAGTGTTTTAACTTTAATGTGACATTTTGATGAATGTATAAAACTCATCAAATGGTGTAAAACTAATGCATATTTTGATGTGTGTATAAAACTCATCAAAGGGTGTAAAACTAATACACACCATAACATGTGTATTTTTAACCATTATATTCTTATGCCTTTTTGGGGAAAAAAAATTACAGTCATGATTGATCTTGTTTAATTGATCTTGATTAATAGATTTTAAATATTAAATTTTAAATTTTTTATTTTAAGCTATAGCGTTTTTAATGCAGACAAAATTATTAGCGTATAAAGGGTTTATTGTGTGTATATTATTTCTATAAGTGTTTTAACTTTGATGTAACATCTTGATATATGAATAAAATTCATCAAATGGTCTACAACTAATAAACACCATAACATGTGTATTTTTAACCATTAAATTTTGGGCCTTTTGTGTTTGGCCCAATGTTTTTGAATTGTTTTGCATTTACCCCACCCGATTTTTTGTAATTGGTTGTTAGCCTAAACTTTTGGATAATTATGATTCCTATTTTTTATTTAATTATTTTAGTTATTTTTAATTCATTTAATATTTTTCCAATGTTGCCCATTTTATCCTTTTTTTCAAAAATAAATGACAACTTAGAATAATCACAAATTAGATTGAATTAGTTATTAGGATTACATGGTTTTTGAATTCAAATCAAGAAAGTGTATTTTAAATAGTAATTTTTTTAAGTAATAATTATTCAAAAGTTTAAGCCAACAACTGATTCAAACAGTATTTCAAATACCTATAGATATATTACGGAAGAAAATAGACTATTGCCACAGTCATATTATGGATTTTAAGTTTACATAAAATGAAAACATATTACAAACAAATATTTGTTTTCAAAATATAACACAAATCTTTCAAATTTGAACACATTTTGGCAATATGAATATCCAAATATAATAATCATAGACATATTACAGTATATATCAATCGGATTATAATATATCTCCATGTCAATATAATATGTCTAAGTCGTGCACCTTGCAATATTAGTTAACCAAAATTTTAGTATGGTAGACATAATACATATTTTAAGTTTGCGTAAAATGATAAGTTTTCAAAAGTACAACTTGTACAATGTGTTGCTTTGAAATCAATTCTTTAGTCGCACATAAATGAAGACATATTACGAACTAATATTAATCTTCAAAATATGATACAAAAACTTGTGAATATAAACACATTTTAGCAAAATGAATGTCCAAATATAATAATTATAGACATATTACAAGAAGCCACAGCGTCAGAAATTTGGGTTAGGAGGTCATACGTGAACACTAATAAATAAAAAATATAGCACGAATTAAATGTTTTGACTATACAATGCAATTAGACAAATTAGAAAAAAAAATATCTTGCAAGACAAATTCTTGCTCAATAATTAATTAATATTTACTACTCTACACATCTACGTACAATCAATATTATATATATATGATTTATTATACTATTCTATTGAGAATTTGAATAATAAACAAAAAGAGAGGATGAGGAATTGAACAAAAAGAACAAAAGTAGTTTTATTACCTGGTTT